>JAGPOW010002673.1:1697918-1737440 GCA_030014935.1 Caiman crocodilus | reverse complement strand
GAGCAGGTTTAGGTTGGACATTAGGAAACACTACTTCACAGTTAGGGTGGCTAGGATGTGTAACCAGCTTCCTAGGGAAGTTGTTCTTGCTCCTACCTTGGGCATCTTTAAGAGGAGATTGGATAGGTACTTGTCTGGGGTCCTGTGACCCTGGCACTTGTTCCTGCCATTGGCGGGGGGGGTCAGACTAGATGGCCTGCTTTAGGCCCCTTCTGACCCTAGATACTACGATTTATTAGATTAACCATATGGTCACCTCACAATGCAGAACCATTTTGAGCATTTTTATGACTATCATTATTTATACAATGGTAAAACCTAGAGACCATCAAACATAGAATGGGGCCGAACATTATCTAGATATAACTAGAAGGTAGATTATGAGCTCTTTTGAGCAGAGATAAATTAAATTTATTTTTAAAAAGCACATTGTGCAATATTTCCCAAGACATAAACAAGGGAAGTGTTAAAGACAACTTGTTAATGCAGTGGAACTCTGGCTTAGTTTCTGATTCCTGTTAAACAATGCAAGTGGCATAGAACTGCATGTAGCTCTCTCACTGTTGTGGGCCTACTTGCAGAAGGCAGAGTTCCACAATAACCTAAACTTTTTATGATGCGTAGGCAATGTGAATAAATATACTTTATTTACCCAAATCCAAGATGAGAATTCTTTTCCTCCTAATTCAAAATAGGGGAAAAAGCCCCTTGTTTTAGATTTGAATACAAGTATATATGAAAGGGGTGTGTAGGGAAATGAAGGGGGAAGCAGCTGTGGCTGTGGCCCCCAACCTGTGCTTGGAATTGGATCAACAGCTACTGCTTCCTCTGCCCCCCTCACCTCCCCCAGCCTCTGCTCCTTACCTCTTTTGCCCCTTGCCACCACTTACCTTTCCCTTGCAAACTGGCTCCTGCAGGGGTCTCACTTCAGTAAGTGGCATGGAGAACAGAGCATATGCTGCCTCTGGCCCCAGCCTAGCCACACATTGGTAGCAACAGCTCTGGCCACAGCTTTAGAGCTAGGGCTGAAGCTGCCACCACTGCAACAATTGCTGCATGGCCGGGCTGGGGTCAATGGTAACACATGCGCCATGTTCTCTGCCCTTGACTGAAGCGGGGCCTCAACAGGAGCTGGAGCTGCAAAGGAACATAAGCAGTGACAGAAGGGGGCTCAGGGGGCAGACAGCAGGGGCACTCAAAACAGCAGGTGAGAGGCATGCAGCAAGGAAAGGAAGTGGTGCAGAGGACAGCTGCCAGGCGGTGACAACCCCACAGGAAGTGATAGGTGTTGGGGAGCAGGCAGGAAGGGGGCCTACTGTTGTGTGGCATGTGGGACCAGGTGCAGGCACTGTGGGGGCAGACATGGGGCATGCAGGAACCTTAAGTGTGTGGGGGTACAAGTGTAGGGGTGACAGGGTTCTTTTGCCATCTGCCCCACTACCACCTGCCACTGCTTGCCCACTGCAGTGGTGGTGGGGAAAAAAAATAAGACATCTATCTGGAATTTAGATTCTCGCCATGGAAAATTATAATAAATTTATAAATTTTCCACATCTATAACTTAATTATTAGGGGGATCATCTTAAATTCCAAGTCATCTTGGATTTGGGTAAATATGGTCATCATTTTATACATTGTTCTTTGTTTCTATTCATTGCTCTGGCACATTCCAACCATTTCATTTATTAATTCTATGCACAAAATTGTTTCTTGAATCATTTAAGACAAAGTACTGCATATGTGTGGGCTTTGATCATGAAGGGGGACACTTTAAATCCCTTTGAGCATGTCCCAGGCAACAGCAATCACGGCTCTGAAAGTAAACATGCAAAGGGTGAACTCCCTCTAGCAGTTCAAGCAGGTTTGGGTTGTGCCTACTTGTTTTCTGTTAACATAGGAGATAGTGTCAACACACTTAAGCACTTCCTTTTTGTTTGGCTCAGTTTTTGTTGTGTGAGGCTTTTCCTAAGACAGAAACAAGCCAAAGCTAGTTAGACAGTGAAGAGTGCTTCCTGAAAACAACCACACCACACCTATTCCTCGCTTGTATACCTACAGTGAAAGGATTGTGCCACTGTTGCATCAGCTCTGACCTGAGTTAACATTCAGATCCATTGGGGCTTTTCCATCATTATCTTAGAAATCAGGTTCAGCTTGTATAGTTGGGAAGACTAGTGAAGCTACCAGGAATGTTAGCATCATCTCTAACCCCTTTTGCTTATGCAAGGAAGATTTCCATTGTTAACTTTCCATGCCCTGTAGCTAAAACCAAACACATGACCTAGAAAATGTGTTAGCAAGACCAGGGTTGCAAAAGAATGTCTGTTTCAAAAGAAGTAAAGGTGAGATTCTGATACATTAAAGCAAACCTGAGTTTTATGACTGATTTCAATAAGGTCCTTAACTCTCCACAGAATATGAATGGAAATAAAGGCCACATGGCTGCAATCTCAACTCATTCTTGTTTTCATTCTTTGTGGGTACAACCAGAATAATAATGAAGCTATTTGAACAAAAACTTGGAGAATTAAGCCTAGAGAAATCAATCCTGCTCTTTCTTAGGAAAAGTAGAACTCTGAATTCAGAAGGAGCAGGATTCAGTCAGTAGTTCACCGAGTAATTTAGGCTATACGAAGCTAATGTACATGCTGAAGGAGTACTCGGAGTACTCACAGTAGGAGCACCTAAAATCAAACATTCATATCTTTACAAAAATATGAAATAGTTAACTTGAAAATTCTTCATTATCTTCAGGAATGAACAGCCTTAAAATAGCCTATGATTAAGCACTCAGGACAATAGCTGTAATAATCCTTAGTTGCTTAATAGTTTGAGGAATGCACTAAGTTTTAACAGATTTAATTCTTTAATATGTTGTTGTCAGGGCTAAGAATTGTTTTGGAAAGAAAAGCAAAAAGTAATTTAAATGAAATTGGCATGACAATTATGACTCATTAAACATGCTACAAGAGCATCTGTATAAAACATACACGAATGAAAGATTCTAAAATTACACAGGAATATGTCCCAGAAAGAGTAAGAAAGTCATATTGTTAACATTTTTACATTTTTTCATAGTTCTATCTTTCCACAAAAAACTGGATTTTTTTACTTTAAAATAATCACAGAACACTATTTAGAATGTCAGTATGTCTGTTGCTCTCTATATATTGTACACTGAAGGAGTTCTGAATAAATACTACAGCTGTGGGAGACAGAGAACCTAAGGCACAGAATAACTTGCACAAGGACACAGGACAATAAATAACACAGGTGTAACATCCGAATTCTTGACCAGAAGCATAACTACTATTGTCAAGTAGTTATTTTCAAGCAGAAAACAGGGCGGGCAGGAGTTGCTGGGGTGCTGCTGTCATACAGGATTCCCACAGAATGGCTGCTGATGCCACTGCCTACAATCTGCATTCACCAGCTGCTGCTGCTGCTGTGCAGGCTCACCAACAGCTACCACTGAGGTGCTCCTCTAAGTTAGGGGCGGTGTCCCAATTGCCCACCCCTAGTAACACTACTGCTTTGGACTGCTAGTCCTGTGCTTAATTCCGGATGATCCTTTTCACTCTCATTCACACAGATGTAAATTGAGATAGCTCGATTATAATTCTGGATTACTCTTTGGGGAAGGCTGTCTCAGTGCCCTTGCCCCCACTCATGCCCATTGCCCCCACTCTTCCACCTCAAGAACTTCTCAGTTGTTTGTTATCAACTGGTATCCTCAACTGAGTCTCTGCTTTTCTCAGCTAGAATTCTCCATGCTATCCATGTGGGTGTTGTCTCTCATTATGCTGTCTGGCCCTCTAGCTCCAGCTTAAGAGAAGTCCCTCCCACACTGATCCTCTAGCTCTCAAGCCTTCTGGCTTCAGTCCTTCTGTATAGAAGAAAACTATCCATCTTCTCAGCACAGGGAAGACAACCTTCTGTTATTGTAACTACAGTCTTTTCCACCCCACATTCTCCAGCTCAGGGAAATCCACAGGGTAGATGCATCTGCTGTTCTCTCAGCTGTCTAGGGAAGTGCTGACAATTTCCACCAGGCCCAAGCTAGCTGCCTTCTCCAATGAGCGGCTGCAAATATCTACTTTTTCTACCTTCCCATGGAACAACACAGTCTCCATAATTGGGTTCAGATTGTGTCAGAACAAACTTTACTAATGGCACCTTCCCAATACCTTCGCTTTGGTTATCAACATGCAGCACTAAGTACATCTTTAAATTTAGGTCCTTAAAAGTATAAGCTCCTTGGACAAGGGACTAGAGACAAAATTGTGGGTCATACCTCTAATAGTTTTAAGCCACAGTTGGACTTGTCTGAGATCTGGCTTATAAAAGCCATAGAGACTCTAATTTGTGGCAAATATGCTAAAGGAAACCTAGGAGCCATTGAGCTCAAGAATCTGCCAAGAAAGCCCTCTTACTCCTCAACTGTACTCCTATTTTACAGCTTCAAAAAGTAGTATTTTCTGAAAGCCTCCTTTTGGTTGTCTATCCCAGTGCCTGTGCACCAACACCAAGATATCAAAATGAAAGTACTATGACCCTTTGATTGGGTGATAGGTCTGCTTTTCAGACATCCCACTTTTTATATTAATAAACAGATGAAAATGCTGAGATGCCATATGCTGTACATAATAAAAAAAATATATTCTCACGATGACAAGGATTTATACTTCTAATAAGACACAATGAGAATCTGAAAACATAATAGACAAGCAAAATAATAATTGCAGCAGCAAGAACACTTTTCAACAACAGGTTGTATCTACAGCTTGCAGGCCTTGCTGTACAAAAACACTTGTCTGAACACAAAATCTAGCACTGTTATACTACACCACTGCCCATCATGCGGGTTACACCAATTTTAACCTATTACTCAGAAAGTACAGAATTGTACATAAACATCACATAGAGTTTAAACTGTTTGACTAAAATTAGATGCATTAGTACCAACTTCAGAGTAAAAAACTGACCCAGTTCTAATGAGATAAAAAATTACTAATAATTTACTCTAGGTTCCTCTCATGCAGGAAATTATCAAGGATAAATGAACCAATGCAACTCGCTTTTGTTTGGTATCTCACAAATAAATATCAAACAACATATACATTTCAAAGACAGCAAACTGGATGGGAGTCTTAGCTGATTTTAATAGAACCATAAAAAATTAGGGTTGGAAGGGACCTCTGGAGTTCATTTAGTCCAACCCCCTGCTCAAAGCAGGACCATCCCCAACTACATCATCCCAGTCAAGTCTTTGTGTAGCCGGAGCTTAAAAACCTCCAAGGATGGAGAGTATCTAACCTAAACTTCCCTTACTGTAAGTTAAGACTATTGTTCCTTGTTCTGTCATCTGCCACCACTGAGAATAAACTAGTTCCATCCTCTCTGGAAGTCTCTCAATCTTCTCTTCTACAGACTAAATAAGCCCAGTTCCCTCAGCTTCTCCTCATATGTCCCTCAGCCCCCTAACCATTCTCA
Source organism: Caiman crocodilus (assembly GCA_030014935.1). Taxonomy (NCBI): domain Eukaryota; kingdom Metazoa; phylum Chordata; order Crocodylia; family Alligatoridae; genus Caiman; species Caiman crocodilus. The sequence continues at coordinate 1,731,947 of JAGPOW010002673.1, read as the reverse complement.
TTGCTCTCTGCTGAATTCTCTCCAATTTATCCACATCCTTCCTGTAGTGGGGAACACAAAACTGGATACAGTGGCACAAAATAGTGAGGAACCCAAAACTAGATTCCAGAGGTGGCTTCACTAGTGTCAAATTGAGGAGAATAATCACTTCCTTCAATCTGCTGGCAATGCTCTTACTAACGAAATAGTATCTCAGTATTTTCCAATGATACATTGGGTAAAGAACCAAGGATGTTGTAGTTGTATAACTTCCATAACCTAATACTGAGTGCAACATAGAATACCTACTCTTTACCACGTTTGTATTTGTTTTACTGACAGCCAGGAGTGAGAATTCTTGAGCTATCTTGACAGTCACTGAGCTTCATTATATAACAACACGTGTTTGTTATGTGGAAGAGCTGAAATGTGAATTATTTGGATTACCAGCGACTATTACTAAAGATTCCAGCCAGTCCCCACTTTGCTGGTTCCAGCACAGAAACTGTACCAAGGGAAGAGGACCAATTTATAGTTAGTAATGATGTGGGAGAAAAGTTCAAGGTTGAATTTGTGAAGGGAACACAAAAAGGCATTGGTGGTATACATCAAATCTATTTTCTCAGAATAAAGGCAATCCAGACTTGTAGTAGAGATGATATCTTTTATTAGACCAACAACATTTTTGTAAAACAATTGCTTCTTTGCAAAAATCTTGTTGATGTAATAAAAGATATCATCTCTACTATGAGTCCTGATTGCCTTTTCCTCTAGACCAATATGGCAGATACAACCTGGATACTTTTCCTCAGAATATACTTTCGAGTTGTTGAAATCCAATGCCACTTACCATAAACTGTGCAGATATTTATCATGTGAATGTATTCTCACCTCTACTGAGCTCCTTGTCCATTGAACATGTCCATGGGCTCCAAGACACTTTTTCCCGAGTAAGAGGAAAATATAAGTAATGATATCTCACAGTGTCTTTTAGTTGCCTTCAAATTGAGATTTCCCCACCAGAACTGAGATCGGTGGTTGTATATCTGAGTGAAATAATTCATAACAATTAAACCAGCAGCACTGAGCTTCTGTGTGCAGTCATGTATCAGAGAAGAGGAGAACGATATCTATTCTATTATTAGTTACACACACACACACACATTTTCTAGAACAGGAAAGATTAATATGAAGTGTGCTGGAAAGGCAGGTGCCAAGTCTTCTGGCAGGGGAGGAAGAGGAGCTAGAAGGGGTAGGAGGAGAGCTAAAGCTGCAAGTCCCTGCCCCAAACACAGACACATCCTTTTTCCTGGCAGCCACAAGTCTTCTGCTGCCAGTGGAAGCAAGAAGGTAGGAGCAGTACCTGACATCCCTCCATTTGCACCACCTCCCCTAACTCCAGAAATAGGCACCAGTAGCAGAATCACTGTCTCCTCCAATCCAATTTCATCTCCCAGCATGAGTCTCCCACTGCCAGAGGAGGAGCTGGATCTGGACCCAGGGGGACCTGAGTGCCTTGGCTAAAGAAATTCTGGGGATGGGTGGGATCTGATTTTGTGCTCCACACACCTCAAAGCTCCCTTATACCCAGGTCTCCTTTGGAAAGCAGCATCTCAGAGGAGGTTGTGGAGGCAAGTGGTTCAGCTGAGGCAGGTCCTCCTGTTGTACCTCAGCCTGCTGAGGAGGGGGATAAAGCAAGATCCCTACCCTCAACCCAGAACAGGGGGAGTAGTGTAGTGTGGGATCATTTTGAGGTAGCAGTTGATCCCAGGTTTGCCATCTGCCAGAACTGCCGAAGGCACATGAGCCATGGCAAGGATGTGAGACACTTCTCCACCACGGCGATGCTGCTGCATCTGAGAAAGCACCACCCCTTGCCCTTCTTCCTGTTTAGCCTGGCACCAGTGCGAGTGTGCCAAAAGGGAAGTCCCCTGCTTGCTTCAACCCCCTTTCCCCCCAAAGTAGAGGCAGGCCAACCTGGACCAGTGGAGGAAAGGTGGACAGAAAGTAGGGTGCATTCCCAAGGCAAGCAAGATCACCCAGAGCATTGGGGAGATGCTTGCGCTGGATAGGCAGCCCTTCTCCCTAGTTGAGTAGCTAGGGTTCAGGCAGTTTGTAGCACTTCTGGCCCATTTTACGAAGTGCCTGCATGCACCACCTTTAGCAGGGGGGTGGTACCCTCCCTGTATGAGGCATGCAGGGAGTACTTGAGGGAGAAGCTGCACAAGGCAGGCCTGCAGGTAGACTTGCACTTCACCTCTGACATCTGGAGCAGCCAGGGTGGAGATCACACCTACCTCTCCCTCACAGGGCACTGGTGCGATCAGTCAGGTAAACGATGGGCTCTTCTTCAAGCTGAGGTGATGGATGAGTTCCACATGGCAAAGGAGATCATGGTGGCCATGAACCACATGGTACAGGGGTGGCTCATTGTGCAGGGCAAGCTCACCTGCAGGCTCATGGGCACCAACAATGGGGCCAATATGGTTAAGGTCAGCCATGATGCCAACTTGCATGGCATCCACTGTGTGGCACACAAGCTGCATCTCATAGTCAAGGATGCCTTGGATGGGAACAAGGCTGCCGTTGGTGGTGTCATCACTACCACCCAGCTCATCAGGAAGGTGGTGGGCTGCTTCCAACGCAGCATCAAGGGGGTAAGATGCTGCAGGAGAAACAGGCAGAGCTGAGCAACCCACAGCACAAAATCATGCAGGACGTGGAGTCAGTGAAACTACACATACGTAATGCTGGAAACACTGGTGGAGCAACAGAAGGCCATCCATGAGATGGCTTTGCTCGGGGTGAATGGGATCAGTGGTCCACTGAACAGACTGAGTGGAATACCATCTCATAGATCTTGCCCTTCCTTGAGGCCACCGTGAACCTTAGCACTGCCGATGCCCCCCCTTACCCATGAGATCCCCATAGTGAGGCCACAGCTGGAGTACTGTGTCCAGTTTTGGGCTTCACAATTCAAAAAGGATGTGGGGAAGCTTGAGAGTCCAGAGAAGAGCCACGCACATGATCAGGTCAGGAAAACAGACCTTATGACAACAGGCTGAGAGCCACAGGGCTCTTTCGCCTGGAAAAGCGCAGGGTCAGGGGTGATCTGATGGCCACCTATAAGTTTATCAGGGGTAACCACCAGTATCTGGGGGAACATTTGTTCACCAGAGTGCTCCAAGGGATGACAAGGTTGAATGGTTACAAAGTACTGCAAGACCGATTCAGGCTGGACATAAGGAAGAATTCCTTTACTGTCTGAGGCCCCAAGGTCTAGAACAGCCTGCCATCAGAGGTGGTTCAAGCACCTACATTGAACACTTTCAAGAGTAAATTGGATGCTTACCTTGCTGTGATCCTATGACCCCAACTGACTTCCTGCCCTTCAGGCAGGGGACTGGACTTGATGATCTTCCAAGGTCTCTTCCAGCCCTAATGTCTATGAAATGTGAGGGAATTGGAGAACCAAATGGAGAAGTTCCAGTGGATCAATGTGTCTCGGCCAGCCAACCGGTCAGAGCCGACCGAGAGGAAACGGTGTTTAATTAAGCAGACATCAGGCGGGCTGGTGCATGGAGAAGCGAGATACAGCGTATTAATTGCAAAAATAACTTTTACTTAAACTTTACTTACACAGCTGGTGGCCACGATGCAGGCGGTAAAGTTGCTTGCATAGTTACAGAAGAAAGATAATGCAACAAGTTTGCAAGATGAACTTGAAAGCGCAACGAGCATGCAGGGCTAGGAATACGTCGGGAACATAATGGGGAGATGTTGGTGGGTGATCAGTCCGCCAGCTTTTCTCTGCCGTGTGGTGAGGTCCTCTGTACCTTACCATGTGTTCAGAGCTCTCCAACTTGGGCGAAAACAATGCAAACTTTTATACCTGTAGAGTAGCCAATTACAAAATGCCAAGTAGGAATACTTAATTAGGCGGAACACACCAAATTTAAGATGATGCCAATCATTTGGAGGGCCGTCTATTGTTTCAGGGACACTCACTTGATTTGGTTATGGCACAATGTTCCTGGCTGGGGCAAGCCGCTGTAACCAGATGTGGAGGTACTAGGTGAGGAAGCTGAAGGATGGCATCAGGAGATGGCTAGATCCCTTGTGGTCCAGTACAGTCCACATGCTGGTGGACATGTGTGATCCAAGGGTGAAGGAGCCTGACCAAGGGTTTTTTCAACTTAAAAGCTTGCTAAGACATATTTCTTTGACTATTCAGGTTTTGTTTTTTTTTAATAATAAACATAGAAACTTAAAAACACAACATAGCCTATCACACACTACAAAAAACACATCGTTTATATGTTCAAAACAACATCTCTATTTCTACCATTCAGTTCTTTTATAAAAATTGTCATTTCATTAACCATAAGCCACTTAGCCTCATCAGACAATCAAGAAAAACCCCTTTCCATAAAATCAAAACTCAACCTCTCATTGTCTAACTACGAGGCTTTCTCTAACTATTCAGTTGGTCTACTAAGATACCAGATTGACCCAAGAACATTGTCTGCCAGTGCCATGTAGTTAGACCAACATCCCTAGTACCTGACCAGAAGGATGCAGGGCCCTGGGCACATCTAAGCCCAGGGCTGGGGCTGGCAGTGAGACCTAGCATGCCTGCAGTTTTCACCTTGCTGTGCCTTAACACATACCACACAGTCACACGCCACAAGTTTTGCTTGTAAGTAGCCTGAGATGCAGTTTCCCAGAAACCCCTGCACCTACCTCAAAAGCTGGCAGGGTTCCTGGTCTCAGCAGAGGCTAGCATGCTTGTAGTTTTCAACTCATGCACACACGTGACACAAGTTTTCCTCTGAATACTTTGAGGTGCAGTTTCTCAGAAATCCCTCCACTTATCTCCTTGAAACTTAGCAGGATTCATGCCCTCAGAAGGAGCTACCATTCCTGCAATATTTATCTGAATTAGCCAAAGAATGACATAGTTATAGGTATTTCAGTTATTCCCCATGGCTGAATCTCAGCATCGGCATTGAATCTTCCGAAGCCGATTCAGCCAAATCAATTTGGGACAGTGATCTGACTATCCAAATTGAATACTTTTGTATTTGCACAAGCCTACTGTGCATGGCTCCAGAGCCACTGTCACGGGACTCTGCTGCATGGTCCCAGAGCCCTGGAGCAGTTGCTATGAGCAATCTGTATGCAGCATGGCTACTCTGGGGCTGTGTAGCAGGTGGCAGCAAATCTGGATACAAGCTGGAGCAAATGCCATGTGTAGCATGCCGGGCCATGCATCACACTGAGATCCACTGGGAGGACAGTTAATATAGCTCTGCAGGTCCAATCAAGGATATCTTTGGCACCCCTGTCTAGGACAAATGAACAACAATAAGTGGATTCCACCAAAATGTCTAAAGAAGGAAAATAAATGTGAAATGTTGTTATGCATGTCATAAGCAGCTGTACTAATGTTCCCTAAAAACCTGGTCCAGAGTTTTGACACTAATACAGCAATATATAGCAAACAGTACTTACTAAAAGTGGTTAGCATAGATGTGATTAAGGACTGCACTGAACAAGTCATATACAAATGTCTGAAATAAAATGGGGATGAAATACAATTGATTTTTACAGGCATAAGGCACCTAGATACCAGTGAAAACCCCATGAGACAACTGTCTCTTTCAATGCCTCAAGTTAAAACTCTGGCCCTAAACCTAAACCCATGACTGTTGTGCAGAGCTCAGTATTATATGGAATAAGAAAAGCAATATGGAGCAGTCTTCCAAAAGTCTGTAGCTAGAGATCTTACATTTAGCAAGCTAATGAACCAGAAACATCGCTTGCTACAACACGTCTCAAAATGATCAGAGATCCTTCAAACACTTTCTCTCATACATATTAGATCACTGAGGCTGCTTGCAGATGTGGGAGGAAAAATGTGCTTTACTTTAAATTCAGCGTGCTCCTGCTCCAAGCCCAACACATCCCCAGAAGAGGCACCAAATTACTTTGACCTGGTTCTGCAGCATCCGTATAGCTCAGGTGCTTTAGTGGGGCCTTTTTGTTGGAATCTGCTATTAGATAAAAGCGACAAAAAGCCCTACTGAAGCACCTGATCTATGAAGATGCTACAGAGCTAAGTTAAAGTAATACACTGCTTCTTCTGTAAAGTGCTTCCACCTTTCTCCTCCTCCCTCCACTCCCCCCTGCCATGTCTGCAAGCAGCCTTAGTGGTCATATAATTTAAGGTAGCCAATTGCAGACTGCACAGGCAAAGGAGCACTCACTACCATTAAGCAAACCTACAGGCTGAAATGTGTTCAAAATATGATTCAACAAATAATGTGCACAAATTGATATTTCAACTGGTTGTCAGATAACTCTAACAGAAAAAAAGCACAAATCTGGTAAAATGTTTATAGGCATTTGTTATGCTGTACTGCACTTTGTGCTTAAATACAAAAATAAATAAATTATAAAGAAAAAAAAAGATAATAGCCAGAAAATAATGCAGATAATAATGCAGAAAAGGACAATATTCTTGTGATTTCACAGTTGGTCTAATAAAAGGTATCATTCTGGAACCAAGAGTTCTAGTTTTTTGTATCTTCTTGTCTCAGACCAACGTGGCTACCAAGTACACCCCTGAAACATGGAAGAGGCCAAATTTTAGTCTATTTTGGATTTTAAACTTCATTGCAGAACAAGAAAGATATTTTTTACCATCCTGCCTGCCATCTGATACCTCTAGGGAAGGAGTTCTACCTGATCTACACATCAAAGAGCTACTCAGCAGAGCTCACAAAGACACTCTCATGGAACCTTGCATCTTCAGCTCCCTCTGTACAAAAATGAAGTTTATTTCCTACCTATGGGGACTTTTTACCATCTCGTATCATCTATACTTTTCCCAGAGCCTGATGAAGGGACGTTGATCCTGAAAGCTTGCAAAAAAGGACAATTTTATTGTAATTTCCCAGTTCACCTAATAAAACGTATCATTTTGGAACCAAGAGTTCTAGTTTTTTGGATGGCCAGATAATAGCGCATTTAGAGAAAACAATGAATGTGCCTTATTTTGAGTTATAAACTGTAGTAGACCACTTATACACACAAGGAAGTGGAACATTTCCTTCCTTTCCTTCATCACATTTAATATTAGAGTACCATATCTGCTCTCACGCAAAACACACATTCCACCCCTAAAAGGAGCTACTGGAAATTGGGAGTGTGCTTTCTATGCAAAAAATGTCATAAGAACAATTTTGGTTCTTTCTGGCCAAAAGTGTAAGTAAAATCTGCAGTGATCTACAGGGAGCAAAATAATGAGCAGGTCCATCTCCTCCTATCCTACTCATTTACTTACTGCAAGAAAGCATGTTCTTTTTCATTCTGCCCTTTAAAAACAAAGTGTGTATTATATTCTGGGGGATGCTGTGTGAGAGAAAATACAGAATTCTATCAACTGCATTTTAGCAGCAGTACCAATTTATACCTCAAAGCCTCCGATTACTCGGTTCCTCTAGAAGGTGCATTACCCAAACATGTAAGATACATTTCCTGTCCTAAAAAATTAACAGTTAGACAAAGCTAGACAATAGTGCTAGGATCCCAATCTCAATGAGATGCAAACTGGCCAGACCAATAGTCACAATACTTTTTGTTGCAATCATAGGGAGCTGAGTCTTTTTCATGAAGGAAGGCAGCTTGAGAAGGGAACATACGCATACAGCTAATTCAGAAAGGTGGGATACGTAGCTTCCCCAAAGCATCGCCTCAATAAATGTAGCTGGATTACACTTAGAAGAAAGCCATGGCAAAGTTAGCTGGACATAGACCAGTATATATATATATATTTAATATCTATATATTCTATTGCAAGTAGTTTCCTATGAAAGGTTTATTTGTATACAGAATCTGGAAAGTGACCCCACCTCCAAAACATTTGATGCCTTCAGATCAATATCAGATCAATCAAATATCAGTCCCCAGTAGAAAAGAAAGCAGCAAGATGGAAAACTTGATCATTTTCTCCCTCCCCTGTTAAATGTTGTCTCCCCTTATTTCCTAATGATAAGGATGGGAGGGAAAAAAAAATGCGAGAGGATGGAATCAGTACTTGCAATATAAGCAGGCACAAAAATATTTATTGGAAGCCTTGAATGTAGGCACAGATGAGCTTGATTACACACACACATACATTTTTATATATTACACACACGCGCGCGCGCGCACACACACACACACACACACACAGATACATTATAGATCTGTATAAAATTATACACACATTTTTGAGAATATGCACAGAAAAGTAATGACAGGTATTATGGTAATAATGCTGTAAAGCTCTTTGCCAGTGTGCAATTTTGCACTGTTTGATAGGTGTGATATGATTGATAGGTTCAGGATCTCATCATACTTGGTCACTGCTGGATTTTTCCCCAAGATTTACACTTATTGCAACCAATCTATGTAGCACTTCTAGGCAAGTTAGTCCAAATCTGGATGGGAGGGGGGGAAAGGGAGCAGGGAGAAAGAGGAAGCACTGAAATAATTTAACAACAGTCCCAGATAGTATCTATTCTAGGTGAATAGTTCTACATATATTATACCTGGCTATACTATGTAACAAATTACTTTAATATAAAACTGGTGAGATCACTGAGAAACTTTAATGTTAAACTGCTGAGCTGCAGATGGTTCATTGCGTGTCCCAATTTACTGGCATTTTGAGAACCTACAATTTTTGGAGAAAACTGATTTAACTTTGTAGGTAACAGAATATGTTTCATTTCCCTTTTCTGAGGACCAGTTGCAAAAACAAGGCAAGGCAGAGACCAAGCACTCCAAGAAAGCTCAGGTTTCTGGGCATAAGAACCTTCCTGTTTAAATTGCACCACTATCTGTTTCTGCTAGGTAGGAAATTTCTTCCAATGTAGGTTCTTTTATTACTAGACTATGCTGTTAGTGTAGTTTAAGTCCTTCTTTCATAGGGAGATAATCCAAACATTTCCATGAACGGGCTTATGTAACAGTTATGTTCCTACCCCTGCCCTCCAACAGGAGCGTGCTATGAGTCATGTACTTAGCCACAGTACCTTTTTAAAGCTGCAACTGGCAGCAAACAGTGAATAATTTTCTCAGATTTAACCATGCACTGTAGGAGGTGGATGAGAAGCTTAGTTAGTTAAACACTGACTGAAGCTTTACCCTGTGATAAAGAAAAAGTGACCAAACGCCAGAGAAAAAAACCAAAAAAACCCACGAGAGCAAGTTGTGCTCGTGGTGTGGGGGGGGGTAGAGGGGGTGGAGAAATGGTGGACGCGGCATGATAGCCGCATGATCACTGGTCCCAGCCCACGCACAAAGCCTCTGATGTAAAGTCAGAGACTTAATCTAATTGGCTAGGCAACCGCGTGCTCAGGGCGTGCTCAGCGCATGCAAAGTTCCCAGCTCATGCAGCCCGTTTGGTGCACCGGGAGTAAAGGGGAGCGGGGGGGGGGGGGACACTGGATGTATGGCGTAATCCTATTGGCTGCCCGAGCAATATAAAAGGAAACCTAAAGGGGAGGGAGGAGGGACCAACATGATACCGGAGAGGCCTGATCATCTTTATTGGAGGTCCTGCACCCACAAAATCCCTATCCCCCAGACACCCACCCATCGCAACCGAATGTATCGTTCTGACAAAGTTAAGAGCTCTCAAGTTACCAGCAAGCTTAATCTTGAAACTGCTGTAAAAGAAACCACCTATATGAAAGTGTGAGTAAAGCATTTATTTGTTACACCATCTCCTTGACCGTTTTATTAACAGAAGTTAAGATAAGAGAGGAGGAAACTAGGTCCCGCAGCCCTTTTCATCCCCAGCCTGTTTGTGCAGCACCTCTCGGGGCCTAACTCCCACTGTCAGGTTAAACATACCCAACCCAAAATATTACTTGCTCTTGAAGCCCTTAAGGCTTCTTGCCGGAATCCCACATTTCCACTAGGCATTAAGAAATACAAATATAAACTAATTGTGTATGACAGGATGTACAGACCCACTTGCTTAAGAACAGTTTTCTCTGCTTTTTGTATGACTTAATCTGGTGCAAGAAGTCAACAAAATTTCATTTGTAAATGTAATTTCATTTTTACTGGTGGTACAAGTTGTTGCTGACCATGAACACTCCTGGGCCTTTGCCACAAAAGGGAAACAGGCACTTCAAAGGTTGAGACAATCAAATCCTCAAAGGATTAAGAACAAAAATTATGCTTGCCAGAGATCCCAGCCAAAAAATTGTACGTATAACATATATATATGTACTTGTGTATATATATATAAATATATATATATATATAATATACAAGTATGCGCACATTTTAATTTTATACTGAAGTAGTATTTCTTCAATTAGTCCAGAACAGGCTGGATGCCACCATGTATTTTGGTGGTACACTGGAAGCTTCCCTCAAAGATGCTTTAGTAAAAAAAAAAATGGTGATGGGTCTCTGCATGAAAAATACCAAAATCACATTTAAGAGTTCTAAGAAAGTTTTGAGGGATTCATTTTTCCTACATGGCTCTATTCATGGGCAATCTTCAAATACCTGAAGGGCAATTATACAGAGGATGCAAGTGGGTTTCTGTGGCCACAAGTTACAGGACTAGGAGCAATGGCTTCAGGCTTGGGCATGGGACATTTAGAATTTAGGTTGGACATTAGGAGGAACTTTCTGACTGAGGGTGGTCAAGCACTGAAACAAGCTACTTTAGAGAAAAGCAATACAATCTGCATCCCTGGAAGTGTTCAAGAGCAGGTAGAACAGACACTTGTTTGGGATGGTTTAGTCAGGGATGCTCCTGCCTTGAGTAGGGGGCTGAAATAGATAACCTTATGAGGCTCCTTCCAGCCCCACTGTCCTATGATCCTATATCTGGCTCATTTCCAACAAAGCCAAAACTTCTTAGCTGTTCTTCTCACAAGGAAAGGTGCTTGTTTTGGCCTGACACTGAACTGAATACCTAGTTGTCAGTGCTCTCTGAGCTACAGAGAAGTGAATTTTTGACTCAGAAATTTCTTCTAAACTCTAAAAATATTTGGAGTTGTTCAACGGTCCTCAGGAATGTGCTGAGGCAGAACAAAAAACAATGTCAGCTTATAGTTGGACTTAACTGCCTGTCACTTGTCAGTTCAAGTAAGGGCAATTCTAGTTACTTTTTATCAGGAGCAGTAACAAGTGTCATCCCTAAAAACATTACAGAAAAGTATTTTGTATATTTCATAAACGTATGTGCTATATAAAAATTGTTTCCCTTGAGCCTAAAACAACAGAGATAGGGTGGATTCAGACGTCTCTAGTGAGCTACAATACACTGGCTACAATACAATACAATACAACTCATTTTATTCATTCTGCTCTGGGATGTCAAAGACCTGTGCAGTTTCTTGGGCAGTTCCCAAGAGAACACCAAGAAGTGCAAAAAGGCTGTAGTATCCTTGAGAAGGAAAAAGAAGAGTCAAGAAAACCATAACCAGGAATTGGAACAAGTGCCTTTTGAGAACTTCCCACCTCTTCCTCCAGGAATATGATTTAATAGATGAACTAGTGTTTAAGTGGAGCCAAAAACCACCTCTACAGAGCAAATCTCAGATGAAATGAAGTTTTGAACTCTACACCGAAACTGGGCTCTCTTAAGATGAATACAATGGTATCTGCTTAATCCATGGAAAACAGAAAGGGAAGTAAAAAAAAAAATAGCTTGTTTGGTGACTGGCCCAGCACATGGAAAGAGAACAAACAACGAGCAGTCAAGGGAGGAAGGATTTTTATACCTTTTGTATACACCTCCTAAATGTAAATTAGACAAATTACTGCTGAAAAATTGCTCTTGTGACTTTATAACTAGGCATATAACGTCTGCTTTGGGAAGTTGTCAAGGCAATCTCATGAAGGAGAACAATCTATTCCCTCTTGAACATGGCAGTGTCTTGGGTTACATACTTCACAACCAATGACAATATACAACTGGCAAATATTAACAAAAACACCTGTAGTACATTGGATAAAATAAGATGGCACGGCTTAAACATTCATGTTAAGATGGCTCTTATTTTGTGTGAATTTCTCTTCTCTGCAGGAAATCCTGTAGGAGGCTGATAAATCCATAGCTGCAGAATCATGGAAGACTATAATTCACAAGCAAAAATGAAAATTCACTGATGTTTATTAAGAGAAAGTTGTTCTCTTATTTAAAAAAAACTCACAAACAGAGGTTAAAACTTCTGTTTTCAAGAGACGGTTTGTTCAATGTTCTAACTTATGTAAGACCACATCAGTGCCTTATTACATTTTTAGCATTTGGTATACATTTGTCAGTTCCTTGCTTTCAAGCAGTAACAAAAGCTACAGAAGAGAGTTCAAGGACATCTTTCTTATAACAATGCTTAAACTTTGGATTACAGAATTAGAATTTATTGTACATAATTGTGTTTTTTTTCTTTTTTGAAATGAAAACTATTCTATCAGAGGCCTCTCTTTTTTTAGCCTTTTTTATACTGTTGTAACAATTAGCTTGCACTGTTAGCACCTCTTTTCCAAAGTGCTTTTTGAGATTCTTGAACAAGGTGGGCACTATGTTTTAAATAGTTAGTGATGTACATGACCTGGAGTCTTATTTATAAAAGAATATATAGTTTTCTATTTGATATATTTACAGAAACAAGTGTCAAACCTAAATACTGGCCCTATCTTGATACAAGTCCCATCAGAAAGTGATACATTTGACAACTTCTTAAATTTTTCCAATATAACATTGCCAAGTGATCTAGGAATTCTATTTAATAAAAATGCTCAAAACACACAGTTAGAAACAAATGAGCATTTATTGTGGTTAGAAAACAAAATAAAAATGAGTTTCCAGATGGGACTAATGAGCAGTTTTTAGGCCTGCCACAAGCTGGACAGTATCACTTGTACTGGAAAATTACAACATAACTAGTATAATGTAATAATGCACTTGATCCCATCAAGTAATGTAATAATGCACTTGGTTTAACAGGTGTAATATACTATATACACACTATTCTAAAAACTCTCTTTAAGAGCTAAAACTGGAGCTACAGAGAGGGAAATTTTTTTTCTGCTCTCACCTTAATTGAACATTTTAAATTATTACTTTTGACTTGATATTTTGAATGCCGTCTATTAAGATAATCAGTCTGCAATTCTTTTATAGTGTTGGCAAATATGAAAATGTATGTACAAGTGTTAGTAAATATTCAAAATGCCATATTTCCTTCTTAAGAATGTATTCAATAAAGTGTTAGGCATGTCACAAACGAAGCATTTGCAAACAAGTGATAAATTACTTAACGTTCAATTCTGATTATAACCAGGTACATATTAATCAGAAAATACACATTCTCTAGTCATTTTTCCATGGCCTACATATGCAAATATACGAGATAAACCACTCAAAATTATCAAGAGCATATAAACCTACTCAACAAGAATTTATGAAATAAAACAAAATAAGATGCCAACATCAAGAAAAAAGTGACACTCTGTTCCACTGCAAAGTGAAACCAAACAATTTATTTGTGCTAAATGAATGAAAAGAATGTATTCAGAATACATTTGTTTACATTGTACCGGTTTAGGCTGCTATAATAAGCATTCATTAGTTCCATGTTGTGCTACTTACTATGTTCTGTGTTTTGTTTCTACCAAGCAATACATTTCTGGCTGTTATGCCAATATATTCCTATAAGATGATCATTATACCATATTTTTCTAATAGTCTTTTGAACATTTAGAATACTTATTCAAACTTTATTTTAGGGGAATCACAATTAATATATTTTAACAAGAGAAAAAAAAGGTGTTCTCTACAATCAAGATTGCCTTCTGCAGCAGAAATCAAAGAGCACACTTTAATCAGCCACCAGTAACCTGCTGGCAGGACCACACTTGCAGAAGGTCTTTATGATAGAACACACAGTATGGACAGCTTACAAGTTAACGTAAATGGTGATATGAAACCAATCAAATCTTAAGGTCCATGAATCATACATTCTATATATTCTGACAAGTAAGTTTCTCACATTTAACTTTAGACTGTACCCATACATTTGAGGTGTTTATTCTTAAGAGGAGAAAGTATGGATGTGTCATGTGTGCTGAAAACTGAACTTGTATTAAGCTTATTTATTAGGTAATACAATAATAATATGCATCTGGGGCACTAATTAAAGGTGACTGACTCACTTTGCACTAAAAGCTCTATCTTCAAATTACTGAAATGTAGTGCTGATTTACCATATGCTTGGTAAATACCATTATATTTAGGAGTTTATAATAATAGCCTATCATGCTTGTAATTTTATGCAAATTGTCATGAAAAAAATATAAAAAGGTATCCCTTTAATTTTATAAACCTAAAAGCCAGGAAAATAAAGCTTTGGAGCCTAGCAAAACAACATACTGTTGTATTACCAAACAGAGTAGCAAATATTCCAGCCAGAGAATGGACATACATGTACTTCAAATAAACACTGATGGAAAATTCTGTTAAGTTAGTGTTGTAGACCCAAAACACTGGCTGCATTTTATACAAATGTTTACAACACAATTAACAGTAACGCCTATATAACCTCAGTGCAAACAAGTCAAATCCAAATATGCCAAGTAAGCCTTTGGCTTTTAGTAAACTGCTCTGTGTTATGAGTCCAAATTTGAATACAGATTGCTGAGCACATGCACTAAGGCTGAGAGGAGGGATGCACTGAATGTTGAAAAGTGGACGACTGTGATGCCGTTGACTGGGCCATAGGCTGCACAGGTGGTGGTGGTGGTGGTGGTGGTGGAGGAGGTGGCTGCACTGGGGTCTGCGTGTTTGGAGAAGGAGGTGGAGTGGGACGCTTAAATTTGTCAGGGCTGTTACTTCTCCGTGGTGAAGGCCTCTGCAGAACAAATATTGAAATAATGTTTAACAATTCTAAAAAACTTTGAGTGATTAGGTCTTTAACACAACTTAATGCACTGGCTAAGACAAAATTCAAAACAACAATTAACTGAGGAAACTGATAAAGACACTGAACAGACTCAGAATACAGTGAAATCCACTCAAATTGAGTTTGATCTTACTCTGCAAGACATGAGCGAAGCACACATTTTTAAGGCAAAAATATTCACTGTCAACTAGTGAGAAAGGAATATATACATCTTCAGGGCATCACTAACTGACTGCCTGGGAAAAAAATTAATGGGGAAGCTTAATTAAGGCAGCAATTCATCTATGCTTGGCTAAGCAGCAGGTGCTAATGAGCAGTTCACTGAATTTTGGCAGGGTGCAAATTCAAAGCAAATCATGCATATCTAAATTCATATGGCAAGATTACAAATGATTTTAAAATGTTCATGCTTGATAATGAGGTAAAGTACAAAACTAAAAAGCTCTTCTTTACGATGAAATCGCCACAAATGGGACTATATCCTTTTGAGCTCCTGCAGCTAAACAATAGAACTCCCTAATAAAATTGCAGATTGGCAATAATCTGCAGCACCATCTCTGTAAAGAGCAGTAAGATAGGAAATTTTTCTTCAATTTCTTCAATTTTCTTCAATTTTTCTTCAACAAAAAAAAGTATCTACACCTTATCATTATTTAGAGTGGAAGGACTATTGCAAAATTAGGAATATTAAAATACTGCATTTACTCACATACTACCATCTTCCCCCTGCTCCTCCCATCAGCCCTCTAAAATTGGGCTGAATCCTAACTGAATACTTCCCTATTTACACAGATCTACTGCGAAGATCTGTGGCAGTTTTGTTGCTGTCTTGCTATGTCACCCAGACTGTCCTAGGATGCTACACTTCCTGGACACTGTTACTCTATGTCTCACAGGCAGACACTATTCTAGAAAAAAAATTCAACATTCCAAATTCAAGGGGTGTGTTCTATTTAGGGGCATGAGGTATGGGAGAAAATGAGAAAAATTTCAAATTACCAACAGAAAATAAGCAGTTATCCATCACACCATGCAGCTCCTAGCCATGAGATCTTCATTGTGTGTGATATGATTGGAGACTTCAACAGTTGTGGAATTACTAAATCACACTAGGAAAGTTTAGTCAGAGAGTATCTAAAATATTCCATATTTTAACATTTTTGGAGTAATTCTTTTAAGGATCTTTTTCCTGAGAGGCTGGCCCATCTCTTCTACGTTTTGTGAAAGCAAATTACAAATTGATGAAAACAAGTTTTTAAAACAGACCACTGGCATAAAGAAACATCTTGCTTGAGATTTTACATTGCTGGTTCTCAGACTCAAAGCACTACCCATCATAACTTTTCTGAATTTAGTGGCATCCCATTTCAAAAAACTAATGTCACTTGTTTATTCATTACGGAAAACTAACAGAAAAATCTTGTGATAGTAAGAACTCAAAAGGAAAACATAGATCAGAATTAATTTCTAGAATGAAACCTCTAAGTTTATCTTGTGAATTCTATGTAGGTGTTTGCACACCTAACAGTGCTAATAGTAGACAGCACCTGCACCACATTTAAGAGGATCTTATGGCACACGGGTGAGAATCACTGTTTTACATATTACTGTACTTGTTCAGAAATTTGAGTAGCACTTCTCATCTGATGTGAAGTATTTTGTCAAATGGTTGATGCTTTAGCTTTCTTTGCTTTTAAAAACACCTTACATTCTTGGAAGAAACTGAATTAGGCTGAGATATTAAATACAATAGAAGCAGAAAGGTGAAAGATGCTGAGAAAACTCTTTAACAGATGATACTAGTTTCTTCTTTGTCAGTGACAAGAGTAATTAGAAGTTAACTGCCTGTGAGTGACATGAAGGTAGCAATGTGTTACCCTGAAGAAAACCTGAGCTTGGTAAAAACAAAGAGAAAAATTGAAGTGATATTTTAATTCCTGGGATAGGGTATATAGGTAAGAACACTCTCTCACACTGCCAGCTGATATAGGGCAATACCCGTAACTGCCCTTAAGACAACAATGTATCCTTTTTTCTTCAAGGAAAAAGGTTCTTTAGTGAGACTCAATCAGTTTCTGGTGGATGGAGAGGAAATCAGGTTTGGTAAAGATTGAAGACATTTTAATGAAACAAAATTAAACTGCTACAAAAAACCCCCCCCAAAACTTTTAAAGACAAATAGAAATAGTCAAATAAAAGTGATTAATTTAAAAGAAACATTTACTACTTTTAATACTTACTGTAATACCATGGGATGGTCCCATATGCTGCACATGAAGGCCTGGGGAGTTGTAATAAGACATTCCTGCTCTAGTCAGTGAAGTTGGCGGTGTAAAACCAACTGTGTGACTTGCATATGATAAACCTAAAATTAAAGTAAAAGGGATATAACCATAGCATACCATATTTGCATAGAAATATTAACTTGATTCAAATAAAAAACAGCTTAAGAAATTATATATTTTTTCAATTCAGTTTGTAATTATCACAGTGCACAGAAAGACAACAATATTACATAATTTAGTATGTTTCCCAAAGGTTTCCTTAATTACACGTGACAATATAAAAAAAAAAAAAAAATCATGCTACCCTAAAGGCTCAGCCTGTACTCTGGAGTAGGGGATGCTAGTTGAACTATAGAGTGGACTATAAATTGAACACATTTTAAATCTTGCCATTTGCACACTAAGAGTGGGAAGGGATTCATGTTTAAAAGGTTAATTAAAGTTTTTAGAAGTGTCTTATTTTCTCAGTTTACATAATCCACCCAAAGACCCTTAAAATTTACTTTTAGCTGAGCATGTTATCTTACAGAAGTGCAGAGGACCCTCCAAAGCCAACTGAAGTCCATGGGAATGGCAGTTGCTAAGCACTTCTGAAGTTCAGATTCTAGAATGTTTTGAAGACTCCACTGAAAAAAAAGCAGATCCTCCAAAATCTTTCAACTCATCCTACATCTATCAGATGAATATATCTGTTGAACAGAAGGCATAATTATTTTCTCAGATGCTAGGCATCAAAAAGAGCCAAGCATTGTTTTTGGTGTGAGCGTCTGAAATTAATTTTTGATTGCATATTAAACTTTCATAACAGCATGAAAAAAGTCAGCTAAAACAGGATATACCAGCCTTCAAACTCTGCCCACTGTCAACACACTCCAGCACCATTGAAGCTGAAGTACATACCAGCACTTTCATTTCTCCCTAGCTGTCTATATTTGGCTCTCCCTCATCTGATTCCAAAATACTGAATACTGAAGGAAAATGAGTCTTACATTAGGAAATTAGCATTGTAATAACCTTGGCTATCGTAACTGATGACCCGATTTTCTCACAAGTTAAAGTCTCTAGAGTTGCCATTAACATTTTACTGCCACTAATAACAGAAACAAAGATTAAAGCATTTGTATCATCCATATAATGCTCCATCTATGGTTGCAGAGCTGAAACACTTACAACTAGATTTCAGTGTTCTTATGAGCACTACCATAAGATTCAGCTCCATTCTCCCTTGTCAGTCTCACTTTGTGACATTCATTCTGCATGTCATAGATATGACAGCACAAAACTTGCAGCTTAGGAGATGTAAAGATGGTTCTCTACCAACCACATAATATTGGGCTGCTTTAGGGAGTTGTCCAAATTCTCATCTACACTGCAGAAACAAATTAATGTGGTGAAATGCAGAGA
This sequence comes from Caiman crocodilus, assembly GCA_030014935.1. NCBI lineage: Eukaryota > Metazoa > Chordata > Crocodylia > Alligatoridae > Caiman > Caiman crocodilus. Next base: position 1,713,298 of record JAGPOW010002673.1, on the reverse strand, counting down.
TATTAGAGTTAACTTAGCAACTCCAGTGATTCTCTAACAGTGTTTGGGGAAGCTGGAGTGCCATGAGAGGCTTTGAAGGGTGCCACAGGAAAAGGTGAGCACGGTATGAAAAGATAAGCAGACAAAATCAGGCTCGAGCTCTCCCTGCTTGGCTGCTCCGTGCCCATAGTGCCTGGCTCCTCTGCAAGGAGGTAAGCTCTATAATAAATTAGTTTTTAAAATGTGATCACAAAATTCACAAAAGTTTGAAACGGCTAAAACAGCTGGGAACCACTGATCTAGCCATAAAAGCAGAACTCCATGCAGGGTATTTAATCCTGCCTACCATTACAGGAGCCTGTCCCTAACTGGCATGGGGACTTCAGAAGCCAACCTGTGGCTGACTGCCTCTGGTAATGAAAAAATAATTCTTCAGTTAGAATTGAGGATTTTTGGTGTTGGATGAACTTGTGCCTTGTTTCAGCATCTAAGACAAAATTCTCCCAACAGCTATTTTCTGCATTGTGCATCATATACACATAATTCATTACGTGAAATTCCCTTTCTTCTTAGTTAACTATAAAGAAAGCTGTTTTGAAAGGTATGAATCTTTGTATTGTAAAATATGAATTTATAAGATGGAAAGGACACTGGCAGAAGTGAGTTTATAGAGTGCTGATTTGGATCTTTACTAAACTGTGAAAACTAGATGCCTGCCAGGAAAAATAAATCAGTTTTTATGTTATTTTTTCCCCTTTTAATGTTTAAGGCTACATTTCAATTTTCTCCGTCTTTGTGATGCACTTCCTGATAGAAAGCAAGGGCTCAAATTTCCTTTGGCTGTAGCAGTTGATAAGTTCAAGTCATCAATAATATCCCAATTATGATGTGGGAATAAGATACAAAGAAAGCAGTTCTGCACCAATGTTTGAAGAACCCAGGTTAGTATTCATGGACTATGAAAACTGCATTTACATTCTGCAATGCAAGGTAATAGGTCATCATGAACATACATATATTTATGAGTGAGAGAGCAAGATGGCACTTAATTTTTAATAACACGACTGTAAATTAAGATATGCATTAAGAACTGAAAAATATATGGCGTATTCCTAATATTTAGAAACCACTTTGACCTAGCAAAATTGGATCACTGAGAATCAAAAAGCCCAAAATCCTAATGCAGGTCTGCCATCATTTGGCTAGTTAAATTTAATTTTTTTAAAACTTATTTTACCCACTATGAGACAGAAAATTACTTAGAAAAGCCTTTTCTAAAAATAGAACTGATATTAATCCGAGTTTGGACAAACCATGTGTTTTAGCAGGCCTGTGCATTACAATATGAGTCCTGTTCCATAGTAATGCTTCATTACAGGCCAATTGCTGCTTTCACTAGCATGCATGGATAGTCATGTTGAGTTCTCAAAATCAATTTGAGAAAGCAAAACATGCATAATTTTCATTAGATATTAGATAATTTATGAGCAACATGTAATACTTGTGACCAGCAGGTTTCAGTGCACGGTCCGTAGTAATGTTCAGGACATTTTGGACTCAAAGTAAATGCTTTAAACAGCGTAACATTACCAGTAAAACTTTTTTTTTTAATTTAATATCTATAGTAATTAAAAATTCAATTATACAAGAGCAATTGTAACCTATACATTCTCCTTTGCAATTGAAAGAAATTCTCAGCCCAATCAAGACATTCAGAAAATGTTAGTTTCCTTTTGGTATAAATCTTATGCAAGTCTCGACAGAAATCAGAAATCCTAATTTTGTAAGTATTGTTTTGATTGCAGCTACAAACAAACACACATTTTAGCAACAAGGGAAGAGGGAACTGCTGCTATTGAGGAATATGCAGCAAGTGTTACAATGCACCTATTACCTTTGCATGATCATGCTAGCAAATCAAGTTAGCTAAATCACCCAACTTTGACCCAGACTGAAGCAGAAATAAAGATGGAATACACTTGCTACAGAATCCTGGAGATGTTGCAGTTTAACAGCTTAAATCAGCACAATGTCAGATTTGCAGAACTACACAAAAGGTATAAACTCCCGTTGGAGAGAAACAGAAATCATTTTGGGAAGGTTCAAATTTTTTTTCACTTTGACTCTCTATTAGCAAGTCTTCTCAAAAGTGTTATTCACCATGCATTAGCAGCCTCAATTTTAATAGATTCCCAAAATCTAGTAAACTGCCAGAACCGTGTACCCTGTAAAAGAAAGATAGAGGGCAAGAAAAATGAACACATACACCAAGCTTCAGTTGTCAACTACACACTATTCACTTAAAATGCTCACAGTACTGTCACGCCAGTCCAAAACATGTGCTGCATTCTATCAATTTTTGTTAAAGATAATACATAAACATATGGGTCACTGACTCACTTATTTCAATGTCATCTTTAATAAGGTATTTAAATAAATTAATATAGCATATTATTATGCAGGGTATACAAGATTTTCAGACACTAGTTTATACATTTACCAGGTGATATAGGTCTGCTAGAACTTGGTGAGGGTGTATAAGGGATTGGACTGGACACAGTGCGAGGTCTTAGTCCTTGTGCGGACATCTCATTAAAATATCTAAGAAAAAAGGTAAAAAATAATTTGATTAGCCGTGTCAAAACCTACTATGTTTCGAATGACATTTATCTCATACTCTGTAACAAGATGATCAAGTTAGTAGAGGACCAATTATCTTTGGGCTGTTGGATCATGCCTTGGTTACGTGTTTACTTCACCTCTGTGAACTTCAGTTGAAACACTGGCTTAGTTTGCAGCAAAAGTTGGTCTGAATCCAGTCATTTTCATGTATCAACTTGCACAATGACAATCACAGGATTTAAGGCCAAAAGGGATCATAAGATTCATAAGCTAATACAGCCTTTTACCTTACATTTCACCCATTATCCATACATAGAAGCCAATAACTTGTTTTGAGCTGCCTTCCAGAAAGGCAGTCAGTCTGCTTTGTCTATATAAAGAGAGGAAGAATCCATCAGTTCCCTTTATTGCTTGCTCCAGTGGCTAATCACTTTTAGAGTTCAAAATCTGTGCCTTATATTCTGTTTGAATTGTCAGGTTCTGACATACAGCCATGGGTTCCCGTTACTCATCTTCTACTACCTTTTGTAGCCAGAAGTTTGTTTCTATGAAGATTACATAAAAACCAAATTGTTTCTGATATTCTCCCACCCTTAATCACTTGTGGCTCTTTTCTGCACCATTTCCAATTTTTTCAAAACCCTTTAATAAAAGGGGACAACTGAACAATATGTAGCTTTCCAGTATCCATCTCACCAATGCCACCTCAGGCATTTAATTAATCAACTCCTTTACTATTATTTGCTGCTACTTCCAAGAAACCTGAAGCTTTGCATTTGGCTGCTTTAAAGTGCATTTAGACTGAATATTCCCAGCTTAGTCAAGAAAGGCAGATCATTCCTTTTGCTCGCTAAACCTGTGTCACCCATAGATTTTTGAATCAGTAGTGACTTTAATTTCAGATCTTTGATACAAAAATACTAAACAGGACTGACAGTACAAGTTCCTGCAGAACCCTGTTAAAAATACTCCAGTATGATTCCTTATTGATCATAATTGTGAATTCCGTCAACTGCTTAATGTGTACTTTAATGATATTTTGTGTGATATTTTGACTAATTTCCAGTCAAGATGTCATGTGGTACTAAGATTCAAAAATTAAGGGTTACTTATACTACCGACTGCTAACTACCTAGTTTGGAGATTGGTGGCAGTCTAGCTACAGTAATACCAGCTAACTAATATTCAACTTAGGTAAATATCTCTGACATTGATGCTGCCACAAACTAACCAGCTGGAGTTTAGCTAAAAGCTAGCCAAGGTATTGCTGAACTGTTTTGTCAAATGCCACAAAGGTACCAAGTGTCATATATCTATGCAGTTATTTTTCTGAAAGTGTTTAGTCTTTTTCAAAAAATTAAACAAACTTTGATAAGACCTATTTTCCAAAAAGAAGATGCAGACTGGCATTAGTTATATTCAGTTACATTATTAACTGAACATTTTATCATCAAGTGTGGTATACGATTGGGAAAAAAGGTTATTTTAAATCAAGATGGGGCACCTTTCAAAAGAATTATGCATTTGTGTTCTCTGTCAATAGGTCTCTTTTTTAAGCAGTAAACACAACCATGAAAATTAAGAATCACCATCTTACCAAACACAAGTAAAAAAACAAACAAACAACCCCTCCTAACCCACCCCCTGCCCCATGACCAGTCAACAGCAACACTGTTTTATACAATTTCAATGTCAAGTTTTATCAAACAAAATCTTTTCTTTTTAAAGTTTAATCTCCCTTCCTTTAACCCCTGGGATTTCTAGGATTGTATTAATTATAATATAAACATCTTCTGAGAGAGAACCAGCCACATCTATCGTGCCATGCAAATGAGCAACAAAACTAAAATTGACAAGTTTATATGAATTTAGACAATACTGGCTAATAATACTGCTACCACAAGCAAGATTAGTTAACCCACAAAAATTGTAATGGAATATTATACAACTGTTAGCCAAATACAAATAAATGTTGCATTCGATCTTTAACTTACTCAGTAAAACAAAATATCTAATTTTTTGTTTTTGGAAAGTTATATAGAAATATAGTTTAGTTACTTTTAACACCTGAATACAGGTATCCTCAGTGAACTCAATCTTCTGGTGACCCATTTTCATGGATCATTATTAAGTTTAATACAATAAAAAATGGTTCAATGTAGTTCTCAATACTGGCATACAGTACAGATCAAGTAAAAAGATGTAGCAATACAAATACTAGGACACTGGCATACCATGGTGATGCAAGATAGTGATGACCATGAAAGACTTAATACCCTTAATTTGTAAGGTCAGTGAAAGGAAAGCTGCTTCCTTTAATAGTATTTTAAAATCCTTGGTTTTCCCTATGTTCCCAACACTAAACCTAGTCCAACAAGAACATCTTTTGGGAGGTATAAGTGCATTCTCTATATATATTGAATGCACATCAGGTCCTTTTGGGGTGTCAAGATTTGCAATATTGCATTTTACTTTATGCAAACATTTGCATGTCATGAGGGCACCTCATCTGTTTAACTCAGGTGATATCTTGATCTTGCAGTTTTATGGTCAGAACCATGTTAACATGTTTTGATTAGTTTCCAACTATAGTTTACACAACTTTCATTTAAACTTAAAATTATATTTGTTATAAAACTCTTCACTAATTCAAGTATAAACTATTCCCTTGCTCACATTAAGCCTAATCTTTCCCCTCATGAAATTAAACCATAAAAGCTTACAAGCTTTTTGTATATTCTAGACTTTTTTTTTAATGCTTCCCTTCGTTCCATCTCCCTCTGCAATTTTCTTTGCAGCCGTAAGTTCTCTTCTCTCATATGCCGCTCCTCCTCTAAATATTGCGCCATCTTCTCCGAATCTGAAATTCCAAAACTTTTGTTAACATTCAATTCAAAGCTCATTATTGTATACATGCATGTACTTTAAAATTAACATATCAGTATACATCAAGTACTGTGAGAGCGAGTGGCTCCAGGAATAGTTAATTAAATAGAGTGATGTTTAAATTAGAGACCAAGTTAAGCTAATAGTGACCCGAACTAGTTGCTGATAGCTATTTAGTAAATTATGACATTAAGCCTATTTTTTTTTTAGTGGAACAGATCTAAAAATATACTGCAAGACAAAAAAGGGAAGAAAATGAAGAGAACCAGAACTGAAGACAGAATTTTATAAATTTAGAGATCTAAAACTTTAGAGGTTTATTTCTCTTTCAAATATTATCTCAATTTCTCTGATTTTCCAATTACTTTTAAGTTTCATTTTAAAATGAGGGTATTCAAAGCTCTTGTTTGTATGTGTGCACATAGTTAAAACAATCGATCAATCAAGACAATAGATCAATCAAATGCAAGTATTAGGGTTTGATGCAGCTAAACAGTAATGCAAGTTACTACTGTCCAGTAAGTCTACAGGAAAATATTAGAGCTGACAGAGGAGAAAAATAAGCATAAATAAAATCCAGAAAAACAGAACATTTAAACAACATATATTAAACTACAGTCTTATGCATATTTCCCTGCATGCCTTCAATTAAAGAGACATTATTCCAGCAGGACATCTGTTAATGTTAAGAATTAATGATCATTTAGTTTTTACTTCAAGTAGCAGCATTTAAATATTAAGCATTTCAAAGTTGGTATTTCTAAACCAAATGACTAACCATCACTTAAACATGAGAAAATACACTTCTGTATACTCATATTTTTAATTAATGCAATATAGGGTGAAGCTTTCCATATTATGATATGTAAGATTTGACATTATATTTTCATATGCACATTTTTATTTAAAATAAATATTGCTGATATTAATAACAATTCTTTAGGTTTACAGATGACCTTTCGTTTACAATGATTTAACAATGTTTTTTATATACTGTTTTCCAAGCTATACGATTCAACTGGACCACAACAGAAATGAATTCACAGCAGGGGAGACAATGGCAATTATTTTATAGCTCATCACAATACTGCATTTTTAGGGAGGGAAGTTATAATTTTAAGGAAGCAAAATGCAATTACCAAAGCTAGAATTCTGTACAGATTAGAATAAATACCTATGAACAATGGCATGAGATCTCGAATGACCACATACTGTCAAGAGACTTACTTTGCATAGCTTTTAGGAGAAAAGTGTAATCTAGGGCTACTGACAGACATGGTGGGGAGAAGGAAAAAAAGCCCAGTGCTTTATTGGAAGAGGAAATGCTTTAGTTTGACCAACCTCTTCAGTGTCTGGATAGATTAGGCACTTCAGTGGTACTTTTTGGCACTTTTATCCAATAGCTGATTCAGCTATTAGATAAAACCAAAACTGCTGAAGCTAGGCCTGTGCGAAGCAGCAAGTATTCGACGTGAATGATTCAGAGGGACACTGATTCAATTTGGTGATTCAAGTCACTGTCCCGATTCTATTTGGCTGAATCAGATTCGAAGATTTGGTGCCAATTTGAACATTTGGCCATAGACTCAACAGGCAGCAGTCCTCAAGGTCGCTGGACACAGCTGCCTCCAGATGGCAAGTCTGTCATGGTGAGCAGAGGGGGAAGGGCAGATCCAGGAGCATACACCCACTCCCATGCCCTCCCAGACCAGTGGCCTGCTGCAGTGGGAGCCCCCTCCCCAGGTTTTATGCCCCCTGCCCTGGTTGGACAGCTTGTCCCAGCCCCAGCTCCCACCCCAATCCCTTCCTTGTGTTGATCTACCCCTCCCCAACACCCCTTCCCTCCCCTTTCCACTTACCACAGTAGACTTACCAGTTGGAAGACAGCTGCCTTTTTAGTCTATGTCCGAATCGGCACCAAATCTTTTCCAGATCGATTCAGAGGCTTCTGAATCGATTTCGAACTTTTAATGGGTCTCTCAATTCGATACAGATTCGGAGATTCGGCCACCAAATAGGGTCAAACCTCCTCCAAATTGAAATCAGCTACCGAAACTTCGCACAGCCCTAGCTGAAGCCCTGAATCTATACAGATGTTGGGCAAGCCAGGTCAAACTAACATAATGCCTCCTTCTGGGCACTGTCACAGGGCTGCGGTGACCTTAAAGTGCTGTTTTTTTCACATCTTTAAGCAGCCTAGATCATCTAAACATCACAGACTGAAAGGTGGCCTTAAGGTACTGAAACAGAAAATTCTCTGGTAATAATATGCTACCTATTTTAATTTTATAAAATGTAAGTGTTTTATAGCATCTCAGTTTAGCTGCTTCTTAAGGAGTGAAATTCTCAAAAGCACTTAAGAGTTGAGTTCTATTTTCAAAGTACCAAAATAACACTTAAAAATGCACTTTTGAAAAGTTTAGTTCAAAACAAAGACGCAAAAGAGGAATAACTGCAAAATAATTAGGAGTACTTCAGGTACATTAAGTACTCAGAATCCAAGGCTGTTCTCTTTCTGAAGTTCACCAAGTGAAGGCTAAACTGCAGTCTGGCAAATAAAGAAGATAAGGAATGTTAATCTCTGTAAGTGACATACTTATTAATGTTCCAAACTTGTATACAAGGCCTCTGTCCAAGACCACTCACTCAACACCACTGCCTGTAAACAAGGCCATTATTCCTGGCAACTACTGCTCCAAAAATTAGGAAGAAATATTCCAGCTGAGACTAGCACAAAGGGGAAAAATGCCCACTGAATTGTCAAACACTTAGGAAACAGAGAATATAATACTTATTCTGGCTAGAGTCTGCATCTTATATAAAGAAAGCTATTAGCATTGGGAACAATTTTAAATAGGAATCATTTAAGATTTAGAATTGAGGGGGAAAAATATTATGTTCATTAGACCACAAGAAAATAACAATGACATTTTTACTTTCTGAGAACTTCAGCATAGTTTGAAGCAGTTTTGTCACAGGATGTGTTAAATGGGAAGCAAAGATGACAACTGATCACACGTGATCCACAAGCAGTTAGTGGCCACATGACATTTTTCACAATGGTAAGGGAATTAATCCCACAGTAAGTCTGAGCCAAACTTCAGTTGGCTGTTACGTTTCATCTTTCAATTTTTTTTAATTTCACACGGGTAAGAACAAGTAGTAAGAGATAGGTTAATTTCTCTGTAGTGAGATGCAGTTAAACAGCTGCTACATTTTACCAGGTATCGCTGAATTTCAGTAACTAAGCTAAAGACTTACACTATTTAAGTGCATTTTAATATTGTTAACTACAGATTCTGCTAAATGCCCTCCAATACAACACTTTCAGAACACATCTGTAAAAGCTAACTACTTTTGAAGAAGAGCCCTGTAAACAATTCTAACCAGCACATAGTCCCTGACAACCATAAAGAAATGTGCTGCCTCAAGTGTAGACATTTACTGACACAATCAATAGTATAACAGGGGGTGGGCACATGGGGCATGTGCTCTGGGCACTAGAACAGGTAGGTCTCTTTCCCATTCTCTGCTCTGCATGTACTTCTTCACTGCATACTGCAGCAGACCAGGCATTTTGTGTCAGCGAGCACAAGGTGTCCTGGAAATCAATTTTGGAGAGTAGCAGTGGTGTTCACTGGTGCTAGTGGGAGAGCTGGACCCATTTCTTCTGCAGAAATCAAATTTTTTTTTGCCCTCTCAACGAATTACAGCAGCAAAAAAATGGAGCGAAAGTTCCCTGAAGCAGGAGCCACTCTAGAGAGCTACAATTCCCAGAATGCCTTGCACTCTATGATGCACACTGACTGTGCTGCTGCTGGCTGCTACTTCTGTGAGCTCCCTACTCAATCATATTATTCACACATTATTCCACTGCTAGCAACCTTTTATCAAAGATTAACTTATGTACAAACATATCAAGAAACAATATGATACAATTAAATGGATGTGATTTTAATTTTGAAAATTTAAACTCTGAAAAAAACAAGATGAAAAAACGTTTAAGCGTTTTTTTAAATCTCCTTTAAAAAAGTAGTTTTTTCACTTACGCTGTAACTGTGCAGCTCGTAGTTGTTTCTTTAACCTCTCTACTTCATTCTTTAAAAATCTGATATGTCTCATCATATTTTCTGGAGAATCTATCTCCATCGATATGTCTCTTGGTGATGGTGGAGCAGATACTGGCTGGTCTAACTTCTCCTGCAAGATTCTATATTAAAATAATATTAATTATATTTCAAAAAGAAAAACACCCAGGAAGTTAATGACAATACATGACAATTATTCTTTAATAGCATCCTTGAGTTTCACTAATGAAGACAAGATTTGTCAAATGACAGCTTCTCAAAGATCTTTTACCGTTTCAAATGGTGACATATCAAGTATTTCTTTCATTAAATGACTACTAAGAAAACAAACTGGTTTTTGCTTAGCTCTTAAAATGTGAATCAATGGCCACCCCAAGTCCACCAAGCGTGGCCAGGTTTTAAGAACTGGTCATTTATATAATTTAAAACAGAATTAAAAGTAACATTGAATGCATAAGGGTAAAGAACTAAATATTTATAGTTTTATTTCACCTACGATTATGTATCATGCACATGTATAACTTTGGTTTTATATGAAGCACTTCTGAATTCTATATAGAAACTTTGCAGCAAATCTATGTCCAAATCATATGGGACATTTAGAGTCTTTTTTTAATTTTTTTTAAAATTTGTTTTATTTTTATTTTTTTTAACAAGTACACAACTCTCAAGCTAAAAGAAATCCAAGTAGCCCATTCTCCCCACTCCCCTCTAAAACTTAAGACTGCCAGAAGGTCAAAGCAAGCTTCTCCAGTTTTTCTGGAGAGAACCTCAAAAAGGTTTCAAGGATGCTTACTGAGAGCTAGCTATAACATCCTTAAGGGTAGAGAGGTAATTAGCTCTGATAGTCTGAAGTCTGGCAGGAGGCAAGGCAGGGCAGCATCCTGGAGAAAAGTGGTTCTAGGAGGCATAAGTTTTCACAGGTGTTGCCTACAAAAGCTTATGCCTAGAGACCTACTCAACATTTTTTAGTGAAAAATAGCAGTTTCCATGATTTTGTTCAGAATCACAGATTTAAAAATAAAATTATTAAAAATAAAATGCTGGCTTCCCAGTGGGAGCTAATGACTACTTCAGCCTGGGCTCGCAGCCCACTAGATGGCAATAACTTGAGAAAAATCACATTTAATTCCAAACTTTTACATATTAAATTATAGAGCATCCATAATAATCAATATATTGTGACAAGACAAACCGTTTTTCTGCTTCAAGTTTATCCATTCTCTTCCACAGGCGATTCACTAATGCTTCCTGTTCTTGTTCCAATGTATTTTCAAGGTCAATCTTCTCACGCCTTAGCTGGGGAAAGAAGCAGGTTGCTAAAAGTTAGGCAAAACAGCCTGCATGAATGTTATTACTGAAAGTCTACTGCTCTGGTAATGTTTTGGGAAAACTGCGTTTGCTACAATAGTATCGACTACAGAATAGCAACCAAAAAGAAAATGGAAGTACATCTTAGATGGTACATAAATTAAATTATCTCAGGGGTGCACAGCCTTTTCCAACACTGCTCCTTCAGTGAATTTTTCATACACTTTTGGAGTGCTTTGTAGTTTCCCATAAAATCACATCCAATTTGAAAGAGTGATAAAACAGCGAAATTACAGATCCTATTACAGACACCCCATATTTCAGCAGGTCACATGAATAATTTAATTTTCTGCACTTACCATTCTTACAGGGCAGGAATACAAACATAAGTGAAAAATTAATTCTAAAGAATTAATTTATGTTTGCTTGATATGCAGGTTAAGTCTTCTAAATCACACATAAAAAGTAGTGAATGAAGAAAAATGACCCCAATTGTTACATCACTTCTTAGCATTAGTAGAAACAAGTCTATATACCAAAGACAGGCAAACCCCAGCATGCATGCCAGAATGTGGTACACAAAGGCATTTGCTTGGTGCACACAACTCGAGTAGACAGTGGGGAGCCACAAGAGGCCCAATGCTAGTTATGGCAGTGCAGTCCTGGCCCTTCCCTGCTGTCCACCCCAAGCTGCGCACGCATGTCCACTGCCAGCAATGAGCCAGGCTGGGGCTCCATGGACCCAGATGCAGCTGCTTCTAGCCTCTCTACCACCTGATGAGAGCAACCCAGGCTCTGTGGCAAGCGTCAGGGGCCTGTCCGGAGTGCACACTGGCTGTGGTAAGGCAGCCAAGAGGCTGCAAGCAGCTGCACCAGGATCCACGAGCCCCAGGCCAGCTTGTTGCTGGCAGCACGTACATATGTGCTTGTGGGTAGAGAAGGAGATGGGGCTGCACTGCCACAACAAATATCAGGCCTCTCGTGGCTCCCTCATCATCCAGCTCTGGCATGCCACCATCTTAAAAGTCGAGGTTGCGTGGGTTTTTGGTTCTCTGTCCAAAAACATTGCTAGCCCCTGCTATACACAGTTTGTTATCAATCAGCTTTTAAAATACAAAAGTTTAACATTCCATGCATATTTACTGTGTGAAGAAATATCAACTGAAATCTTCGCTACCAGGAAGCAGGGAAAATACTGTACATCAAAATCTTAGAGATGGTGATCAGTAGTCAATTTTTACTGCAAATTCACTACAAATCAAACACACACAACTGTAACGATGAAAATGTTAATGGTTCAATTTGTTGACAGCAGTGCTGTGAAGAGAAAAGCAGCAATAAATCTATAGGCTAGAAGAGTTTAATACTTTGTAAAATAAAACTGTTTAAATCAAACAAATATCAGCTAATATTTATGACTCCTGTAAGTAAATATCCCTGTTTTTCAACTGAGGAACACAGATTAAATGATTTTCTCAGTCCTAATGCACACTGATGAGTGACCCAGGAAAAGAACCCAGATGTGTGTTTTAGGTATTTACAAAACTGTGGCACCCTGGTGACAAATCACCACTCCAGCCTGGGGGAAGGGGAGGGTTCCCCTCCAGCCTCAGTTAAGGCATCTAAGCAGTAATGTAACAATAGGCATGAGTAATGTTTCTGCCACTCTGCTTCTGTTGTATTTCTGTTGATAATGGTGTTTGCAGACATTACATTTAGTGCATGTTGCCAGGAATTTAAAAATACAAAAAAACCTTGCAGCTATTTTAACTTTTAAATGTCTCTGTTTTATGAACATGCCACTAAACCTACTTGTACGTATTTAAATATATTACAATTTTTGTTTAACACTTTTAACAATTAACAAATTAAATGGAAATTAATATAGACTTTGCTTGCACTGGTATTTCAAATACTCTAAAACAACATAATATTCATTTATTTTTCTTACCTTAAAGTTCTCATAAACAGCCATCTCCACCTTGTGGCTAAGAAAGCTATTTCAGCCTAACATTAATTTCCAAATTGGTTATCCTGATCTTTGCCAGCTACATCCTTTTGGGTTTCTATTTCCCAACCCAGAAGATGCATTTAAAAGTGACAGCAGAAAAAAACCCAAACATCTGGCACATATCAGTACTTTACACACTTAAAGTACAAAAGAAACCAAAGTATATAAATGCTACCCCCCCACCCCACATTGACACTTTAAAAAAGCTATACTTCTCCACCAGGATTTACTTTTGAAATTCATGGGACTTGCACTAAGTCACTCAATGCTTTTATCACATTCCAAGATTAGGTTGCTACATACAGGCTTGAAAATTCTGGCCTGAATGTGTTAACAATTCACAATTTTCAACGGTAAACAGTGAAGCATTTCATTTTTTAACTAAAGTGTTTATAAAAGAAGTTACTAAAAGCAGATATTACTTTAGCCCCGAATACTTGAGAAAACAAACAAACAGGATGAAACAAGGAGGTTCTCCAGCCCCTGATAATTACTGCCTGCACAAAGCAGAGTTAACCACTGTATCACGTGACGATAATATTCATCAAAAAAAGATAGCATCTTCATGCCATTAAGGGCAGCAACAAACTTCCTCTAGCTCCCCTATCTGACCAGATATGGGCTTAGAAGCTGAAGTAGTGATAGGCCAAGGACAAATTTAACTTTGAAGCACTTGGCTTTTCTTTGAAACGTTTGAAAAACTGGAGTGTTTCAGCTCCATCAGATGTACAGCCTCCTACCATCTCCCACAAGTAGTTACAACTGCATGTAGCTGCGTGGTCTCCAGCCAGATGGCAACTCTGTTCCCCATCCCACAATGGGGCCAGTGGGAAAAGTAAAGGGCAGAAAATCAATGACTGCTCTCTCCTGTGTATTCAACTTCCAGTCTTCCAGTTTGGGAGGTGAAAAGGCATGCAAGAATTTCTGTTTCTGGAGACTGACAAGGACACTGAAGCACTACTCCCTTCTCACCCACCCTGTTGAGAAACCAGAGGCAGAGGCACACAAAAGTATGTCACTAGTCAGCGCCAAGAGATGACAGCATGACAGGAGAGTGTGTGTTGGAAGCAGGGATGCTGAAGGACCAAGCAGCTGTCTGAAACACTCTGGAGTGGGGGCACACAACAGGAATCACTGCATTTTGAAGCACTTTAAAATAAAGTCATTTCAGGGTTATTTTTAGAGCACTTTCTGTCTACTCACTCTTTGGAGTGCTTCAAATGTTGCATCTGTGTGGGGCCATAGTCATAGCTTCCTTTTAGGTGTCCCTGATGGAGAGTGAGGAAACTGGTTCTCATTTATCTATACTTCAGGGATTGTTAATCCTATCCCTTCTCTCCCTGCCTTCTTTAATACTTTCTCTCTCATGTTCTCTAGGATTCAGAGTGTTTTAAATAATCCAGACTTCAGAAGAGGGCACCCTCAAGTCCTTCTCCTAGGGAAACGGGAAACCAAGCAAGATGAGGGAGCTGGAGTACCACGATTAGGCAAGAGGATTTAGAAATCATGGTCTAGGGTGTTAAAGTCTGGTGTAACCTCTCATCACCAGCTTTTTTCCTGCATTCATTGCATTTTTTCCTTACATTTTTATTTCACACATTTATAATTTCTGAGGGGTGGATAAACTAATAGGTAATATTCTCCAATGTAGCTATGTACCAAAGACATACAGAGTTTAGGGGCTGACTTCTAATTAACTAATTATCTTGATGTTTTTAATTGGCATCTAGTGGCTGAAGCCAAGGAGCTGGATACTGCCTTCCTCCAGACTTGCATTCAGCCAGTAGATAAATGGCTTGACAAATGAGAGCTCTAGCACTGAGCAAAGCTGTCATTAAAGGGTAAGCAGCAGCACAACTAGATCACACTAGTTAGTTTAACCACCACACTGTGGCTGCAACTAAACTGCTCATGGTTAACAGTGGGACTGGGTTAAGACTGCAGCAAGACTTGGATAGGTTGCAGTGGTGAGCTAACAAAAACAGGATGCGTTTCAATACAGACAAGTACAGGATGCTGCACTTGGGCAGCAGTAACCAGCAGCACACTTATAAGATGGGAAACTCCCTTCTTGAGAGCACAGAGGCAGAAAGGGATCTTGGAGTCATCAATGATCCAAGATGAACATGGGCTGGTCATGGTCAGCAGGGCTAACCAGACCTTATCGTGCATCCACAGGAGCATCTTAAGTAGGGCCGTGGAGGTGATCCTCCCCCTCTACTCAACACTGGTCAGGCCACAGTTGGAGTACTATGTCCAGTTCTGGGCACCCCACTTCAAGAGGAATGTGGACAGCATTGACAGGGTCTAGAGGAGGGCCACCCGCATGATCCAGGGACAGCAGGCCAGACACTACAATGAGAGGCTACAGGACCTGAACCTGGTCAGCCTTCACAAGAGAAGGCTGAGGGGGGACCTGGTAACTGTCTATAAACTCACTAGGGGGGACCAGAAGGGTTTGGGGGAGACCTTGTTTCCCCTAG
>JAGPOW010002673.1:1671244-1696118 GCA_030014935.1 Caiman crocodilus | reverse complement strand
TGTTCTTGCTCCTACCTTGGGCACCTTCAAGAATAGATTGGATAGGTACTTGGCTGGGGTTCTGTGACCCTGGCACTCATTCCTGCCATTGGCGGGGGGGTCAGACTAGATGGCCTGCTTTAGGCCCCTTCTGACCCTAGATACTATGATAAGGATAAATGCAGAGTGCTTCATATGGGGAGAAGTAACCAACGACACAAATACAGGTTAGGAGGAGATGTCCTGGCCATCACAATGGCTGAATGGGACCTCAGGCTTACGGTTAATCACAGGATGAATATGAGTCACCAGTGCGACACTGTAGTCAACAGCTAATAGCATACTGGGATGCATTAGCCGATGGGTCGTGAGCAGGGCTAAGAAAGTGATACTTCCCTCCTACTTGGTGCTGGTGAAACCCCAGCTGGAGTACTGTGTCCAGGTCTGGGCATCACACTTCAAAAAACATATGGAGAATCTTGACAGGGTCCAGTGAAGGGGCACAAGAATGATTAAGGGCCTGAAAGATAAACCTTATGAGGAATGACTAAGGGATCTGGGACTGTTCAGCTTGAGAAAGAGAGGACTGAGGGGGAACTTGGTGGCTGTCTATAAGTGTGTAACGGGTGAATATTGGGAGCTAGGAGAAAAACTGTTCATTAGGGTGCCCCAGGGGAAGACAAGGGGCAATGGTCATAAACTGTTAGAGGCTGGTTTCAGGTTAGATTCAAGGAAAAACTTCTTTATGGTAAGGGTGACCAGAATCTGGAACAGACTTTCCAAAGAGGTGGTACAGTCCCAACCCTGGAAGTCTTCAAGAACAGTCTGGACAGACACCTTGCTGGGATCATTTTATCTCAGCGGTATTTCTGCCCAGAGCAAGGGGGTTGGACTCTATCGTTCACGGTCCCTTCCAGCCTTTAATTTTTACGATTCTATGACTTACCTGCTCCAAAGTGAGTTGCTTAGAAATAGTATCATTTTCCAGTTTTTTAATTTTCTTCATTAGTTTGTTTACTTGAAACTCTTGTTCCTGTTCCAAATGCTGCTCCAGTTCAGCCTTCTCATGCTGTAACTAAAAATTTAAGAGAAATAGAAAAATAGTTGAATGCATAAATTAAGACTACAATAGCAGATTTACAGGCAACGTTTATTCTTTCTAGGTATTAAGCCCTTCTCTAATGGTTATATTCTACTCCCATCAACAAATCTGAAGATATGCACTTTAAACTTTAAGTGAAATATTATAAATGGTTTACTTTATAAAGCACAAACTTCCAAATATTGAAATAGTATAAAAATATAGTTTTGGGATGCACACATTCAGCATTGAAAGTTTTAAAGAGACTGTCACAGCAATGACACAGCAAGAACTCATTAGAAAGTTTCTGCAACAATTTTAATGAGTTGTTAATGCAGTTATTAGGATTATTTTCATAGAACCCAAGCTGTCAAAAGTACATTTGGCAAAAAGAATATTCAGCTAACAGAAAATTACTTCTACAGTTTCAATAGAAGTCAAAATGAAATGTTAACCTCATCTACATATTGTGATCATTTCCTACAAAATTGACAAAAAATATTACATTTCTGTGATGCATCTGATTAATATAAAACCATAATTCAAATAAAAATCTATGCCATTGGAAAATGTTCACTAGTTCTAATAAGAAAGCATATGCACATGTTGGACAACACAGCAGATTTATAAGACAAGTAAAGATGTTAGACTACAATGTGGACAGCCACTCTTAACATTGCCAAAATATACTAGAAATCCTGTAGGGAAAAGACTGCATCTTCCAGTGCGTAAAAGAATATCATGACTACTACCAAAATAGAAATACATCATCTGTTAATTCAATTAAGGCCTATAGCTGAATGTTATTTTCACAAGAAAAAACACATATTGTAGGTAATGCTCTTGAAGTAAGGTTTCAGTGACCCCAAGTCAACAGGTTTCATAGTGACTGAGTCAGTGCTTTTGAGTCCTAATGCATTAATGCCAACACAAACAACAAGATGTCACTCAAAACCAAAGGCACAGCAGCAGGACTGCCAACCACTGACAAGTTGAATTACAGCTAATTTTTCATTTGTCTATTTTAAAATATGCTTAATTAAAACAAAAAAAACCCAAAGCAAAGCAAAAGACACTAGATTTTTCTCCATCTATTAAAATATTAATACTAAAGCAATTCCTACTAGTTGTTACATTTAGTTAACAGATTAGACCGTTTAAAAAGACAGATGACCAAAAAGTCTTAATCAGCCTTAAGTCAGCTGCTCCTAATGTAAAGTGCATATACAGAAACTATTAACAAACAATCTGTCATGCAAATAGGTATAATGAAAGGTCCTCAAAATACTAGAGTTGGAAGCAGTATTTACTATATGAAAGAATTATTATATTGCCATTGCTGCTAAACATATATTTACAATCTGGCTCATCAAGTCTTTGCTATAAAACTTGGATAAATCTGCATCGTGCAGTTATTGATAAGCTTTGCTTAAAGCATCACTGCTGTGTACACTCATTAAATCTTAACTTGGTTTTGTGAACAGCCAAGAGTCAGGCTGTGCAGATTAGAAATCTATTTATTTATATACTCGGTTCAGACGAAGTCAGAGGATTTTAAGGCTCTAGGAAAGCTGTCCGTTCTACCCAACTCAAACACATGAAGTACACAAGAAACCATAAGCAAAGAAGAATGTACCTCCCAAGGGTGGGGGGTAGTCAAGATGACTGTCATTTGGGTTCTCCAGTATTGATTCCTCTGCTCAGCATTCTGACTGTAAAAGCAGTTTGTGATGACACTTCTAAACTGCATGATATCATGGTACTCAAAGTGAAAAGTCATTCAGATAATACAATCATCCCCTTTCTTAGTTGCTTTGATCAGCTGTGAAAATAATTAAAACAATGCTGACATTTAAATCTTGTTTTATCCCATTAATATCTGAGAACCGGCATGTCTAAGTCTCTAACAAAATAGCCACTGAAGTAAAGAATACATATAGAGTAAGAGAGTATTATCAGACAACTGTATTTTTAATATCTGGGATATTGCCCATGAAATTAAAGTGGCAATTGTTTATAAACACAGAAAAAGCAGTAATGAATGGAAAAAATACTTCCCATCCTCAAAACTGTGCGTCAGGCACTTGACACGATCCGAGTTCTAAGAGCTTAAAATGCACCTGAAAATAGGAAGTGGTGTAGGAAATTAAAGCTTTTAAAAACACTGTAGAAAGGGTCAAGTTTGATGTAAACTTGACATCAAACAATTTACTGAGCTAGACTGCTGGGAAAGAAACCTGTTTCTTATTCACTGACATGCATCAGGAACATTCAGAAAAGGAAATTGAAATGCATGGGAACAGTGGATGGTTAATGCTGTCAGTTTTTATACTTTAAAGAAGCTGAAGATTCACAGAACAATTATGTAAGAGAAATTAAATTTCTTTCCTTTTGTGACTGTGGCATCTTAGGAGTTCTTGAATTAAAATACATTTTTTATTAAATTGCATCTGGGAGTTTGTATTTTGCTTTTCTGCAGCTGGTGACTTCAATTTCTAACCATCTGTGCACAACGGTTAAGAGATGCCTCGGCACAGCTAGGTTGAGCACATTGCGAACACAGATGCAGGGAGTTTCCCCTGTAGCGCGGGAAACATTTCGGTGCAGTCAGAGCCCGCCAAAACCTTACAGCTGCACCAGCAAGTGCATGTTTGCGATTGGCTCACGTTAAATTGTGCATACATATCAGTCGGCAATAGGCCCATGACCAAATAAGAGGCTTGGGCGATGCTCGCCCAAACCGGAGGAGAGATCCGCGTGCGTTTCCAAGCCACGAAGGATGCCTGATCAACCAACGACTCCCCGCCGGATTCATCCGACGCCCCATACCCTGTGTGAGTGTGAGCTTCTGTGTCCCTGAGTTTGTTTGAGTTTGTAACTTCAAGGAATGTGCCTACAGCCTAAGGACTGTAAGTAAAGTTTTTTGACTTCCAACAACCCGCGTGTCTAGCCCCTTAATTCCACACTCCATCAGCGGCCCCATTCCACCAGTGTTTCTCGGCCCCCACACTTAACATTACAGTTTATATGAAAAATCTTCCCTGTTTTTGAAGGCTCAACAAAATGTATAACTACCAAGAAAATACAAACAGATTATACGCTGAAATTCAGGTGCTACACAGTAACACATGACTGGAAAGGACTTCCTGATCACCAAGTCTGGCCCCAACTACAACATGAGGCATGCAGGGAGTACTTGAGGGAGAAGCTGCACAAGGCAGGACTGCAGGAGCCTTGCACTTCACCTCTGACATCTGGAGCAGCCAGGGTGGAGATCACACCTACCTCTCCCTCATATGGCATTGGCGTGATCAGTCAAGCTGTCAGTGGGCTCTACTGGAAGCCAAGGTGCTGAAAGGGCAAGGGATATCATGGTGGCCACAAACCGCATGGTGCAGAGAGGCCTGTTGGGCAGGCTGAGCTCACCCGCAGGTTCATGGTCACCGACAATGGGTCCAATATGGTGAAGGCTATCTGTGATGTCAACTTTGTTGGCATCTGCTGTATGGCACAGAAGCTGCACCCAAGAGTGAGGGATGCCTTGGAGGGGACAGGGCTGCTGGTGACAGTACCGCCACCAGTACTGCTACAAGCCAGCTGATTTCAAAATGCAGGAAGGTGGCGGGTTACTTCCACGGCAGCATCAAGGGGTCAAGATGCTGTGGGAGAAACAGGCAGACTGAGCATCCAGCAGCACAAAATCATGCAGGATTTGGAGACTCGGTGGAACTCCACACATCTGATGCTCCAAAGGTTGGTGGAGCAACAGAAGGCCATCCATGAGATGGCCTTACTTGGGAAGACTGGGATCAGTGGCCCTCTGAACAGAGCTGAGTGGGGTACCATCTCCCAGATGTTGGTGGTCCTCAAGGCCTTCCTCGAGACCACCGAGACCCTTATCACTGGTGATGTCCCCTAGCAAGGGAACTGAAGAACCAAAGAGACAAGTTCCAGGGGATCAATGTTCCTGGCTGAGGCAGGCCGCTGTCACCAGATGTGCAGGCCCTGGCGAGGCGGCTGAAGGAGGGCATCAGGAGACGGCTGGATCCCTTGCAATCTAGTACGGTCCACATGACAGCGGGCATGTGCAACCTGAGGGTGAAGGGCAGCACGTTCACTGGCAGCCTCAAAACCCTTGATCACTGGACGCAAGTACTGATGAACAAAATCAGGGAGGTCGAAATGCAAAGGCAAGGGGATGTGGAAGAGGGAGATCCATTTTCGAGGCTTTGGTGGCTACCTATCTTGCTGAGGATGTGGAGCTCACTGGACTGTGACTCCTTGGCCTACTGGGCAAGCCACAGCCAGATGTGGCAGGATCTGGCCATGGCTGCCCAGCAACACCTGTCCTGTCCACCAACCAGCGTTCTACACGAGAGGGTGTTCAGCACTGCTGAAAGTGCAGTGGGGTGCATGTTGTGACACCCCATTGCACTTTCTTGGCTCCTATGTTGGTGGAACAGCTGGCGTTCCTAAAAGGTAACCCTCCCGCTGCTGGGGTTCCCCAAGCTCCACCTGCAGACAGACAGAGCGCCACCCTCCTCACTCTGCACCTATTTCCTTTTTTGAGTTTTTTAAAAGCCGAGTAATGCCCCACTCTCAGCTGGAGGGGGCACTAACTGCATCAGCAAGCAGCAGGGGAAAAGCATGTCCCTGCTGAACTCATGCCCCTGCCAGAATGTATTTGTAGATATGGGATTGGGGTTATGGGGAAGGAGAAGACCCCAGGTCCTGGTCATGATAACTAAAACTGCACCCTGCCAGAGTAAGGGAGGCCTGGTGGGGCTGCTGGTGGCATGGCAGCCCTGT
The DNA here is from genome assembly GCA_030014935.1 of Caiman crocodilus. Classification (NCBI taxonomy): domain Eukaryota; kingdom Metazoa; phylum Chordata; order Crocodylia; family Alligatoridae; genus Caiman; species Caiman crocodilus. The sequence continues at coordinate 1,690,249 of JAGPOW010002673.1, read as the reverse complement.
AAGTGCTAGGACCAACCATCCCCTCATGAAAGGCAGGTAGGAGGCACCATAACCTCCGGCTAACACATGCACACACAAAATCCTGGCTGGGGAATGCCCAGACCTGTCATGTCTTTGACAGGCCTGATGTTTGCTGGTTGCAGTGCAGTTATGAGGCTCCCAGTGAGCTCAGCTTAGCTGCCCAGAATGCCAGGTTTAGGGTTGAAAACCCCTTTGTCAGGATGAGAAAGTACCTGCAGTTAGTCCTGGATGGATAGATGGCATGGTGGCAATGAACCGCATGGTACAGGGGTAGCTTGTTGGGCAGGCTGAGCTCACCCGCAGGTTCACAGTCACCGACAATGGGACCAATATGGTGAAGGCTATCTGTGATGTCAACTTTGTTGGCATCTGCTGTATGGCACACAAGCCTCTCACACCTTTCCATCCACATTTGCCCTGACAAAACCTGGGGAAGCCCAGCAGCCCCCTCCTGCCTGGCCCCAGCTCCCTGCAAGGGCAAACCAAGTAGGCTGGCCCAGCACACATACAGGCCAAGCAGGCTGGAGCCGCACATTTCTCAAACATGGGTGCCCAGAACAGTATTCCATACAACGTTTCATAAATTCTTCATACAATAACATTAATATTTCCCCATGTCTACCATCAAGGCTGTTCCTAAGGGGTGCAAATCAGGGCAACCACCCTGGGCCCCGCACTACCAGCCACTTACCCCTCCCCCCCACGGTGGTGGCTGCTTCTCGGGGCCGGGCTCCACATGGGCTGATTTGCACCGAGCCCCACATCCTGCTTGGGTCAGCGGTCTACTGTAAATGGTTTCAAGGTCATCCAGTTCTTCCTATATAATATCCTGATAGTTCTTGGTATAGAAAATGCCTCCCAAAACAGTTTCATTAGCATGTTCCATTGGCATACTCCTCTTTTTTGGCACCAAGTTCATATATTAAATAATACCAGCTTCATGTCCAATTACTGATCAACACAAGTGACATAGAAACCAAAACCTGCTTTAAATTTATTGAAAAAAATTAAAATCACATTTGCATCCTTGATATATCACAAAGTTTGGGTAGGTAGCTTGCATTTTGGAAATGTGTTACTTTTGAAAGATGTGTCAAGAACCAAAGTCTGAATCAGATGACAAGTCTATTTTTATTCCATTCAGTTTGCACAACTAAACAAATTATGCCTATTCACATGTCCTTCTCCAACACTGTCCATGAGTCATTTTGTAAAATACAACAGATGTAGGGATTGGACAAACATTAAAAATCATGAAAGGTGCCTTATTCTGGTTCAAAATAAAGTTTTGAGCACAGAATGCAAACCTTGAAACTAGTTTAGGCCTAACCTGTCAGTGATAATTTGGATGAACCAGGGCAAAATCCAAACAGTTTTTTACTGTTCAGATTAAAAAACTCTCAGGGAGAAATACTTCTCAGGGGCTTTAGGAGCCAATCCACTCCCAAATTCCAATATTCCCAAGCCCCAGAAAAAGGTATTATCAGACCCCACAAAAGGTATTATCAGATTTAGCAACAAGATGCAATATAAATTCTCAGGACCTTGAAAAAACTTCTGGTGGGAGGCATCCAGGAGACAGGCAAACAGGCAGAGACAGAGATCTAGGTATTTCCACTCAAACATCTACAGAAAAGTGCAACTAGTTGGGACATTAGAGCAGAACAGTATTCTAAGATATGAGACTTCTCTAGCTTGGGTATACTAAAGCAATGAATATACGTTTGTGAAAGCAAGATTTTATAATAGAATGCTAACTTGTCATACTTTGGCAGCTGTACCAAAGCTATTTGGTCCTCATTTACATCTCAACAATACTCTGCATCATTTTACACATACTTAGTTTCAGACTTTAAAACGAGGGCACACATTGGCTCATATTCAACTTATTCTCCTATCTAACCCCCAGATCCTTTTCTGCAGAGCTGCTGCTTAGCCAGTCAGTTGCCAATCTGCAGTGGTACACTGGATTCTTCATTCCTAAGTGCAGAACTTTACACTTCTCCTTACTGAACCTCATGAGAGGTTCACCTCTCTTTTAGTCCAATCCTCCAAGTTGCTGAGGTCTTCCTAAATACTAGCCCTAACCTCCAGCACATCTACTACTCCTGCAAGTTGGTGTCACCTGCAAACTTTGTGAGGATGCACTCCATCCCCTTTCAGGTCACTGATGAAAATACTGAACAGGATCTGGGACTCTCCACTTGATACCAGCTGCTACCTGGACACTGAGCCACTGACTGCTCCCTTTGAGCCCAATGAGCCAGCCAGTTTTCTATCTACCTTACAACCTGTGCTTCCTTATCTTGCTTGCAAGAATGTCATGGGAGACCATATCAAAAGCCTTGCTAAAGTCTAGGTGTATCACATCCACTGGTCCCCCCCGCCCCCCACACATCCACAGAGCCAGTTGTCATAGAAGGCAATCAGGTTGGTTAGGCATGACTCACCCTCACTGAATTCATGCTGACTTTTCCTAATTACTTTCTTTTCCAAGTGCTTAGAAATGGATTCCTTGAGGACCTGCTCCATGATTTTCCTAGGGACTGAGGTGAGGCTGATTGGTCTGTAGTTCCCTGGATCCTCCTCCTCTTTTTTTTGTTGTTTTTTTAAAGATGGACACTATATTTGCCCTTTTTCAGTCCTCTGAAATCACAGTCTTGAGTCTTTAGGGACCTCCCCAAATCACTATGAGTTTTCAAAAATAATGTCCAGTGTGGCTCCGAAATCACGTCGGCCAATTCCCTCGGCATTCTCAGATGCATTCTATCTGGCCCCATAGACTTGTATACATTCAGCTTTTCTAACATTTTACACATGAGTTAACAAGATGAGTTGTTACTCTATAGCAAAAATCCTGGTCTCGGCACAGCATCATTCTGGGTAAATTAACTACTATTCTTGTATATGCAAGTGTTTTGTCAGCCTAGCAAATAATGTTTCAAAATAAATGTCCTACAATAAAATTTAAAAGTTAATGCAACTTTACATTTTATAACAGCTATGTAAATCATGCTGAACTGGGACATTCTTGTTAAGCTACTAATAGAAGAATTGTAGCTTATGCCCTAAGCATTTAAGCTTTCACATTTAAAAAGTATATTAAAAGCTTTTTCCATATGTTACTCTGTATGCAGCATATAAGCCTCTTACATTGCGCAAAACAAAGATCTAACAATGCAAGAGCTGATTGCTCAGGCAGCATGAAAAAAGTCAGTTAACTTTTTTTCAATTGTAGAATATGGCATCAATTCTGTCTTGACAGCAGAATGGTGACTGTTTGAAAAAGTCACAGTAAGAACTCTACCATGGTAAGCAGAAAACACTGTACAAGGTCCACCACCCTTTATATCTAATTTACATTTTATTTTAAAATCAAATTGTTGGCACTGCATTTATGACCCAGATACCTTGTTCCACATGGACCCAAACCCTCAGACTGACAACGACCTCTCCATTTGATAACAGGCAAATTTTAATGATACACAGTGATGGCAGATACGAATAATACAAAGAATTCTAGATCTACCAGTCTTAAGCTGTCACAGGGGACAGCTACATCTGGCCAGTACATGAGCTTCACCCTGTGGGTCTCTCTTGAATATCATAAGCCTGAAGGTTGAGGGGCAAGACCCTGACCACAACTAGTGAGGTGGGTGAGATGAGCTGGTGGTATGCCCTCTGGCCTTAGTGACCTTGGGTTCCCCCTTTGGGAACCCTTTGCTACTCTGAAATCCCTCCTTTTGTATCCTTTGTCCTCTCTGATGACTCTTCATCTCTGAGCATTATTGATTGGTGTCTCTGTGGTCATCATACATTCCACGTTCTGTCCTGTCAGCATATTTCTTTGTTCCAACAAACCCATCACATGCACACAACTTAATACGGTTATTTACTGGGCCTCCTATTTTGGTCAGTTCCCCAAAACTGGAAATCCCAAGGGCTCTGCAACTGGGCGCTGTGACCTGGTGCCAATACTGGAGAGTCATAGAGTTACAGAAATTTAGGGTTGGAAGGGACCTCAGGAGGTCATCTCCAGTTTTTCTCAACCCGTGTACAAAGCTCAACCCGTGTACCTGACTCCAAAGTGGGTCGCAAGAATATATGAAAGGGTTGTGCACAAACTTTTAAAATGGATTCTCCTTTAAAGGAAAAAAAACATGGCTGTGGCTTTTCCCTTGCAGGTTGCAAAAGGCTACTTTGGACTGCTTAGGGCCCTTCCCTGCCCCACACACTGTGGGACTGGGCCGAGGGTAAGTGTCACTGGGTCAGGCCTGACTAACAATGTTTACAAATGGGTTCTGGTACAAAAAAGATTGAGAACCACTGAGTCCGACCCCCTGCTCAAAGCAGAACCATCCCCGAATAGATCAACCCAGCCAAAGCTTTGTTTAGTGTGAAGCAGGCCATATTCAATTCTGATTCAAGAGACAGTAATTCGATTAGTTGATGTGGATCACTGTCCCTATTTGATTTGGTGGAATCTGAAGGTTCAATGGCGATTCAGAGAATCAGTGAGATTCAGCCACAGACACAACTTTAAATGTTTTTTCTACGTACCCTTGAGCTACCAGGCACAGCTTGGGAACACTGAGATGGCGGAGTGGTGGAGCGTTCCACAGGAGCACAGGGCCCCCTCCTCATGCCCCCCTGGCATAGTGATCGGCTGCGGCAGGACCCCGGATGCCCGCCCAGACCCAAAAGGTACCAATCACCAAACCAGAAGGTGGTTCCCCCATTTGCTCTGTGGCCAACCCAGAAGAGGACCAAAAGTGCTTCTAGTCCACCTCTGGGTCTGCCACCAAGCATGCTAGGAATCTGCCCCCACTCTGTGAGACACTCCATCCGCCCCACCATCTCAGCGTTCAAGAGCCACCTGGTACCTTGAGCTATGTAGAAAAAACATTTAAAGATGTGCCTATGTCCAAATCATCAAATCTCTCTGAATTGATTTGGAGGGTTCCAATTCGATTCTGAAAGATTAAAGGTTCTCCTGATTCAATTTGGATTTGAATATCTGGTCACTGAATTAGGCCAAATCGAATTACTAACTGGCGCTTCGCACAGCCCTACTAGCCAGGTTTTAAAAACCTCCAAGACTGGAGATTCTACCACCTCTCTGGGTAATCTATTCCAGTGTTTTACTACCCTCCCACTGAGAATTTTTTTCCTAATATCCAACCTATACTTCCCTTGCTGCAACTTGAGACCATTGCTCCTTGTTCTGTCATCTGCCACCACTGAGAACAGTCTAGCTCCATCCTTTTTTGAACCTCCCTTTATGTAGTTGAAGGCTGACATTAGAGCCCCTCACAGCCTTCTCTGCTCCAAACTAAATAAGCCCAGTTCTCTCAGCGTCTTCTCAGAAGTCATGTGCCCTAGGCCCCTCACCATTTTTGTTGCCCTATACTGGACTCTTCAATTCGTCCACATCCTTTCTGTAGTGGGGGGGCCCAAAACTGAACACACTACTAAAGATATCTCCTCACCAGTGTTGAACCTACCAATGCAGCCAATTATGTCATTAGCCGATTTGGCAACAAGGGCAAACTGCTAGTTCATATTCAGCTTACTGTCTATTGTAACCCCCAGGTCCTTTTCTGCTCAGCTGTCTCCCAGTCAGCCCCTAGCCAGTACTGGTGCATGGGATTGGTCTGTCCTAAGTGCAGGACTTTGTATTTGTTGAACCTCATAAGAGTCCTTATGGCTGAATCCTTCAATTTGTCTAGGTAACTCTGAATCTTAGCCCTACCCTCCAGTGTTGGTGTCATCTACAAAACTTGCTGAGGCCATCTTCCAGGTTTATGCCATCTTCCAGGAAACTGATGAAGACGCTGAACAAAACCAGCACTACGACTGACTCTGTGCATTCCACTTGATACTGGCTGCCAACTGGACATCAAGACACTGAGATTACTACCCTCTGAGCCTGATGCTGCAGCCAGTTTTCTATCCACCTTACATTCCATTCATCAATGAACTATTTGATCAAAACTGCGATTAAATTGCAATGATTTTTTTAAATCTTGCAACTAACTGTGATTATTTTTTTAATCATTTGTCAGCCCTACAATTTACCCTTACCATTCCCCTGGACCATTTGTTCTAATGCAATACCTGCTTTACCTACAAGCCAACTCCCAAAAGCAAACCTCTAAATATCACTTTCTAGCCATTATAAATCAGTTTCACTTAAAATTTTCAATTATGGAAAACTGCAGAGAAACACTTGGCAGAGAACATTAATCAGCACTAATTGCTGGACTAAAGTCCAGTTTCAGGTTAGTTTAAGATTCCCATTGAGAAATAATATAATTTTGTTTTTTCAGAATTCCCATCTTGTGTTCAAGTCAGCAGGCCTGGATAAGCTGCATCCGAGGGTACCGAAGGAATCAGCAGAACCACTGGCACAACTGTTTGACCACTCATAGCACTCGGGTCAGTTCCCGGAGGACTGGAAAAGGGACAATGCGATCCCTATTTTCAAGAACGGCAGGAAAGAGGATCCAAGTAACTATACGCCAGTAAGTCTCACCTCCACCCTTGGAAAGGTCTTTGAAAAGATTATGAAGGATCATATTTGTGGGAGTCCAGCAGGAAAAATAATGCAGCAGGGAAACCAGCATGGATTTGTAGCATGTAGATCATGCCTGACCAATCTAGTTTCATTTTATGACAGGGTCACAAAATGCTTGGACGCAAGAGTAGAGATGGATGTTGTTTTCTTGGACTTTAGCAAGGTCTTCAATACAGTATCTCATCCTATTCATACATAAATCATATGGTTAGGAGCTTATAGGACAAGCCCTATAAGAAGAGATTGAGGGCCCTGGACCTCTTCACCTCCGCAAGAGAAGGCTGAGAGTTGATCTTGTGGCTGCTTACATACAAATTCGTTAAGGGGATGCAGCAAGGAATCAGAGATGCTCTGTTTAGTAGCGCGCCTCTTGGAGTAAACAAGAAACAATGGTCACAAACTGACAGAGTACAGATTTAGGCTAGATACCAGGAAAAACTTCTTCGTGGCAAGGGTGGTCAAAATTTGGAATGGATTTCCAAGGGAGATGGTGCTCTCCCCTACCTTGAAGGTCTTTAAGAGAATGCTAGATAGGCATCTGGCTGGGGTCATCTGACCCTAGCATTCTTTCCTGCCTCGGCAGGGGGGTTGGACTCAAGGAGCTGTTGAGATCCCTCCTGACCCTAGCATCTATGAATCTATGAAACTTAATTGAAGTAAGAGAGAACACTTGATACCACACTCCTTCCAGTCTCGCTAACAATGTCACTATGGGCCTTGTTAGCCCTTATAGATTTATAGATGTTTGGGTCGGAAGGGACCTCAGCAGATCCGAGTCTAACCCCCTATGCTGGGCAGGAAAGAGCACTAGGGGCAGATGACCCCAGCCAGGTGCACGTCTAGCCTCCTCTTAACAAACCCCAAGGTCAGGGAAAGCACCAACTCTCATGGAAGCCCATTTCAGATTCTGGCAACCTTTACTGTAAAGAAATTCTTCCTGATGTCTAACCTAAATCTGTTCACCGTCAGTTTGTGGCCATTGTTCCTAGGTACTCCAAGGACTTCCCTGGTAAACAGAGCATCTCTTACCCCCCCCTCACCCCCAATGAAGTTGTAGGCGGCATAAGATTACCTCTCAGCCTTCTCTTGGGGAGACTGAAGAGACCCAGGGCCCTCAATCTTTCCTTGTAGGGCTTTGCCTAATCATACAAGCAACCATCCTCTGAAGCGATTCTAGGTTGTCCACATGACTGCTGAAGCAGAAGCGTGGCGCCCAAAACTGGACAAGATACTCCAACTGTGGCCTGACCAATGCCGCATAAAGGTGAAGTATCACTTCTCTGGACCTGTTTAGTCATGCACCTGCTGTGCTGTGGATGCTAATGCATGATAAAGTGCGTTAGCTTTACTGATTACTTCGTCACATTGACAACTCATGTTCATCTTGGTGTCAACAATGATTCTAAGATCCCTTTCCATTGCTGTGGTGTTGAGAACGTCCTCCCTCAGCCTGTAAGCGTGCTGGTGATTCCTTCTCCCTAGGTGCAGCAAGCCAAACAACCATTAATCCACTTAATGTTATTCCTCTTACTGAAGCAGTCATAAGGACAAAAAATTTGTTCCAACTCTCCTTCATTAGTACAGCTATGACTTGCCACTAGAGCAGGGGTCAGCAACCCCCACCACATGCGCCAAGCATGGCACACGGGGCCATTTTGCTCAGCATGCCACTGCCAGCCTGGGCTCTAGGCAGCCGCTGCCAGCCACGAAGCCTGGGCTGCTTCCAGCAGGTGGCTGGGTGGCTGCAAGCCCCACTGCTAGCAGACCAGGCTCGATGGTTGGCAGCAGCTACCCAGAGCCTGGGCCGGTTGCAGCCAGAAGGCTGCAAACATCTGCTCCAGGCTCTGGCATTTGCTTCCTACCAACAGATGCACAAGTGCCTCAAAGCAGATGGTAGGGGAGGGGCCTTAGACAGCACAACCCTGGCTTCTCCCCCACTGCTGGCACAAAGCTAATGGCAGGGCTCTAGAGCTCAGCGCAGCTCTTTGTAGTCAATCTGGGCTCTGGGCAGCTGCAGCGAGCAGCAAGAAGGCTGCAAACAGCTGCGCCGGGCTCCACATCCCCAGCATCGGCTCCATGCTGGCAGCAACTGTACATGTACCTCAGAGCAGACAGGCCCTATCCCCACCATCTGCTCCAAGGCACGCATGCACCTGCCGATATGGAGCTGATATGGGAGTCTGGAGCTGCTGTTTGCAGTCTCCCAGCTGCAGCCGGCCCAGGTTCTGGGTGCTGTTGCCAACCCTGTCGCCCAGGCTTCTTGCAGCAGGGCTTGCAGCTGAGCCCACTTAACTCCCACCTGCTCCGAGCCCAGCCCCACAACAGGGAAAGCACAGGGGCTCTGGCGGGAACGAGAATAGGGCATTGTTGGGTCGGACTTTGTCCAGTGGGCCCACAAGCCCAACTCCATGCGTCACACATCTGGTTCTGTGCGTTTGTCTGCCTCTGTCTGGTTCTGTGAGTCTGCATGCTCACACAAGTATCTGGTTCTGGATGTGTGCGCGCGCACATGTTTTGGGCATGTTCTGGTTCTTTGTCTTTGCGCATGTGGTTCTCTTGTGTGCGTGTGCCTGGTTCTCTCTCTGCTCTCCTTTTTCTCTTATTTGCCTCTTTTTTTCTCTCGCATTGCAACATGCTCAACAAAAAAGGAATACACAGCAACAAAGGCAACATTTATGATTATTAAATATACTAATACACAGTACATTCTGTCATGTACCCCTGCCCTCATTTTGACTTTTTGGCATGCCAGCACTCCAGCACCTTACAAGGTAGACATTGTGGTTTTTAACGCACTACAGCCAAAAAAATATGTTGCCTACTCCTGCACTAGAGGCTTAGTTTACTGAAATGGATACAGTGCCTCTGCAATGGAAGCAGGGCCACCAGGCTTAAACTCTGACAGCTCTGCTCTCAACATGGAGCCAATGTGCCAGTTTCAGTGAAACCAGAGGGCTCCAGGACTGCAGCCCTGCAACTTGCTCACTCTGAGATCTGAGATGCCCAATCCCTTTTTCTCCAGAGCTCATGTGGTACCCACTGCCCTGCATCCCACTGGCTGGGCTGCAGACTAGCCAGTGCCACCTGATCTCTGAGGGGCCTGATCCTTTTTTCTCCGGAGCTCAGGCAGCACCTGCACCCTGTGCCACTACCAGAGGTAGCAGATCCAGGCCAGGCAGCAGCAGGAAAAAAAAGATAGGGTTCCTCAGAGCTCAGGCAGTATCCAGCTGGCCAGAAAGAAGAAAAAAAACGAAAGAGTTGAGTTCCTCAAAGCATTCTGGGATACTGAAAGACTTCAACTTGGGCAGAAGAGCCACGGAAAGGGGCCACACAGCAATGAAACAGGAACAAAGTCAGGCAAATTGGAGATAATCCTGGCCTGGAGAGGTTATAGTCCAAGTCAAATAATAAGTGCTTTAAGCCACTTAAAATGTGTTAACGTGCAGCCAGTCCAAGGGTTAAGAGCTCCAGAAGCTACCTAAATTTACTGTGTAACAAGGCTCTGTGTTTTATAGAAAAGGACAACGTTCAAAGGACATACCTGTCAAAAAAGGCTATATTCTTTTGCAGAACCGAAACCAGTGGGAGGTAGTAGTATGTATACACTGTACAGGAAACCTTGTCTATTTTTCACATTTAATATGAAAGATAAGGGTCAACTCACAAGTGTTAAAGTTACAAATCAGTTATTACATCTCTCCTCAAAAGTGAGAGATGTCACAGGAAATTAACCATAACAGTTTACAAACAATATATTCTTACTACCATATTTTCTTGCATTAAAAAAAAAACCACACCTTTCAGCCCCAAAAGCAGTTGGGAAAAATTGGGGTACAGATTATCTGCAAGATAAAAGATTTGCCACAGATCCAGATATTAAGGAGCAGGGAAAAGAGAAAGGAGGGAAGAAGCCAAAGACCAGCAACAAACTGCCATGGCTCTAGGAACAACTGCAATCAAATGCTGCCACTTCCTCCACCACAGCCCCCAAATTGCTGGACCCATGGAGAGCCCTTCCTCTCCAATGCACACCAAATCAGGACTTTATATGAAGTGGCTTGTGCCCAGACTCAGTACACCAGGGCTGATCCAGCCCATGGACCCAGCACTGACATGTCAGATCAGGTCAACCCTTGTGCCCAACCCCCAACCCTTGGTACTCCAAGATAAGGTTCCCTCTTTCTCTTCTTAGGGCCTTCCAAAACTAGAATGTATATTATAGTTGAAGGTGTTATGTGCCAGAAAAACATAGTATACAGTAAAATTATTCATGGCATAAGGCTATTATTGAAAATATGAGCTCTAAAATTGCAAAATTAAGCTCTTCAATAATGTTTAATATTTATTAAACTACATTTGCAATTTGCATTCATTCATCCATTCTGTGACATCATACCAACCTAGTTTTGGTGTAGTTGGTGTTAGAGGAATTGAAGATTGAAAGTATCCTGTTGGAACTCACAACAAGCATCCTTCCCTCCACAGATATAAGAGGGCGACTAAGTGACTTGCTCAAAGTCACAAAATGCATGAGAGACAGGGCAGGGAATTAAATTCATCTCTCCTACAATAAAGGTTAGCACCGTAATCCCTGGGCCATCCTTCTTCGCTGATGAACTAGGGTGTGTTAAATGAAACATCAGTAAAATACATATTAAAAGTTAAAAGAAAGAGGCCATTTGTTACTAAAAATATCAATAGGTCACCCTTTAACAGATAGCAGGTAATATTTCAAATGTCAAATTCTAAATGCATGCACTTATTTTGCTAACATCTATTTTAAAGCAGTCAATTTAAAACCGTATTATAAAATATGATTAATCTTGCATTATTGACAAAAACTTTCTAGAAGTCAAAATAATGTTTAAAATGCATTTAGTTTTCACTATTTATGCTACATTTTTTTTTAAATACCTCTAAATATACTCTCATTTTTAGGTTCTCAATTTGATGGCTTGATTTGCAAACTCCATAGGACTATGTTTAATTTTTTTCCTTTAAAAAAATGTATATATATATATTTTGCCTTTACTAGCACATTTTGAAAAAAGCTTGAACTGACGATATCCTTTTGTTTGTAATCATGCCAACAAAAACTAAGTTTAACCTCTTAAAGCATGACCCCAGGGTTTATGTGAAGAAATAGCAGCAGAGAAATCAATTACCTGCATCAATTTTCTTGACAGCTCATTAGTGAGAAATTCCTCTTCCTTCTCATAGTTTACAGCAAGCGTCTCTTTCTCCTTCTGCAAAGCTTGAATCTTCTTAAACAGAGTATTACTGATGAACTCCTCTTCCTGCTCTGCCCTTGCTTGCTGTGAAATCAAGACATTGCAAAAGGATTAGAAGCTTCCATGTCGAAAGCAGCTTCTGCCCCTCTGTTAGAAGCTTACAATTTTAAGCAATTTTCTTTTAAATCTGCCATCCCCACCCAAAAACCACTGTAAATGTAGGTTAGTAAAGTCTTTTATCACTGCAACTCTATTCCAAAGTGTCAGACTTTTCTCTCTTTTCTTTGTATCAACTTTGGAAGCCATGTTAAGCATTTTTCTGAATCACTATTCTGCAAAGCTTTTTTTTTTTTTTCTTTAAATCATTTTAATTCCATTAAACAAAACAAACCTCAATCTAATGCAAAAACAGCTTAGCCGTAAAAATCACTACAGTTCTGACTGTCATGTGCAACCTCCCGTCTTTTCTCTTACACAAACCAATTCATTTATCCCCAACTGTACATCAGGTAGATTTTTAAAATTCCTGTTAAATCAAAATCATTTAGTTGCACCTCTCTCCTCCTGTAAAATTTCAAAGCTCAACAAGGTGGCACATCTAAGCAGGTCACCTTGTCCATGAAGGTTCTAGGAACTGCTTCACGACCCCCATGCACAATCAACTCCTGCCCCCACAGGCCCTTGCTCTTTCCTGCAAAGTTTAAGTGCTCCTAAATCCTCCCACCTGACATTAAAATTCTACAGTTCCACCATAAAGAAGTCATCTGTTTGAGGCAAACTTTAGAAGTGCATGTCTGCCACACAGGCTATTCTGTACATGCAAACTTAAGTTCAGAGCTCAATAGTTCAACAGCCAAATTTCTACTTCAAAAATTAGTCAAATCACATTTTAGCAGAACTAACTGAAGCAAATAAAAAATTTAAAGGTAAAGCTCTTTAATCAATGAGCTAAGACAACATTCAAAGAAGAAAACATATCATTTTTTGAACTCCTAAATGCATCCTTTGCCCAAACACAGAAAAAAACCCTTATGTGCTGCATGTTGATCCAAGGTAGAATCGCATCAAATATTTTCAGTTTAGCAAAACATGTGAGAAAGTTAAACGCAAGATTCAGAAGTGTAATGGAAGCTAGCCTGAAACTTCACTGTGCCTCCATAACAATCCTTCCACCAAAACCTGGCAGTACCTACAACATAATTCACCTCTACTACAGTTTCACCAGAAAATGTCCTACAAAAACTTGATATATTATAATCAGTTATCTACTAGGCCAGGGGTTTTCAACTTTTTAACAATTGTACCCCTTCTATCGGTCTCAAAGTTTCAGCTCATGTATCCCTTTAAATTTTGTGTTTGTTCTTAATGTTACCAATGATGTTATATATAAGGCAGGCTTCACTAATTAACACTAAATTCATTATTAATATATGCATTAAATATATACACATAGTTATGCCACAACAATTTGGGCCTAGGAGGGGGGAGCAGATCAAGACCCTCGCAGTGAAGTGGGGGAGCTGGGCTGGGGCAGGGCCAGCGCTGCCCAGTCAGGCAAGACGCAGGACAGAGCTGTGAGTGAGCGGGGCTCGTCCAGGCAGCACAGTGGGTGGTGGGCACTTCCGCCACTGCACACACCCTGGGAGGGTTTGGGGGCTGGGGTGTGTGCCCTAAATCTACGTGCAAGGTGAAGGCAGGCTGCTGCTGCAGGCTGGGCCCAGGGAGGCACCGGGCTCTTTCTGGAGAGGGGGGTCTGGGCCAGGGCTGCACTCAGGGCTGGTGGTGGTAGCACTGGGAGGGAGATTATAGTGGGGAGGGGAGCTGCAGTCACCTTAAAATTCACCTTAGCCCTCACTCCCAGCACCTTCACCACCCTCCTTGAGCACAGCCCTGACCCAACCCCCTGCTGAGAAGAGCCTGGTGCTGCCCTGGCCCCAGCCTGCAGCAGCAGCTCACCCCCACCCCGTGGACAGATCTGGGGGTACAAGTCCCCGTGCCTTCCTGGGATAGTGCAGCAGCAGGAGCCAGCCTCCAGGAGGAGCCGCTCGCAGCTCCATCCCCTGTTCTGCAGCACCTGCCTCTGCCCAGCCCCACTCCCTGCCTCATCACAGGGGCCTCAAATTTGACCCCCCTACCATGCCCCTTCCTTCACAACCGACTTAATAGCTGAACCCAGCTGCTCTCCATGCTGTAGGGCTGTATGCCAGGCTGCCTGCGTGCTGCATTGTGGCTGAACGGATACATAGGGCATTTATCGGCCACATCATCCAAAAAAGGCCAATGGCCGATACTGTCACTTTTCCTTATATGGGACCAATGTATTGGTGCTGATCCAAATATGGGACCAATGTATCGGTGCACCTCTAGTAATTTTTTTCTTATTTGTTCAGTGTACCCCCAGTTGACAACCACTGTACTAGGCAGAAAGCTACACCTACCACATGTTTATAATCTGTATGAAACACTGTTCCTAGTTCCTCTACTCCTTTTAAATGTAGGAGCATCTCTAAGGGTGTCAACCCATGACACCGTTTATACCAGTGAAATGTGCATAGGTTTATATACTGATAAAAATTACACCAGCATCCAAAGCAGGCAGACAACCAGCTTCTCTACTGCAGCTGCCTGCACTCAGTTATTATATACCTCACCACCCTCAGGCAGGAAAACTGGTAATAACCTGCATGCATAAAGCAAATGGCTATCTTTAGGCATTGACTAAGCCTGTAGTCAAGTAACTAAATCTATCAAAAACCTGGGGGGAAAAATGGTGTGGTAGATTCAGGTAAACAGTTTAAATATAAAAATTTTCATTTGCAGTGTTACCTAAGTGTTGTAATTGAGCAAGACCCAGAATGCCTATCATAGGTAATAATTTAAGAATGTCACACCAGCAAATTATCCTAATTATCTGTATGAAGATCAACAAGCTCTTGCTACAAATGCCATATTAAATAATTAGATTATACTTTAAGAGTCAAATCCAAGAGACTGTACTGACATTTTAATTATGTTATTTATCAGGGAAATTTTCAAAATAAATTTAAGACGCACATTCAGAACCCAATATGTTTAATTTGGGCACAGTGAATTTCAGGATGGTGAGCACTCACTCACGCTAATAAACCCACTCCTTTTGCTGTCAGTAATACAAACCATTTCTGCTATTTTTCAATTTTTGAAAAAGACATAAAAATGAAAATCTAGATCACGAACATCTTAAAAGGTTTAGAAGTAAACATAAAAGCACTTTACCCTAAATAAAGGGACCAAATATTTAGTCCATACAAGTGACAAGACAGCTATAATTCAAAGCAGTGAGAGTAACAGTACAAGTTAACAGCAATTTATCTTACAACAATGAAAGTAGATTTAAATTACTTAAAGGAATGACGTGCGCCAACTTTGAAACTGGAGAAAAATCAAGCCAATACTAGTATAATAGATGATAAAATAATTATGCCTTCCCATCCATTTTCTATTCCCAGGCCCTCCCTTTCTTCCAGAAATCATCCCGTTATCTTTAAAACTGGCACAAGAAAATTAATTATGCTTTTAGAAACCCAACCTCAATTTTTGTCACAGTAAAATACGTGCCTTAATCCTGCTTAAAATCTTGGAGAAACCTTGCAATCTAAAACCTCGGAATCTAATGCATTTTCACCAACAGGATACAAACCAAACACTCAACTCATAAGCAAATGTATGCTGTACACTGCAGCAATAAGTCAACACCTTCTTCTTCAAGGACTAAAAACTCCATAAAAGTATGATAACTTAGCCTTTTAATCACCTAAAATTCCATTTTAGTGTTAAGCTCAGGATTTCCTGCTGATCTGACCAGCAGACAACTTAAGGTAGAAATCTTATCCTTTATTATTTACAAGTTAGAAATTCATTAGTAATAATCCACCAGAAAAATAGATGAAAACCTAAGAAAACCTAAAAGAAAACTAAGACAGACTTTTAAAAACTTCTATACAAATATTAAAAAGAAATGGTGAAAATGCAGGGACCAAGCATGAAATACCATGTCACAAGAGACTGAAACCCTTCCCCCATGCCTCTCATGGGACTACCAGCTGTTCAGCTTCCACCTTGCAGAGGGACCTTTTGATGGCCCAGCATGACAGAAATGGGTCCACATTTTGTTACAAGCTGAAGCGTTCAAACCGGAGGATCAGGCCAAAAGAAACCTCATGAGATTCAATAAGGGCAAGTGCAAAGTCTTGCACCTAAAACAGAACAATCACATGCACCAGTACAGGATGGGGACCAACTGGCAAAGCAGCAGTTCTGCAGAAAAGGACATGGGGGCTACAGTGAACAGGAAGCTGAATATGAACCAACAGCGTGCCCTTACTGCAAAGAAGACTAACAGCATACTGGGCTACAGTAGAAGCACTGCCAGCAGATCAAGGGAAGTAATTATTCCTCTCTATTCAGCACTGGTGAGGCCACATCTGAAGTAATGTGTCCACTTTTAGGCCTCCCACTACAGAGACAATATGGACAAATTGGAGGGAGTCCAGCAGAGAGCAATGAAAATGGTTGGGGGTCTGGGCACATAAATTATGAGGAGAAGCTGAGGGAACTGGGCTTATTTAGTCTAGAGAAAAGAAGACTGAGGCAGGATTTAATAGCAGCCTTAGACTACCTGAAGGGTGGTTCAAAAGATGATAGAGCTAGACTGTTCTTACTGGTGACAGATAAAAGAACGACAGAGTAATGGTTTCAAGTTGCAGCAAGGAAAGTTTAGGTTGGATATTAGGAAAACCGTTATCAGTAGGAAAGTAGTAAAACACTGGAACAGGTTACACAGAGAGATGGTGGAATCTCCATCGTTGGAGGTTTTTAAGACCCAAGTAGACAAAGCTTTGGCTGGGATGATCTAGTTGGGGATGGTCCTGCTTTGAGTAGGGGGTTGGACTAGTTGACCTCCTGAGATCCCTTCCAAATTCTATGAAATGTTGACATACATCTGCACCAGAAAGTAAAAGAGTTGGATGGTGTCACTGGAGTCAGCCCTGCAGCTGGGCCAGTTTCTGCAACTTTTTATAGTTGCCATCTTGATCTGGTCCCTCAAAAAACTGGCCAGACAGACTGACTGCAGCTGGAGCAGTCAAGGAAGGCATAAAAGAGAGTCTCCTCCACCACCTCTTTGTAGAAAGGGCAGGCTGCTGATACTGCCGTGTCTAAGCAGAAGACAAAAGTGCCAGGGGGCAGGGCCCCATACAGCAGCTGCCACTGAAGATCACCAGTTCTCTTAGCAACGGGTAGCTTGTATAGGGTGTGCCAGGCCAGGCAGGCTTGTTCTGGTGTTGCTACTACTAGGTGCTGCCACAAGCCACATAAGGGCAGGTAGTAAGGCATGATGAATTTTGACTGTCTGTGTGTATAGTGCCTTCCCAGAGTAGATCTCAAAAAAGATCCCGCCAGTGTCCCTGTTAGTTATGGGGAGGGACAGCAGAGGGCAGGCCTTGCCATTTACCAGTATCCACAGCTGGACAAACAGGCAGTGACAGAGGGGGTCTGCCTGGCACGTTACTATTAGAAAGGGCTTATTGTGTGCTGCAGTGGTCTTCTAGGGCAGAGGTTTCTGCAGCCTGCTGGGATCACCTCTATCTGGATGTGTGTGGAGGCAGACACAGTTTCTGCTGGGTGTGTCTGGATGTATCTGGAGGCCTGTTCTGGTGCCATGAAGGCTTGAAAGCCTCAGTCATTTTCCTAGGTCCTCCATTCTCTCTAGCCAAGAATTGAAAAGGCCTCAGTGAGGCAGCAGAGGAACAGCTACAGAGGTGGTATCGACACCTACCTAGCTTCTCCTACTCTGCCTGGGTCCTGGTCATCAACAACCTGGCAGCTGCTACTCTGCGACACAGGTGCAATTCTGGCCCCACCCTCCAACAGAACTGTGTCACTTTTGGTCCAGTTGATATGGGCTTTAGAGGCAAACTTGTAAGCCTGCTGACACTCACAAAGGGACTGGATGTCATCTTCCCTACTCGCAGAAAGAGTCACATCATCAGCTTATGTTGTGCAGCCAGTGACTATGGCTCAATAGTTAGGGCATAGAGCCCTACTGGATGCCTCTGCATGCTGGGAATGCAGTACATGGCGCTCTATTCACCTTCAGGAGGCTAGAGACGTCCCAGTATAGGAGCCAGATGGTTGAGACAGACCCAAAAAAAACAAAGATTTCCAGAGTCCAGAATAAAAAGTCATGGTTGACACGATCAAAGGCTTTTTCTTGATCTAGGAAAACAAAGCTGATGTTCAGGTCAAAGAATTCCATGGCTGCCAGCAGGTCATGTAACAGAAATAAAGTCCTGGATGGCTCTGCCAAGTATGCAGTAGCTCTGTTCAGGGCTGAGAGAGGCCAGAGAGAACAAAGGCCCACAGTTAATGAAACATAGTGCATAAGGTTACTACAGAAAGAACAAGAAGTCTCTCACCTTATTATTTCTGGACACTTCAGCTAAGGCAAGGAAATAAACTCATGTCATAGGAGTTCTGGAGGGATACAAGCATTAAAAGCTAGATCCGCAGTAATTATCATAAGAAAGAACGCAAGTTATTGGGAAGTGAGGAATGGCATACAACATATTTCAAGCACCAGAAACAGGGTAAAAAAGCTTTCTGGAAATAAATTTCTATTTCTTATTCTACTGCAGCAGTATGTAGAAGCACAGTAAACAGCACTGCACAAACAGAACAAGGGACAATCCCACTCTCAAAACTTGAAATCCAACATAATCTTCACTTAACAGGAATGCTCTGTGCCCTCCATTCTAAAAGATCTCCCATTATCTTATTCCAAAGATGGAGCCTCCAAAATTTTTTTTAAAGTATAGTTAGCAAAAGAAGTCATTCAAAAATGTGACTCTAAACACAGGAAATGTAGTATTTAAATCAGGGGTTATTGCAGAGCCCTTGGCATGACCTTATGAGTGCTCGTGGTGCTTGAGTCAGGTGCCAAATGATTGGAAGATAGCCAATGTGGTCCCCATCTTTAAAAAAGGGAGGAGGAAGGACCCAGGCAACTATAGGCTCATCAGTCTTATCTCAATCCTGGGAAAACTCTTTGAGAAGATCATCAAGGAGCACATCTGTGATGGGCCGGCATCGGGGATGATGCTCAAGGGCAACCAGCATGGTTTCATTAGGGGCAGGTCA
>JAGPOW010002673.1:1611485-1671144 GCA_030014935.1 Caiman crocodilus | reverse complement strand
AGATCATCAAGGAGCACATCTGTGATGGGCCGGCATCGGGGATGATGCTCAAGGGCAACCAGCATGGTTTCATTAGGGGCAGGTCATGTCAGACCAACCCGATTGCCTTTTACCATCAGGTCACAAACGCAATGGATGCAGGTGTCGCCGTGGATGCAGTCTTTCTGGACTTCAGCAAGGCCTTTGACACTGTCTCCCACCCCATCCTCATTAAAAAACTAGGTGACTGTAGCATCGATCCCTACATGGTCATATGCATTGCAAATTGGCTGAAGGGTCATACTCAGAGGGTGGTGGTGGATGGGTCATATTTGGGTGGAAGTGGGCAGCAAAGTCCCCCAGGCTTGGTCCTTGGGCCCGCGCTGTTCAATTTAATCAGCGATTTGGACAACGGGGTGAAATGCAACCTGCTCAAATTTGCTGATGATACCAAAATTTGGGGTGAGGTGGGCACACTGGTAGGGAGGGAAAGACTGCAGAATGACCTGGATAGGTTGCAGGGGTAGGCTAACAAAAACAGGATGCATTTCAATACTGACAAGTACAGGATGTTACACTTGGGCAGTAGTAACAAGCAGCACACTTATAAGATGGGAAATTCCCTTCTTGAGAGCATGGAGGCAGAAAGGGATCTTGGAGTCATCAATGACCCAAGATGAACATGGGCCGACAATGCAAGATCACGGTCGGCAGGGCTAACCAGACCTTATTGTGCATCCCCAGGTGCATCTCAAGTAGGGCCGAGGAGGTGATCCTCCCCCTATACTCAACACTGGTCAGGCCACAGTTGGAGTACTGTGCCCAGTTCTGGGCACCCCGCTCTTCAAGAGGGATGTGGACAACAGAGGGTCCAGAGGAGGGTTACCCGCATGATCCAGGGACAGCAAGGCAGACCCTACAATGAGAGGCTGAACCTGTTCAGCCTTCACAAGAGAAGGCTCAGGAGGGACCTGGTGACTGTCTATAAACTCACTGGGGGGACCAAAAGGGTTTCGGGGAGACATTGTTTCCCCTATCGCCCTCCGGAATAACAAGGAATAATGACCACAAGTTGTTGGAGAGTACATTTAGATCAGACATCCATAAGAAATACTGCACTTTACACCATTTAGGTGGCTAGGATCTGGAACCAACTTCCAAGGGAAGTGGTGCTGGCTCCTACCCTGGGGGTCTTTAAGAAGAGGCTTGATGCCTACCTGACTGGGGTCAATTGAGCCCAGTTTTCCTCCTGCCCAGGCAGGGGGTTGGACTTAAAGATCTACAAGGTCCCTTCCGACCCTACTTCTATGATTCTATGAAATCATTTTAAGTAACTGATAGATCTGAATTCAAAAAGTTTGTCATAAGATAAATGCATTTCAGTGAAATGCTGTGTTGCTGTCTATGACTACCATGTAGCAATTTATATAACAAACTCTTCCAAAAAGGTAGTAAAAAAACAAAAATAAAGCACACATTTTAGCACACAGAGTGGTTCTGTTATGATAGAAGGACTGTGAAACTAAAATATTACAAACTTAATATGATTCATACTAGGGATGCACCAATAAAGATTTTTTTTAGCTAGCCATATCAGTCGATACTAATCTGAAAGCTGATATGTAATCTGGAAGCTTGGAGAGCAGCATCGGGCCAGTAAATCTGTGAGGGGGAAGGGGCAAGGGGGGAGACACAGATCAAGGCCCCCACAGTGAGGGAGGGAGGGAGGGAACGGGACAGGGGCACGTGCTACCCAGCCAGGGCAGGGTGGGACTTAGCCGTTGGCAGGTCATCCAGGGAGGTGGAGAGAGGGCAGCTCCTTGTGCTGTACACACCCCCAGGGGATGCATGGGGGACGTGCCACTCCCCCTACTCCGATTTGTGCACATGGTAAAGGCAGGCTGCCTGCCACAAGCTTTGGGTTGGGGACTGTGCTGGCCGATTCCTGGCAGGGGGGCTGGCCTGGGGCAGGTGGGGATGGGGTGGGGCAGTACGGCTAATTTTGGGGTGGTGCTAGCCCCCACCATAGGCCACCCTCCCAGCACTGCCACTTTCCACCCCGAGTGCAGCCCCAGCCCAGCCCCTCCGCCCCTGCCACTAGGAAGGGGCCAGCGCAACCCCCATCTCGTGCCTGCAGTAAGCATCCTGCACACACATCTGGGGGACATTTCCCCCATGTATGTGTGCAGTGCAGGGAGCTCCCCTTCCCCAGATGAGCCTCCTATGGCTCCATCCCACGCCCCACCTGCCCCTGCCCCACTCCCTGCCTCGCTGTAAGGGCCTTGATCAGTCCCCTCCCCCCAACATGCCCCTTTCCAACCCTATAGCTTCTTTTCCCAGCAGACTTAATAGCCCAATGCTGCTCTCCAAGCTGCCCAGCTACATTCCTAGCTGTGTACATGCATGCATTCAATTGGTGACATTATCAGCTACACTAGTCAAAAAAGTCAAATGCCCATCATGTCAATTTTCCTTTTACTGGTGCTGATCACGTATGAACCGATGTATCAATGCACCTCTAATTCATACCACATCATTAAACAGATGGTGGGTAGTATGGACTGTCGATTACTTTTTACTCAAACTGTAACTTAAATTACAAATAGTGGGTTTTTAACTTGTTGTTTATTATAATTATTTGATGTAATTTCATGTTTAGCTTTTAATTTCCTGGTGACCACTACGTCCTTTAAAAACCTATTCTTTACAAAGAGCAAATTACTTTTGTTGTCCAGTGTATCTTACCCATTTTGCCCATAACCCTTCTTGTTTTGCCTTAAATTCCAGATCTGACCTCTGGCTATAGGTAAAGACTAAATGCTTTCACATTCTATGTTATTGCACTATATAGTATTTACACACCTTTATGGGAACTTTATGTGAAAAGACTTTTCACAGCATCTGATGAAGGCAGTTCCAGCTTACAAAAGCTTGTGCTATGTATCTCATAAAGAAATGGGGCTAGAAGGAACCTATACATACCTAGGTCACCTAGTCCAACCCCATTCCTGAGGCAGAAACATCTCTATCCAAACCATCCCATACAATTCATAATCTAAACTCAGCATAAGACTACCATTAACCCAGACACAACAGACACCCTAACCTGCCACAGGTAAAACATGGGAATCACAGCAGCCAATGCCCTGCTTCTACAAAAGGTTGTCAATATATGCTTAAGAGATCCCAGGGAGATGAGCCACACATCCCCTCTATAGAGGAAGGCAAAAATCTCCACAGTCCATGTCAATCTGACCAGGAGGTAAAATTATTTCTTGACCCCAAATATGGCGATCAGGCTGACACCCAAAGGAACAGAAGACCCTCCAGCCAGGAACCTCTGACTTTCCCCACTCCCCCCCCCCCACCCCCCCCCCCAGATCGACCAGCCGCGCCCGGGGGGGGGGGGGGAAGCGAGAGCGAGAGAGAGAGAGAGAGAGAGAGAGAGAGAGAGAGAGAGAGAGAAGGGGCAATCAACAAAGCCCAGAAGCATGGGAAATACCCGTAGCAGAACATACGCATAAGGATGCTTAGGTCAACCCCAACCACTGTCCTAGGCAGTCTATTCTGATTTAATCTATTAGATGCAAATCTACCCTGCCTTCTGCTTGACTCTAAATGAACACAGCTAGCTACATCTTTCCTAAGGAGCAGAGAAACCAGCAGATGGAGCTACAGTGCTATTTTCCATACTCAGAGCATACAGATATGGAGCTCAATCTTTGCAAAGATCCAGAGGCAAGGACCTTAAAATGGTACTCTACTGGAAGGGTCTCATGGGATCACAGGCCTAAACCACCATTACTCAAAGTTACTTTTTCTAAGACAGTAATTCTCAACCAGGGTGCCATGTCCCCCTGGAATGCCTTGAGATCTTCTGGTACAGTGCAGTGCCACACAATGTTAGCACTGTTAGATCTGTAAACATGATTCACAAGATAAACACAGAGATTTCAAACAGAAATCTACAGTTATTGTCTTTGAGTTCTTGGCAACAGAAGAACTATTCTATTATTTTTCTGTAGTTAAAAAAAAGAAGTAAAAACTAAGCTGTCATTTTCTGAGGGGTACTTTCAATTTATCTCAGGGTGCCTCGAATCTCAAAAGGTTGAGAACCACTGCTCCAAGACTAATTTTGCACAAAAGCAAAAGGGTCCGGAGGAGCAATCAGCTGTCACAATGTAAAGAATATTGAATCTGTATTTGTCATATCTCAAAATAATTTAACTTCTGAGTGTCCCCAAACTATACACCATTAATTTCTAGCTCTACCAATTAAAGATAAAAGAACCAGTTATCTTAGCTATTTTTTGAGCATTGGCTTCAAATTAAAGACTAACATCTTAGATTAAAGTAATGTATGTTGCTGTACAACAGCCAACTTCCATATACAGCAAAACAGCAACTAACCATGACATTTAGAGGAGTCAGTTTAAGTCATGAAGGGTTGTGGTGGTGGTGGTTTTCCACAGTGAAGCCACAGAAGCTTTCCTCAATGTCTGAAGGTCTGACTAGAGTGGCAAAGAAGAAATTTGACCTTATGATTAAAGCAACAAACTTGCTCTAAAGGGGCACGTCCAGACGAGTGAGCACGTGCATCTTGCAGCATCTCAAAGGGCTTTTGAGATGCTGCAGAAGGCATGTGTGGGAACGAGAAAAGGTTCCCTACGCTGAAAATACGCAGTGAGTGCAGGAGCAAAATTAGAGCCCTGGATATCCAGGGGTCAAAACAAAACAAAACAAAACAAAACAAAAACCCATCAGTGAAAAAAGGCTGAGTAGGGCACAGTCCCAGATAGTGTAACCGAAGGCTGGGTCCTACACAAAGATGCTATGGTAACAGCGCGGTTGACCCTTGCCCTGGTGCTGAAGCACGTTGCCTGCCTGCTCCCCCAGTGCCCTTGATCTGTGCCCCACCCAGCCCCATCGCCCGCCTGGCCTCTGAGCCCCTTCCCCGGATCTCTGCCCCTCCCGCCCTGTCCTCCACCTGCCCCCCAAACTCCCCCAAGGCTGTCTTGCTCAGCCTCATCCCCGCCATCACTGCCCTGCCCAGCACCATTCCCTGCCTGCCCCAGCATCTTGGCAATTAACCCTTTCCTCCCCCCCAAAACTCCGTACTCACTGGCAGTAGCAGCTGCTGTCAGGGGTCACTGCCCCCCCCCCCCCCAGCACAGGGCTGGGCAACAGCCCCAGTGGCCCCAGCTGGGGCGGGGGGGAGGGCTGTGCCAGGAAACCCCAGAGCCCCTGCTCCTGCCGGTGAGTAGAGGCTTTTTTTTTTTTTTAAAGTCCCAGAGGCTGGGGGGGCAGCCATCGGAGGGGGCTGGGGGCGTAAATAACGGATGGGGCTAGGCAGGGCAGCAATCTGGGGGAGTAAGCAGGGTGGTAGCATTTGCAGGTACCATTGGGCGGGGGGGCTTTGACCCCTGTTGTGATAAATAATTGGTGATGAATAGTGACCAAAAGCTAGCAGACTGCGCTTGATGGAAGGGGAAACAGCGGGTGCAACCCAATCAGCCATGCGAAGCATGCATGCAGCAAAATCCCCAGCTTATGCAGCTTGAAAAGCGTGCGAAAGTAAGTTCTGAGCTGACTGGCCATCGGGGGAGTATAAAACCTAAGCCTGGGAAAGGAAAGGCGGGACCACACATAGCATAGGGAAACCTGATCACCCTCACCGAGGTCCTGTGTCCATGGTTTCCCTTTTCCCCCCAAACGCTCCCATTGAATAGTCTGCAGCGGATAGGTAATCAAGAGCTCTTGGGTTCCCTACGGTTGAGGTTTTCAGTTGAGGCATTTACTACGGAGTTTAAAGGGAACTGCCGGCACAGAGTGGATACGAAGCGTTGAAGTGCCTCACAGTGGTATTTGGAGGAGTGTGTCTACGGCGTTCAAGTTGTAAGTAAAGCATTTATTTTCTTCATATTGGCTTTCGAGTTCCTTGTTCAGGACGGGAAAGAAGTAATAGGGCAAAACATTCCTGAACCCTTTCATCCCCGGCCTGTTCGACTTAGGGGTTAACCCCCCCCAATTCCTCCTCACACCTGTGTGTGTGGCCGGGGGGGGTTGGGGGGGGCGCGCGCGTGGCGGCACCAAAACATACAGCTTTTTAGACTGATTGAGCCAGGACAGGACAGCTTTTTATACTGCTAGGGACAGCACAGGTGCTAGTCCTGGGCTCTAGCTCCCCCTGTTTGCAGGTCTAAGAGGAGCCAGATAGGCTTATTTTGCCCCAGGTGGCACAACCTGCCCTGTGTATGTCTGGACACATGCACTGAGGCAAAAAGCCCCAGCTCAAATTTGCACTAATTCTATTTAAGCTGCTGCAAGCACATGTGTCTGCATGTGTGGACGTGCCCAGAGAGTGCATCCCCACATGCAGGGGTATGCGCTTGCAGCAGTTAAAAACAGTAGTGGCACAATTTTGTGCCACTACTTTTTGCTCCAGTACGTGCCCCTGCACATGCGCTTTGGTGTGGCACAAATTTCCCTGCTCTTCCCAGCTCCCAGCATGCTGGAGGGCCCAGAGAACAACTAAAGTAGTGGAGACACTGTGGCCAGCAGCCACAGCATCTCTTGAGAGGGCTAAGTCTCTGCACCTCCTGGCACATGCTCCTCTTGTGTGCACTGAGTTTTTTCACATCTTTTCTTTTGTGCTACCAGGATTACCTGGTAATAAAATATGCAGCGCAGGGCATATTTTAATGATCCAGATGTACAGTCTATGATGCCACAAACCGCGTGTACCTGCACATCTGAATCCAGCCAGAGTTTATGGGTTTAATCTGCAGTTCTACTACAGTTTTCTCTCTGTTCTAGGGTAAGTCACAGTTTCTCCTGCCCTTCAACTCTCAAAGCAGTTTCTTACCTCAAGAAGAAATCGCAAAATAAATACATTGTTGCACGCTCAGACACAATGACAACCAAGATTTCTCAGTAATTAAACCAGCAGATTCACCTTTATACACTTATATTATTTCACTGTCTACATGGCATTTACTGGGAGATGCCAAATAAAGCAGGGAAATTTATGAATGTCTTTTTTTTTTTTTTTAATGGAATTTTGGCTTGCTTCCCACACTGCCTCTTCCTTTTTTTTCTTCCAGATGAAATGAGAGGTTGTTTTATTTTAAAACTCCAAGTATTACATACAATTGAAGTTATTTTCCATACTGGGAATATCAGATTTAGTTACAAAAGCCTACAACTCCTCTAAAAGGGATAAAATTATCAAGGTTCCACACCCCTAAAAAAAGAAAAACGGGACTCTCTGATGCATTATATACACACACATACACACACTCCCCACCCCAAATTAAAAAGGTCTGGCTATAAATAGAATCCAGCCCAAACAGTCTTCCACAACAGTTTGCATGGTGGTGAAGGAAAAGATTGATTGTATAACATACTTGGAAGGTGAAAACAAAAAAACTAGATTCAGACAAATCTAATGAAAGTACACTTATAACAAAACTATTTAAAAGAAATTTTAGGGGGACAAATGGTTTATCATCTGTTTATCATGTGAAAAATTTCTAACTGCTTTTAAAGGATTATGATTAGATGTGCACTGATATACTGGTTCTTATCGTATCAGCACCAATAAAGGAAAATTGACATTGGCAATTGGCTTTTTTTGTCTGATAGTGTCGCCAATAAATGCTGTGCATTTGCGCAGCCATAGATAGCATGCACATGGCCAGCCCAATAGCTTATAGACAGCAGACTTAGGTTGGTAAATCTGTTCGGGGGCAGGCCCAGGGAGAGGGAATGGGTGTGAGGGAGCAGAGTAAGGCCCCTGTGGTGAGGGAGGGAGTAGGGCTGGGGCTGAGGTAGGTGCTATACAGCCAGGACAGGGCGGGGCACAGGATGGAAATGGCAGTGGCTTGTCTGCAGACGGATCCCATCACTGTCTGCACCCCCTGGAGAGCCATGGGATTTATATGCCCCCCCAAGATCTGTGCGTGAGCTGCAGGCTTGGGGCCGGAGGCTGCACTGCACTTTCTGGCAGAGGGGTTGAGGGGGCCGTGCTTAGGCCAGGCAACAGTGGCTATGGCAGTGCTGAGGTGGGGGGGGCTACAGTCAATGTTGGGGTAGCTGAGCCTTCCACCCCCCCACACCATAGCCACTCCTCCCAATACTAACACCACCTACCCTGCACCACCCTGCCCGGCCTGAGCGTCGCTCCAGCCCAGCCCCCTGCCAGGAAGAGGCTGGTGCAGCAGCCTGCCCTCACACCACATGCATATCCAGGGAGCACAAGACCCCAGGCGTACACTGGAGGTACGCACAGCATCAGAATCCACTCCCAGCACAAGCCACTTGCAGTTCTGTCCCACGCCCTGCCCTGTCCTGTGAAGTATTATAAATTCAGGGAAAAAAGATTCTACCTCTATGGATATGTAGTATAGAATTTTGTAAAACTTTAACTTGATTTGTGTGGAAACATGCCTTAGAGATATCTGCTGAGTAAGGAAACACAACTACTGACAATTGTCAAGCAAAAGAAAGTTCAGTGAAAGGAGAAGCATATTATAAAACAAGTGTGCCATGTCTACTAAGTGTGCCTGAAAGTATATTTCATTCATTTATCTTTGTTATTTGCTGTAACAATAGAGATTCTAGCTAACAACAACTAAACCCCCTGAAAATACATTCGCATTGAAATGTCAGTCTACATCACTATGCCTAATCTTTGACAAAGGACCTCTTAAGCTAAGAGAAAAAGCTTAGACAAAGAGTAATTCCTGCTGAGCTGAAATTTCTTCTCCAAAACTTCTAAAAAATAAACTTCAAGTGACAGCAAAAAGACATGCCAATATTTTCTTAAATGTTACTGGTTACTGTTTGTAAGTAACAATCTGTGGAATCAAATAAGAGACTGGAATTTCCAAAATATACAGATGACAATTTTAGATTATAGACAATAATCAGGGATGAAGGCAGTAAAAGGGGGGGGGGGGCTGACTAGGCACACATAGGGCTCCATTTGTACATGTGCCCCCTTACCTGAACGAAGGCAGTGGCAGCGGCAGCTGATCCCCCTAAAGTAAGTGGGGAGAGGAGCCGGCACAGCTGGGGCGGATCCAGAGGGGAAGCCCCCCGGATCCCTTTTAGTTGAGCTGGCAGGAAGCCACGTGGTAAGAGAGCAAGCAAACAGGGGGAGGACTAGGGGGGACTATCCCCCCCAAGGTGTGGGGAGTACCCCCAGAGGCTGTCCCTTACAGAACTGTGGGATCTCCCCCCTTCGGGAGGGAATGTAGGAGGTGGGGGCAGCAAGCAGGCACTTTTGGGTAGCCTGGAGCGCCTGACTGGCTGCAGGACAGCCATGGGAATTTCAGACCATGGCGTTTAAAAGCTGAGGTTTGTCCCAGCCCCCGGCAGCTGGGGCTGAAAGCAGCAAGGAGAGGGGCTGACTAGGCACATGTGGGGCTCCACTCGTACGGGTGCTCCCTTACCTGAACAGAGGCAGCAGTGGCAGCAGCACATGCAGCAGACGGGTTAGCAGCAGCTGGTTGGTCCGCCTAAGGTAAGTGGGGAGAGGAGCTGGCGCAACTGGGATGGAGCCAGAGGGGAAGCCCTACAGATCCCTTTTAGTTGAGCCAGCAGGGAGCCACACTCCTGAGCCTCACGCTAACAGAGCGCGCTAACAGATGCACTCTGTAAGGGCACACTAGTGTTTGCGCTGGCATGAGCGCAGATGGGCAAGCAGGAAGGGACAGGAGGAAGATTTCAGCAAGGGTAAGGTGAAGGCACCGCACCAAAAATGGTGTTGGACATGGAGTGCTGCTAGGGCCCCTGCCCAGGGGGCACCACCCACCCGGGGCTTCTCTGAGGCCTCCACCCAGATGGAATCCACGGGGGAGCTGGCATCACCTTGCCCCCTGGCCTGTGGGGGATGCCCAGCAGGGCAGGGGATGGCGCTCCCTACACCCGTCCTGCAGGTCTCTGTCTTAGGGCCTTGGACGGGCAGGTGAGGAAGCTCCAGGAGGAGGTTAACAGGCTGACAGAGATCAGGGAAGCAGAGGATGAAATTGATGGGCATTTCCTTTCCTTACATGGCCATGCACCAAAGGAAGAAGAGCCCCAGGAGGTGCCCTCCACAGCGGAATGGCAGAAAGTTCCCTCCAGAGTCAGGGCTGCTCGCTGTGATGCAGTACCAGCTCCCCCAGTCCAAATGGGGAATACGTATGAGGCCCTGGTGACACTGGAGGAAGAGGATGGTGAGGAGGAAACTTCTGGTGAGGAGGCCACTCCACAGAACGGGTTGAAGGATGCAAGTTGACCCGGAAGAAGAGATGCTGGTTACTTGTCATAAGTGACTCCATCCTGAGAGGAACAGAGGGTCCCATCTATCACCAGGATCCCATGACACGTGAGGTCTACTGTCTGCCCAGAATACAGATCCAGAACATGACGGAGACGATCCTGGCCCCCAATTACTACCCCTTGGTCCTAATCCATGTGGGCACTAATGATGTGACCAGGAGCAATCCAGATTGCCTGATGAAGGACTACCAAGTTCTGGGGGGCAAGCTGAAAGAGACAGCGGCACAGATGGTCTTCTCATTGGTTCTTCCAGTGAGTGGACGTGGAAGATGCCATGAGACCTGCATCTGGGACATCAACTCGCAGCTTTGAGAATAGTGTCTCGCGGCGGGCTTTGGCTTTCTGGACCACGACTCACACTTCAGAACAAGAGACATGCTCAGGTGGGATGGGCTTCATCTCTCCCCCAAAGGTAAGCATGTGTTCTTTTTCAGGGCTGATCTCCTCCAGCAGGCTTTAAACTAGGCTCATTGGGGGAGGAAGAGGACCATGGGAGACAGAGAACACCAAACCAAGAGCCACCTACAAGAACAGCCCAGCCAAGACAGGCGACGAGCACAAGAAATACCCCAGTAAGAGACAGGGGCCCGGATAGTCCTGGGAATGTGGGGGAGGTGCATACAACCTCAGGAAGCCTTAAATGCCTCTACACTAATGCTCATAGTATGAGGAACAAGCAGGAGGAACTTGCTCTCCTGCTAGCTAATGCAAACCCAGACATAGTGGGACTCACTGAAACTTGGTGGGAGCCAATGCACAACTGGGTGGTAAACATAAAGGACTATAGGCTGTATAGGCAGGATACAATGGGGAGGAAAGATGGGGGTGTGGCGCTCTATGTCAAAGAGCAATATGCATCCTCAGCAAACAGCACTGGGTCTAAGGTAGGGCAGACTGAGGTGCTTTGGGTCAGAATATAAGGGGGGTTGGGGGAAAGGGACTTAATGGTGGGGGTCTACTATAGGCCACTCACAATCAGGGGGAAGAGCTGGACTGGGAATTCTCAGTTCAGTTCACAGAGGCAGTTAAGTCAAGGGACATGGTCATCATAGGTGACCTAAGATGATCAACATCTGCTGGGAACCGCAGTCAGAGAGGTCTGACCCCTCACGTAGGTTCCTAGCCAAGTTACAGGACCTCCATCTAACCCAGGAGGTACACAGTCCCACCAGGGGAAATGCCTTGTTGGACCTGGTCCCGGCCACAGGCGATGACCTGGTGAGGGGACTGCAGGTGCTCGACCACCTAGGTGATAGCAATCATCGCCTACTGGAATTAACCATCCAGCGGAGGGTGTCAAAGGCCTGCAGCAAAGTAGCAGGCCTGGACTTCAGGAGGGCTAATTTCAATGAGGTAAGGAGATTAGTCAGGGAGGCACTGAGGTCCCAAAGAGGAAGGGAGTTGAGAGTCCAAAAAGTGGTTGTTCCTTAAGGAGACAATCCTCCAAGCCAAAGGGTAGCAATGCCCACATGGATCAAAGGGGGCAAGAGTGCTCAAAAGCTGCCATGGCTCACCAAAAGCATCCAGAAATGTCTAAAAGCCAAAAAGGAGGTGTACACCCAATGCAAGGGAGGGGCCATCACCAAGGAGGATTATACCTCCATTGCTCAAGACTGTAGGAGGGCTGTTAGGCAGGCTAAGGCAGAGGTGGAACTGGGACTAGTGACCCAGATCAAAGATGACAAGAAGTCCTTTTTTAAATACATAGGGGATAAAAAGAAGGTACCAAGTAACGTAGGGACTCTGCAGGACATGTTTGGTAATCTGGTGGTAGCACCAGATGACAAAGCTAATCACTTTAACAGATACTTTGCTTCCATTTTTTTGAGCAGAGACAGGGACAGGGACATTGCCCCCACTGGGATTCCAGACAGATCCAGGGGAGGCGCAGCCAAGGCCCATGGTCAGTGAGAACCTAGTCAGGGAACTTCTGAAGAGACTTGATGTGTTCAGATCAGCAGGTCCTGATGATCTCCACCCCACAGTGTTGAGGGAATTGGCAAAGGTCATTGCAGGACCCCTGGCACAGCTTTATGAGCATTCATGGTGCTCTGGCAAGGTGGTAGAAGACTGGAAAAGGGCCAATGTGGTTCCCATTTTCAAAGAAGGGAGGAAAGAGGACCCAGTAAACTATAGGCCCATTAGTATTACCTTGGTCCTGGGGAAACTCTTCGAGAAAATTATCCAGGAGCTCATCTGCAAGGGACCAGCAGGGGAGATTATGCTTACAGGCAATCAACATCGGTTCATTAGAGGCAGGTCCTGTCAGACCAACCTGATTGCCTTCTGTGATCAGGTCACAAAAAGATTTGAATGCAGGTGTCACAGGGGGCGTAGTCTTTCTGGACTTTAGGAAGGCCTTTGACAGTGTCTCTCACCCAATCCTCATTAAAATTTAGACAGCTGTGGTGTTGACACCTACGCAGTCAGATGGATAGCAAATTGGCTGGAGGGCCGCACTCAGAGAGTGGTGGTGGACAGGTCATTTTTGACCTGGAGGGAGGTGGGCAGCGGGGTTCCCCAGGGCTCGGTCTCGGGCCCACACTGTTCAACATCTTCATCAGCGACTTGGACAAAGGGGTGAAAAGCACCTTGTTCACGTCTGCAGATGACACTAAGATGTGGGGAGAAGTGAGCACACTAGAAGAGAGGAACAAGCTATAACTAGATCTGCACAGGTTACAAAGGTGAGCGGATGAGAACAGGATGGATTTCAATATGGACAATTGCAAGGTATTGCACCTGGGGAGGAAGAACCAGCAGCATACCTACAGACTGGGGAACTCCATTCTTGTCAGCACAGAGGCAGAAAAGGATCTTGGACTCGCTACTGATTCCAAGATGAACGTGGGCCACCAATGGAGACATGGTCAAGAAGGCTAACCGCACCTTGTCATGCATCCAGAGATGTATCACGAGCAGGTCCAGGGAGGTGATCCTCCCCTTCTATGCAACATTGGTCAGGCCGCAGTTAGAGTACGATGTCCAGTTCTGGGCACCACACTTCAGGAAGGATGTGGATAGCATCGAGAGGGTCCAGAGGAGGGCCACTTGCATGATAAAGGTAGGGTAGGCCCGGTGAGGCAGGGTAGGCCCTATGAGGAGAGGCTACGGGACCTGAATGTGTTTGACCTCCACAAAAGAAAGCAGAGAGGGGATCTGGTGGTCTTATAAACTTGCCAAGGGGGACCAGCAGGCAATGGGAGAGTCCCTGTTCCCCGTGAGCACTACCAGGAGTAACAAGGAATAACGGTCATAAGTTGACAGAGTAGATTCAGGCTAGATATCAGGAGGCACTACTTCATAGTCAGGGATGCTAGGAGCTGGAACCAACATCCAAGGAAAGTGGTCCTCACTCCTACCTTGGGGTCTTCAAAAGGAGGCTACCCAATCGCCTAGCTGGGGTCATTTGACCCCAGCATCCTTTCCTGCCCATGACAGGGGGTCAGACTTGATGATCTGCTTAGGTCATTTCTGACCCTACCAACTATAAAACTATGAAACAATCATAGAAAATTCAGGCTGAAAAGGGACCTCACAGTGTCATCTAGTCCAACTCCCTGCTCAAAGCAGGACCATCCCCAACTAGATCATCCCAGCCAAGGTTTTGTCTAGCCAAGTCTTAGAAACCTCCAAGGATGGAGATTCCACAACCTCTCTAGGTAATCTGGTCCAGTATTTTAATTCCTTCATAGTGAGAAAGATATTGGGCTGGAGGGGGGGAGGGAGGAGAACTAACATAAAATTCACTTGCTGCAACTTGAGACTGTTGTTCCTTGTTCAGTCATCTGCCATCCCTGAGAAAAGACTACCTCAAGGTGGGCAAAATACAGCCCACAGACAGATCCAGCCCACAGATGGACTTTGTCCAGTCCGTGGCAGGACCCTCAATCCTGTCTAAACAAGGTGCATCTTGCCACTCCCTGGGCACACAGTAGGGCTGGGGTGGCTCCACAGCTGGACTGCCTTTCTAGGCAGCTCCTTCCAACTGCTGTCACTACTGGCCCGAGCCCCGTGGTACTGGTGGGGACCCACACACAGACCCCCAAACCACCCTGCATCCACTCCAGACTCATGCCAGCAGAGTGGACCAGACAGAAAGAGCATGTGTGGCCCCAGCCCGCAGCATGCCTGCTCCAGACTCACTGTCCATGCTGAGCAGAGGCAGCAGTGGCCAAGCAGAAGATGCTGCTCTGTGCAGGAGAAAAGCAGCACACCCCACTCCCTGTTTCATTGCTGCTGGGCCCTTCTTGCTGAAGCCAAATGGAGTCCACGTCTGGGCTGCCCTGTGGCTCCTCTGCATTGCCACTGCTGTCCTCTGGGTGGCCCGGAGTAAGCAGTGACGGTAGCAGAGAGGAACCTCATGACAGGCCAGGCATGGGCTCCACGTGGCTGCAGCAAGAAGGGCCTGGCATCAGAGAGGGAGAGGGCCCACTTTTTCCCCACACAGAGCTGCAGCTTCTGCCTAGCTGCTGTTGCTGCTCAGTGTGGGTGGGCAATCTGGAGTGGGCGTGGGAGGTGCGGCTCAGGGTCAGGACTAGAGTTATGCATGTGGGTTTCAGCTGGTCCGCTCTGGCCAGGGTGCATTTGGAGCAGGTGTGGAGCAGGCTGGGGGCAGGGATGGGGCTGTGCACTGTTGACGGTGGCAGAGAGTAGCTACAGGGCACGTAGACTCCAGGTTGTTGTGGGGGTGGCAGTGGTAACTGGCCTGTAGCCGCTCCCCATAACTGTCTGTGTGGTCCATGTGCACAAATAATGGCCTGCCCCAGCCTAGCTCCACCCTCTTTGCAACCACAGTTCAGGTAGTTGAGACTTATTAAATCTTCTGTCTTCTCTTCTTCAGACTGTATAAGCCCAGTTCCCTCAGCCTGTCCTCATAAGCCATGTGCCCCAGCCCTCCCACCATTTTTGTTGCCCTCCATGGGACTCCCTCCAATTTGTCCACAGCCTTTTTGTAGCGAAGGGCCCAAAACTGGACATAGTATTCCAGCTGTGGCTTCACCAGTACTGAACAGAAGGGAATAATCACTTCCCTCAACCTGCTGGCAACACTCCTACTAAATAAGCCCAGTATGCTACTAGCTTTCTTGGCAACAAGGGCACATTTTTGGCTCATATTCAGCTTACTGTCCACTGTAACCCCTAGGTCCTTTTCTGCAGAGCTGCTGCTTAGCCAGTCAGTCCTCACCCTGTATTGGTGGATGGGATTGTTCCATCCTAAGTGCAGGACTTTGCATTTGTCCTTACTGAACTTCTTGAGAGTCCTTTTGGTCCAATCCTCCAAGTTGCCATAGTCACTCTGAATCCTAGCCCTACCCTTCAGTTTATCTACTACTCCCTTCAGCTTGGTGTTATCTGCAAACTTATGGAGGGTGCCCTCCATCCCATCTTTCAGGTCACTGATGAAGATATTGAACAAAACCAGTCCCAAGACCAATCCCTGGGAGACTCCATTTACTACCGGCTGCCAACTAGACATCAAGCTACCTATTACTATCCTCTGAGTCTGATGATTCGGCCAGTTCTCTATCTTACAGTCCATTCATCCAACCCGTACTCCCCTAGCTTGCCTGCAAGGATGTTGAGAGAGACCATATCAAAAGTCTCGCTAAAGTCAAGGTATACCACATCCACTGGTCTTCCCACATCCACAGCTAGTTATCTCATCATAGAAGACAATCAGGTTAGTTAGGCATGACTTGCCCTTGGTGAATCTATGTTGACCATTTCTAATCACCTCCTTCAAGTGTTTTGAAATGAAATCAATACAACCCCATGGCCAGTGCAAAACAGTTGTTGAAAATATTGTTGGGGTCATCATTTATGTTGTACTTGTTGCTGAGTACTATATTTTCTCACATACAACATACACCTTTCCCCCCAAAATTGGACTGCACTTATTAAGCAGGGAAGCAGATTATCTGTCAGAGATAGAAACACCCTGATTTGATGGGTGCCAGCTGTGGCATTACTACGACAACAGCTAACAGTCTCATTGCTCTTCAGTCCACAGGTGTTAATGATCAATTCTCTTTTCCAATAGTTCCACTAACCAAGTTAACCTTTCTTAGGTTTTGCTGTCTGCTAGCTGCTCCTGTTTATCTCTTCCTATTTCACAGCCCATGGAGACTCTTTAGCTCTTTTAAAACATCACAGATCCACCACCCGTGAATCAATTTTCAGCAGTAGTTAGGGTTTCAGCTTTTTAATTAAGCAAGAAAGCAGAGCAAGTCAGTTGAAGATTAGGCTTTGATGCTGCTATGAAATCATATGCCTGTAAAAGTATATTTTTTAACTCTACCAAAAATAAGTTGTATATATCTTGGGATTATATTCCAAGATATACTGTATGCAAGAAAAACTAGTATCATGCACTGTTTGGGACTCCCTTCATATGTATGTATGTATGTATGTATACAGTGCACAGTACAATGGAACTCAGGGTTCCCAAATGGAGCTGACAGGCATCACCATAACACAAATAGGAAATAGGAGTCCACTGAACATTTTCACAATGCAGTAGAAAAATTACTATAAAATATTTTCATTTATTCATGAATGCAAGTCAGCAGCAAAATATAAGGATCCTGAATCCTAAAGTCTGTGGTAGAGGCTCTTACTAACCATTAGACCCATTCTTACAAGTCAGTCTATCAGAACTCTTGGGAACTTATTTCTCTCTCTTTCCGCCCCTCCACAGAGTTCAAATACCCCTTGTCAGATATCACAAAACCTGTGCTCAAACCAAATTATCCTAGCCAAAAGGAAAACTGAATAGTTGCTTGTGCATCTGCAAGAGCAGGGTCTATCTAGCCATCACACTTACATCAATGTTCAGCTCTCTCAAGATGCCATTCTAGTGCAAGCTACCTAATGGATTTGTTTATAAGCAGATGTTTAGAGCAAGCTAATTTTTCTGCTGAATAAGCCTGCTTTGTGAAGTAGCAAGGTACACAGTATTTTGAAGTCTTGAAAGGATACAGTTAATTTTCTCTAAATGTAAAATAAAGTACAGCAGGAAAATTTTTCAAGTTTCATGCAAAAATAAGTATTCTTGATATCTGAATCAGAACCACTCCAGTCAAATATATATTTAAATGAGCTGTTCTAAGCATCACAGTAGATTCCTTAATAGTAACTTAGACTGGTACGTGCCCCACTTTTAAATGTAAAGGCAGAATGCTGGATTGGAAGCATTCCACTACCACAAAGGTATGTACAGGCATTCAAGGAGAATAGAACAAGTTAAAAATGGCCACCTGATCTAAGGCAAGTTGAAATGGGGGGGGGCTTGGAGGGACTGGGGATCAAGCAGGGTTCAGGGGGAGAATTGGGGAGGGGAGGGGAGAGGAGGGGGAGAACAGAAGGAAGTTGTGGGGTCAGGAGAGGCTTGGGGGAATGGGGGGGCTCTCTTCCCCTCCTACCCCCTGGGCAAATATATGTCCCACATTCCTCCCCTTCACCAACTAACTTCCTCAGCTCATGGCACAGGAAATGCCAGTAAAACCAGCACCAGGTGCAGCTTGAGAAAGAGGCATTTGGTGGGCTTGGGGAGGGAAGACAACTGGCTGGTCCACAGTGGGAAGAAGATGTTGTCTATCTGGGGGTGGGGTTAGTGGCCAGGTGGCTAAAAATAGCCCAGTGCCAGGTGAGCATGTAGGGAAAGCACATCCCTGCAGCTAGGGCCAGCAGCTGGACTTTCCCAGCCCTGGGGCTGCGCTGGAAACTGTACAGAAGTTCAGTTAGATCGGTCTCACTTGACCAGATCCAAGTCAGACTACCTTTAAGGTACACTTAAGTTAGATCAAGTTGGCCATTTTTAGATCAATTTTACTGCCCTGAACTTCTGTACAGTTCTTGCTTCGATCCTCATAACTACAGATCTAAATATAACGCCTACACCTGGGCAAACTAAGTTACGTTGGATGGCCATTTTAATACCATCTTACTTCCCTCAACATCCATATGTACCTAAAACAAAACACACATGAAGTAATTACTTTCCTCTTTGATGCTATCCAAATAGGATATTTGAACTTGCCTACCATCAAGTAGAAGTGCAAGTTACATTTATCAGGATTCCCTTGCACTAAAGGAAAATAAAGTGACAAGTTGGGGCTACCAAAGAAGTACAACCAAATGACAATATAAGTGAACAGAAAGCATATTAAAAATAGCATGAAAATAGGGACAAGATTTGTAATGGAAAAGAGAAAGAAGGAAGATCATGATATATTGACAAAAATCAGATGGATTTTTGGCTGATAAAAGATAAAGCCACTACCTGGTGGTTATGTGCAATTATTATCCAATTCCTAATTTGACTTACAATTTATAAATAGGATGTTTTCAGACTAGCAAACATCCAATAATCAAATTATTTAAACATGGGTCCACATTTCGAGCATTTTTCCTGTCACAAAGATGGACATCAATTGGTTTAAAACCTCCCGTCGATTCATTTTCTAAAAGCAAAAACAACACTTACCCAATAGAAGATTCCACTCAAACCAAATTTGTAAGAAAACCTGTAAAGCAGATTATATCCTTAAATAGACTTTCAACCAGTGCTTTATCACTGGAGCTTATACATACTCTGTAGTTAAATGATCAAATGTTATTGTAACACAAGGAATCTAACAGGTTTACACATGCATGCCTTGACAGTTGGAAATATATCTCACCAGAAATTGTGGTCAAGTTTGGAACTTCAATGTTCTCTTAGGCTTTTTAAAAACAAAACAAAATGAACAAATTTTATCATTCGAAAATTGAACTGACTTGTAGATGGGCTCTTCATACAAGTTAGAACTACAGATTGACAGTACAGAAGCACTATCAATTGACCTAATTGAGCTGACAACCTTACTATACTGTTATCTTCTATATGAGCCAAACTATTGAACAACATTTTTTAACCAATTTAGGCTCAAGGTACCCTTTGGAAAACGTCAGCTCTCAGCTTTCTTTCACTTGTGTTTTGACTATGAAAAAATAGAGCAATTCTTCTATTACAAAGAACTCAGAATGCCATAAAAGGTCAGAATGTTTTTAACACTATACGTTCCTATTTTTAATCTCTAGACTTATCTTGTGAATCAAATTTTCACATTTAACAGAACTAACATTGTGGGGCAAACCGCGGCACCCTTACAAGGATCAAAGTACCTGAAGGTGCCATGTCAGCCCAATTGAGAAACACTGCTGTAGAGGGAGATTAAATATATGCTTTGCATGGCTAGTAGGTTGCACAGATCTTTGCTAACAGAAAAATGGCAAGACAAGCAGTGCCTAAAATTTGCAATTGCAATAACTTTGTAGTCACCATAGTGTAGAATGATTTTAACCCGTACTGAAAATGTGTGCGCCGCAAAAATATATATACATTTTTTCCAAGCAAGCAACTTATTAAGTTTACCATATTTTTTCATATTCTACATGCCCCCAGATAAGATGCACATTGTTTTTGGAAGGCAAAAAGTAGAAAATAAAAAGCTTTCCAGTCACAGCCACCTGCATGACAGAGTAAGTCCTCCCAGAAACATCAAGCGGCTGGGAAGTGTTGCATTGCAAGAGATTGTCCGGATGCAGCAGAAGGAATTCCTGGACGTGGCAGGACATCAACAAGGTTGGCCCCAGAACTGTGGAAGGGCAGTAGTGTGGCTGCTACTTCTTTACTGCAAATGGTGCTTTATATAAGTTCCTGTAAATAACAGTGTTGCTTCCACACCACAATACTACAGATTGCATGCAGGAGCTCAGCGGCTCCTCAGCCTCAGCAGCAACTGTAATACTAAACTTTGCCTTTGCTGCTTGCTGTGCCAGGTAGAAGTGGCAGCCATGTTAGCAGTGCCTGCTTGCTTCTTTACTTCCTGGCTACTAAGGAGTAAAAGGAAATAAACTGACCTGCCCAAAACAAGCACCTCAATTTGGGGGGTGGTATACAAGTAAATATGGTATATCATTTACACCATGGTAAATGAGTAGAGTAGGTTTAAGTATAGCTTCTTATGTATTTTTCTAAGAGTTGAGCAAGGACTTTTAAGAGTGTACAGGAAAGTGACTCATGTTTTTATAAAAAAAACTTTAGCATTTAAGCAAGTATATTTTATGATCATTTTTATAAACCAATTGCAAGTATCTGAATTATTTTAATAGCAGATATACTTGAAGAGTTTAATGATTTCTGCTATCAGAAGCCAAAGACTTTCTGATAATGCTTCAAATGTGAAACGTTTCATTGATTTAGTGTTAAGACATGCATCATGGATACAGCATTAAAGCATACATCTAGGTTATGAGTTCCCTTGA
The DNA here is from genome assembly GCA_030014935.1 of Caiman crocodilus. Taxonomy (NCBI): domain Eukaryota; kingdom Metazoa; phylum Chordata; order Crocodylia; family Alligatoridae; genus Caiman; species Caiman crocodilus. The sequence goes on along the minus strand of JAGPOW010002673.1, from coordinate 1,650,528 downwards.
ATGTCCCCCTATTAGAAGGCACATACCTTTGATCTGTTGAATATAAAACAACTACTGTTACAAATATTTCTAACACCATCCTCCAATAAGAAAGCTTCTGAAATCATTGCAAGTAACTAGCAAATATTACTCAATCTCATTATGTAAACATCTCTTGTGTTCTTGCATAGGGCTGTTTGAAACCAACATCTTACTGAGCAGTAAATAGCGATTTAACATGGAAACTTAACAGTCATATCTTTAAAAATCCTCTACTGTTTTAAGAACTAAACCAGATGTTATAAACATCTCTCTGCAGTAATCCTTTGCTAATTATCAATTAAAAAGCAAGACAACGGCAATATAGGGTAGCCTGTGTATTTTTCTGGGTTACTGGTGAAGTTTTAAATTAACAGCCTTAATTTACTATTCTTCAGTACACAGAGACAATCTCAAAGTACTGTGTTTGCTAGTTAATCCATACATGTTTAGCAAGCTGAGAACAACACACACAAAGAATATCTTTTTTGTACAGACCCTACATAAGGATCTCCATATCTCAATGACAAATTTAAACAACGTTTTCAATCCAGTTTGTCACTCCACTAGATTACTAGTTTTAAGAAGGTCAAATAAACAGCATTGTACCAAGAGTACTGGGAGTGTAGATTTCACTACATGACATACAAACAGAAAAATGAAGGGAATTCATTTCCACACTGTGGAATCCATTACTGAAAAATTGGCAGCTTTAAATGCTATATAGCAAGCTCAGTGCAGTAATTTTAAACTATTCCTGAAATATTTTGAATTCAACTATATGCGATAGGCTTGGTCTGAGAAATACGCAACAACTGACAGATTTTATCTGCATGCTATAATTTACCACCAAACTTGGAAGTATAGCACGAGCCTGATCTACACACACACACATATACATATACAGAGAGGGAAGGAAGCAGCAGTCAGCAAGCTAAATAACTGACCAAATAGTTCATTTATTAAAGGACTCCACCCACAGGAGTTTATGATTTGGTGCCAACAGGACTTAAGCCATGTTCCAAGTTTACCAATATCTGCTCAAAGCCAAGTCAACAAAAAACACTTAAGGGTACCTATACTGCCTGCCACAATTACTTCTTTGCTCAAAGACAGGTATATGCAAACACAAAGAGGACAGAAAAGTTTTCCTAGTCCCTCTCATTTATACTTCATATAAATTCTTAAATCTCCCACATCAATATAATCAAATTCATGGATTTATTTAAGGATCTGGGTATAAGATTGAGACATATTTCTTTCCTATTTCACAATCAGCTTTATACTTCACTAGTGTGCATATCAGTAGTCTAAGTATAATTCTGTTATACAAGATTTCTCTTTGCAATAGTCCAGGCCTGGCTGTCCCTCAGTCTTTCAGTGGGGATCTGAGAGCAACTCTCAGGCATCAAATGTCTAAAGCCTTTACCTATCCCATGACAGAACTCCTCACTTCCCTAAGTGAGGCTAGGCTCTGGGCTCCAGCATCCTGCGTATCCACTAAGCCAGGGGCAGGCAATTATTTCAGGCAGAGGGCCACTTTCTGAGTTTCAGCAAGCCATTGAGGGTCGCATGACAGGCAGCTAGGGCTAGAAATACATTAATTTTCTAAATTTTTTAAGAGCTCCACAGGCTGGATAGAATAGCCTGGCTGGCTGCATTTTGCCCACCCCTGCACTAAACTTACCCTTCAGGTTTAACCAGGCTTGATATTTGAAGTTTTTCCTTTGGATGTCTGGCCACAAACAATCTTCTTGAAACTAAAGTGTCATTTATTACTATAGTAGCAACAAGATATTTGGAGAAGGACAACTTAACAAGTTTTAAGATCTAGAACAGGAAATCCAAACTGTGGTACAGAAGCAAAATGGTCCATCAATTCACTTCAGAACAATTTTTAAAAACTTGACAAGGAAATCGACAGAGCACTGCAGAGACTTACTACTCTACACAACACTCTCTTAACAGATTACTATTCCTGCATGTTAATTTAGGCAAACTTCATTTTTTTTCCAGATACCCACCAGCTTTAATCTCCTGTGTGCACAGACCTTTTCCTACCCCAATAGCATATCTTAACCCTCAAGTTTGAAAAACTGCTGATTTTCAGTCAGACTTTTTTTTCTTTCCAACACTGAAATGAGACATTAAACATCCCAGTATCCACTGAATCCATCTCTAGTTCTGTCATTAAAAAAACAAACTTTATTTACATTTCATGTTGATTTGTCCATCCTGGAATGGTTGCTACAAGCACAAACCCAAGGCTCTCCTCCTCACTAGCTCAATTAGGAAGAGGGAATAAAGTTGTTTTTTTCAGCAACTCGCATCTACTACAGTAATAGATTTTGTATTACTAACTGCAATAGCCTTTTTATGTACCCCAAATAAGGAAGAAATTATTTAAAAGAAAAAGGAAGTCTGATGCTAAAGCTAAACATCACAGAAGGAGAACAAGAATGAGCCTGTCCCTTACCCAGGTTTCAGAGAATACAAATCTAGATGCTCACATGTCAAAATCTGTAAAGTTAGGTTAATTATTTATTGAAAGACTGGGAAGCAAATCATTTAGCAACATCACAATGTTTTTATTATGCTTTCTTCTCTCTCTCTCGCTGTCTCTGCCCACAAAGTAGAGCCTGTTCCAGAGAACTGCAGGTTAACATTCATATGGTAAGGCTGGCATCAGCCACCTTACAGCCTACAGGCCAGATCCAGAAAGCCAACTGATTCCATCTGGCCTAAAACTTCACTATGCTTATAGCCAAGGAATGTCAGTGGCATTTCAGTAGCTGGGGAAATTGGTTACAATGGTGGCCAGGTTGCAACTAGCAACTACCTTCAGACTGACCTGTTTGGCGGCTGCTCCTAGGGCATGCAAAAGAAAAGGCATAAAAAGGTAAAAGGAGAAAAGGTGTGATGAAAATCTAATGCACAATTCACACAATCACACCTCTCGCCATGCCATACTGCATGGCAGGAGGCACAACTGTGGGATCACACATTAGATCCCATTGCGCACTGTTGCTGGTGCAAGAGGAGCCCAATCCTAGGCAACTCATGCACCAGCAAGAAGCAGGTTCCTACAGCTGGGAGCCCCATGCACCTCAGTTAAGGGCCTCCCGATGGAGCTCCAAGGCCAAAGGATCATTGCAGGGATGATCCTCCAAGCCCAGCGGTTCCCCCGCACCCTGGAGCCCTAGAGATTGCAGAGGCTATGATCTATAGGACTGGGGTGAGGAGTGGAATGTGTGAAATCCCTGAACCCCAGGGATCATTGTTGCCATGACCCCTAGGGCTTGGAGGTTTCCCACTGGGCATACTGCACTCCTGCAGCTGAGAACCCCATCAGCTGACAGGGATCCCAATATCAGGGGAGGCCCTGCTACACGTTCAAATTGAAGCTTGATAGTAGCCAACTATAACATTAGTACACATTTTCAAGATCTAACTTTATAGCTGGTTGGATCTTTTTATTGTATGATAGCTACTTTGTAGGTGTAGCCAGTCTCCAAGTAACTGCACATTTAACCAGTTTATTGCACAATGCCTGTAACATGTACAGGGGACCTAAAAAGTTAATGACCCCTGTGATAAGGGCGTTTCAGTCTTATATGCAAGATATAACCGATTCATCTAAGTCATTCAGGGGTCAACACTTCTCTCAAACACTCTAAAAGGGAATTTCTTTTTAAGGACTTTGACCTTCCAAGAGCCCACATCAAATATACCATCAATCCCCACATAACTCAGATATCCAGCTGGCTTTGTGACAGGAATTTATTCCACTCAATAAGCATCAGCACCTAACAGCTAGTGGTGAAAAACTGCAAAAACATTTTTGCAAAACACTTAATTCTTCACTTTCACTGTCTGCTACAAGAACAGCGCCAGAAAAAGGTGATCCCAATGGACTGCAAAAAGAGAACAAACAGACAGAAATCATATCAGGAAGAACACCAAACGCTACAGGGCCTGAAAATTCTTTGATGCAATTGTTTTGTCACAAGCATTTTTTTCATTAAGAATCACTGGTGGTATTTATATGAAATAGACAACATCAGCGTGTAATTTATTCATCTAGGAAAAGTTTAAAATAGTCTGCTAGGCATCATCACTGAGAAATACAACAAATGAAATATTCTGCAAAGGTTTTAGCTATCCAGAAATAAACAGAAACATATTTTTGTGCAGTTTTATAGAAAATAAAACTTTTCAACAGTATCCAAATAGCTGAATATAGAAAGATTAAATTTTCAGTATCATCCAAGTCAGTGTGGCATATGAACGCATTTTGCTTGGCGCACACACCTTGGAGTGGACAGGAGGGAAGGAGCCAAGACTGCAATGCCACAACAAGGACTAGACCCTTCACGGATCTTCTGCTGTATGCCCCTGGCGCACCAACATCTTATAAGTTCAGGTTGTGGGATTTCTGGCACTGCCCAAAGACACTGCCAACCCTTAGTCCAAGTGATACTACAACTACCTGAATGCTTATCCAGAATTAAAAATAATGTGCTATGTTCAAACTTGGAACACAAAGCTGTAAAACCATAGTGATTTCTTTTTGAAAAAAATATACAAGGAAAAAAATAAAAAATTATAGTTGAACAAATTATAGTTTGTACTTAGCTATAGGAATCCAAGGACTAAATGCAAGGTGCAGGGGGGCAGGATGAAAGAAACAAACCATCGTAACTTACTATAAGTGGCAATTAGCTTGAACTGGTTTCGTTTTGCCTTTTTTTCCCCCTATAATATAAGCATTACAACAGTATAACCATGAGTTTTAGTGAGATCTAATGGGTAAAGACTGGGGCTTTGGGCAGGTCCCATCACCTGTGAACCTCAGCTTCTTACCTATAAAATAATACAGTTTCATCTTTCAATTATCTACGGATATAAAGTATAATGTAAGAGCTAAGTATTGTTCACTACTGAAAAGCAACCCTACAGGCATAACAAGTGTTAGTTTTGATAGACAGCATCATTTGTCAAAACCATTATTCTAGGTATTTAACCATGTAAAAACAAAAAACTTGACTGCAAGGAGAAACACATACACCTAAAATAACACAATTTTTTTCTAAGGGCCACTTCTAACTGTAGGGAGAAGTGATCCCTTCCTATCACCTTATTCCAACTTTTTAATCAATTTCTCCTTGTTCCTCACAGAGTTTCCAAACTTTTTCCACCTCACTTTTTTCTGTGTAGGGGAACATCCCAGAAGATCCCTTTTTCCTATATGCCCTTTTTGATTTCCTTAACTCATTTTCAGTGACCAGCTTTTAGCCAATAAAAATAAGACGAATCACTTCCAGGAATCCAGCTTTTACGTTTGTTGAAGAAAAACGTGGATTTCCCCCTTTAAATGGGGAAGATCATGTATTTCTTCTTTAAAGGAAAAAAAAATCCATGTGAAACTGTGCGTTTCCCCTTCCAGGTTGGCAACCTTCCAGGGGCTGCTTGTGCACAGGGGGCACCACGTGCATTTGCATAAACATGCATGTGGAAGCCAGGCAGCAGTGGATAGCAGCACCTACAGGTAAGTCTATGGAGGCATGGCACAGGTGATGCAGCAGTAGAGTACAGGTGATGGGGGGGGTAAAGATGGGGAGGCAATTTCTCCCCCCGCCAGTTTTCTACACCCACAGCAGAGCAAGGGGCTATAGCTGAGTTAGACCAGCTCCAGGCAGCAGCTGCCTCCATGGCCCAGCAGGCAGGACCCAGAGCCAAAGGGAATTCTGCACTGCCATAGCCACCAAGGTGAGGTACAATGGTGGGGATGTGGAGTTGTGTCCCCGCTGTTGCTGGATGGGCAGGAAGCACCTCACCTTGACAGCCACAGTGGCATGGCACTCCCTCCTGTGCCAGGTCCTGCTCTCTGGAACACAGGAGCCAGAACAGCCCAGCTGCAGCCCTGAGCCCTACCATGAGCACAGAAATCTGGTGGGGGAGCACATGGTCCTCCCACACGTCACCTGTGCCCACATCCCCCTTCCACACCCACCCACCCACTTCCCTACATACTGTGCGGAGGGGGCAGCAGATCAGGAGTGAAGGGCACCAGCAGTAATGGGGGGACTGTGGGTCAGGAATGAGAGGCACCAGCAGGGCTGGAGGGCTTGTGGCTTGGGAGTGAGAGGTAACAGCAGGGCTGGGAGGGCTGTAGCTTGAGCTTGGGAGTAAGGGGCAATGGTGTGGGGAAAGACAGGGCACCAACATATCAGGGCTGCTCAGCACCACAAAGCAGAGGGGGGTGCCAGCTGAGCCCAGTGTCCTGGTAAGCAAAGGAGGCAGGGGGAGCTCTGATTATTCATGGTAAAAAACAAAATCAAACACCAAAATTTATAGGTATTTAGAAAGTATTTTATTATAATGATTAGTGCACTGGTAGGCTTCCAAACTGATTTAAGACTGTAAATATACCAATAAAAAATTGTGTTCAACTGATACCTAGGTATAAGTATAGGTATAGGTGTGTTCCATTTTAACAGTGGAAAAACATGGATTTTGGGGATTTTACCAGATAATTTAAGTTATTTAAACAGAGAAAACCAGGATCCCCATCACAGTCAGACTGAAGAGCCTGCCTAAGGAGAAAAGCACTTGATGAACTAACTGTTCCTTCTAAATTGCTCTCAGTCCTAAGAGCAGAAAGCCACACTAATATACCATTACATATACTAATTACTAATATACCATTACCGTTACTAATATGCCATTACACTCCCATTCCTTTCTCCTCACCCCTTTTGATATCCTTTCTTGTTACAGATCAGCTTCGTTTCCCTGCCTTCCAGCTTACTTGCCTAGTCACCCAATCTTCCATGTGTAATTTGCACACTTCTCCAGCCCTGTTTCTCCTTTGCAGGGAAGGGATAAAACAAAACTCTCTTCGTTCCCAAACATTTCTCTCTCTCAGTGCAAAACAGAGCATTATTTATTGTTACTTTTAAAGGGGCACAGTCCAGAGAGGAAGGCCCAGATACCAATCACCTGGAATGTCTTACCAACGTAGGAAAAAAAAAATGGATGTGGTCTCTCACACTCATTAACAAGCTAAGGAAATACAGATTAGATGAGAGTACAGAAAGGTGGATATGTAATTGGTTGAAGTACTCAAAGTACTCATGCTCAATAAGTAGTCCTCAATGGTTCAAGGTCTATTTTCCTCTGTTGCCATAAAAAACAGGACCAGGAATGACTGCCTCAGGCTGCAACAGAAGACATTTAGGTTGGAAATTAGGAGGAACTTTCTTAGTAGGGTAGTCAAGCACTGGAACAGGCTACCTAAAGAAAATTGTAGAACATATCCTTATGATCCTAAGTAACTGACTTGTTCTCTCCTCCACCCTAAAAACATCTCTCTGGAATTGTGTGATGTTTCATTTTTCTGTATCATTAAATTAATTTAGCTCATCTAGTTTGCCAGACATTTCCCCATTCTCCTTTGCTCGTCAGAAACTGGGTATCAGGATTGTACCTATATTAATTCCTGTAGGATGGTAAGCTCAAGACAACAAACAAGATGAGTAGCTGTGTATTCCTGAGGTGTCCTAGCAAGAAATGTTATCCCATGCATTTTGGTGCTCTTCAAGTTTCTCCCAGAAGTTCTACCCTACTGCATTCTATGCAATGCAAAGTGAAATTAAAGTCACTTGTTGGAAGTCATCTTGCAGTCAGCCATGCATACAATCTAACAACAGCACGAACAGCAAAAAAACAGACAGAACATGTACAGAAAACAAGACATCAGAAAACAAGTGGACTCCGTTTTGTCCTGTCCTGTGGGCAGGAGCATAGTTTCATAGTTTCTAGGGTTGAAAGGGATCTTAACAGATCATCAAGTCTGACCACCTGCCCTGGTCAGAAACAAGTGCTGGTATCATTATATCCCAGCCAGATATCTATCCAACATCCTCTTGAATACCCCCAAGATGAGGGAGAGCACCGCCTCGCTTGGGAGCCCATTCCAGAGCCTGGCAGGCCTAACCGTAAACCAATGTCTCCTGATATCAAGACTGAACCTACTCTCAATCAATCTCTGGTCCTTATTCCTTGTTATCCCAAGTGGTAAAGCATGCCAGGAGCAGATGACACCTCTGCTCCAGGCCTAGAATCACTCTGGCCCTTTCTGTCACCACCCTGTTATCCCAATCCCAATCCCTGTCCTGCCCATCCATCCTGCTCCCAAGTCACCACTCCCCGCCCATCTGAAGCCCCATCCTATCCAGGCCAGTCTCCATGGAAATCCCAGCATCACTCAGTCACAGCACGAGGCTCCCAGGTCAGAGCTGCAATTCATTCCTTTCATGGCCCTGCTGACTGCAGGGGCGTACAGGGAGTGGACTGCAGCTCTGCCTCAGACCCCATGCTGAAACCACCCAGCGATCCTGATCCCAGCCCCAGTTCCCTGATCCCACCTGCCTGTCCTACTCCCAGATGCCCAGCCTGCCTGCTGTGCCATCCAAGTGATATATATAGCATATGCTTTTTGTGAACTCAAGTTCACTTTATCCAAATTGTTAGGCGTCACTGTGGAAGACAAACCAAGTCTCCCCTAATGTAGTTGTCCACAGAAGTCTAGTGAAATCCAGCTTAATCTAAACAAAAAGCAATTGTTAAAAAAAAAAAAAAAATAGGATAGAAACTTCAAAACGTGTTATAAAGTTTCACTGCATAAGCCCGCCTTACCCAACCCAAAAGTCCCCTTCAGGTCAAAGTTAGAGAGTAAACTGGATCTAGCCAAGCAAAGCAGCAGCTTATTGGCATTTCCAATGTGATGGAAGAACCAGGCTCCTGGTCTTCACTTTTAAGGCACTCTGAAAAAACAGGAAGAGAACAGAACAGGAAGAATCCTACTTTTGATGCAAGAAACCCAAGTGCCAGGTAACTATAAGCTGGTTACCTTGATGCCAACTCAGGGAAAGTAACAGAAAGCTCAAAGTGGATCTTATTAGTAAAGAATTATTGGACAGAAATATAATTCATGTCAGTTAGCATAATTTTATGGAAAACAGGTGCTGGCACAACTTCATTCTTTGACAAGTTTTAGTGGATAAAAAGGCTATATGGATGGCCTTTATAAATCATTTTACTGAGTACCACATAACATACCAATTTAATCAGAGCTATACAATATCATTAAAGAACACATTAAATATATTAAGAACTGGATGAGTGACAGAGCTTAACAGTAATCACTGAGGATGTTTCCAGTGCAATGCAGCAGGGATATGCATTAGACCTAGGACTATTCACTATTTTCATCAGTGACTGGACAATATGAAATCAATGCAAATGAGGGCTCCAAGTGGCACAAAGATTTTATGAACAATAAAAAAAAATTAGAGCAATCACACAAAGACTGGATCACTTAGTACACTGAGACCCTTTAAATGAAGTGAATAATATTACTACCAAATGCAAAAAACAGATGTAAATGGGTTTGCCCATGAGGCAATAAAAGGCCAAAAATGTACCCGGGGATTTTAATAGAGCAGTAGCGAGTAAGGAGTGTCTGTATATGGCATTCTTGTGACATCCTAGAAAAGACTGCAGCGCTGGTGTCCATATTTCAGTAAAGATGTGGGAAACCTAGCAAGGTGAAAGAGAAACACCACAAAAGTGACTTAGGGACTGGAGAAAATATTTTACTGTAAAAGCATATTCTGTACAGTTTTTCATAAAAAAAATCAAGAGCATGTAAATAACATTATGGGGAGAAAGGAGCTTCTTAATCTAGTAGCAAAAGGCATAACAAGAACTAATGCCTGGATGCTAAAATAACTATATTAAATGGGAAATAAGGCACATAACTTTTAACAATGAGAATGATTAACCACTGGAACAAGCTATTGTAGGAAGTGATGGATCCTCTATGACTCAGTGTCTTCAAATACAGATAGAATGCCTTGAGCCAAATACATTATTCGTTTTAATATAGAGAAAACTGGCTGAAATTTAAGGGTCTGTGACAAAAATTATATTAGATTGGTTAATGATCTAATGGGGATTTTGGTCTTAAGCTTTATAAACATCTTCATAGTCTTTTATTTGTAAATATTTGAATAATTTTCTATTTAAAAATGAAAATTTACATATTCAACAGCAGCTATATTATTTGGATGCCCACAGAGAAACTTATGGCAAAATATAATTTCTCTACAGATTAATCTACTTTTAAATATCAAGTATACAAAATGTCAACATAATTCTGAGAGAAATGCTCCTGCAGTTCTTGAAGGCAAGTTTTTTTCCGTTTTATTTCTCCAATACAATGCAACAGTAGTAGAGTGTTACCACAACACTAGCAATGCCTTCCTCTGGGAACTTAATGCACTAGAGGTTGGTCAGAGCTACTGAATGTAAACAGACAATGAATGCACTCATTTCTCCCCTTGTTAAAGTTTGCCAACAATGCAGCTAGTGGTACTGTTCTTACCACAGCTATGTAAAGGCCAAAAATCTAACATTATTAAAGCTTTCTCTACGCAAGGTTTAATAAGATATCCACATAATTTAAACAAGGACAAGTGTAGAAAATAAGGAAGTAAAACCTCTTGCATATCTGTCTGTTTTTCCTGAACGATTTATGAAAGGAAAATTCAGCTGTGATAAAACTGGCAGCCTAGCTTTAACACAAAAACAGGTTCCTGCTCTCAGAAACAAGAACTAACAGAATGAACAAACAGAATGATTCTTTGTGGCAATTTTTTACATCACCCTAATTTTCTCTTTCAAGTTTTCCAAGTTATTTCTTCCAGCAAACTACCCGAAGCATACCTTGTAAATACTCTGGAAGTATTTGTTGCAACTGTAGCAAACTACAGCTCGAGCCAGAGTGCAGCAAGGTACCTGTTATAAAACATTGCCTACATGATCCTTTATCCTACAGCCAAAAAGAGCCAAGCAGTACAAAACTGCATCCCAATCCATTTTCATATAAACTATATTAAAATGCCACAGATTACAAATACATACAAAAATCAGTCACATGAGATAAAATTGAAAATGAAGATTTAATGAACAGCCTGGTCTACTGACTTCCAAATACATTTTAAGAAGCAGAAAATCCCCAAATTTTGACCCTCGTGTATTTCTTTTTTATTTCTCTATTTCTTCGACCTCCCATCACTTATGATTGGTTTCTTTCCTTTTCACCTTTCCTCCCCTATGTAGCGAGCACTCTAACACCTATCTTTTTGTTTCTTCAGACCAACCTCTTACCTCCCTCCCAAATTAAAAAAAGCCTAAAATCTAAAGACGTCTAAAGAATAAACATATGTTGCTCAAAGCATATTTTCACAGTATTTTCAAGAAACTGAATACCCACTCACTTCACTAAGCTATACCCATTTATGATAAAATTTTCCATGCCAATCTGACATACCTGCTTGCTATCCCTCCCCCCACCAGCGAAAATAGTTCAATTCCACCAACAGGAAAAGTTGTAAAAGGGCTTAACAACCTCTTTGGTTCAACAGGGAACTCATGGGCTTCCTACATCTAAAAAGAGAGGCATATAACAGATGGAGGACAGGAAACACCACTAAGGAGAAGTATATAGCACTGGTCTGCACCTGCAGGGAGTGAACTAGAAAAGCCAAGGCTGCAATTCAACTCCTTCTGACTACACACATCAAGGACAATGAAAAGTCCTTTTTCAGATATGTAGGGAGTCTAAAGAAAAACAAGGGCAAGACTGGACCCCTGCTAAACCAGCTGGGGCAGCTGACTACCGACCCCCAGGAAAAAGCCAATCTGCTTAATGATTATTTTGCACTGGTTTTTCACGAGCCCAAAGGGACTACACCTTGCCAAACATGATGCGGAATGACCGGGGTGAAGATGAATACATGCCCGCAATTGCTGTGGATTTTCTGAGGGACCATCTTGAGAGACTGGACCCCCATAAATCAGCTGGTCTGGATAGGTTGCACCCAAGAATGGTAAAGGAACTGACAGACATCATAGTGCAGGCACTGGCAAAGATATTCAAGACGTGGTGCTTGGGCAAAGTACCTAAAGATTGGAAGAGGGCCAATGTGGTACCCATCTTCAAGAAAGGGAGGAAAGAAGACCTGGGAAACTACAGGCCAATCAGTTTGACCTCAATCCCTGGGAAGATTTTGAAAGGAAATATCAAAGAAACCATTCCTGACAGGCTAACAGAAGGTAACATTCTAAGAGATGGCCAGCACGTGGCTGTTGAGGGTAGGTCTTGCTTAACCAATCTCATTTCCTTCTATAACTAGGTGACGTATCACCTAGACAAAAGGGAAGAGGTTGATGTCATATATTTGGACTTTAAAAAAAGCCTTTGACCTGGTGTCCCATGCTGTCCTCATACAAAAATTAGGCAACTGCAGCCTCGACTACTCCACAGTCCGATGGCTGGGAAACTGGCTCTGAGTTGGGACCCAGAGAGTGATAGTTGACAGAACCAAATCAACACAGCACCTGGTGATTAGTCATGTCCCCCCAAGTCTCCGTTCTCGAACCTGCACTCTTTAATGTCTTCATAAACAATCTGGACACTGGTGCCAAAAGGGGACTGGCCAAGTTCACTGATGACACCAAACTTTGGAGAAGAGGCTCTACACTTGAGCATAGGCTGGTGATCCAGGCCAACTTTGGTAGGCTTTCAAGGTGGGCAGATGAAAACCTGATGGCATTCAATACAGAGAAATGAAAGGTGCTCCACCTCGGGGGAGAAAAAAAATCCCGCATCACACTTATAGGCTGGGAAATGCTACACTTGTTAGCACCATGATCAAAAGAGTCTTGGGGTCATGATTGACCACAAGATGAATATGAGCCACCAATGCAATACCGCTGCTGGCAAAGCAATCAAAACCTTGGCTTGTATCTAACGATGCATCTCAAGCAAGACCCAGGAAGTCATCCTCCTGCTATACTTGGCTCTTCTGTTGTCAATGGGACAGCTTGGGTGTAACTATTTATAGAATTAGGATAAAATAAAGCAACATGGCATACAGCCACTCACTTTAAAACAAAACATTGTTAACCCTGAAAAGTTTTTTAGATTTCCCCTAAATTGTTACATAAACCAGTACACATCCCTGCCAAAACCTCCAAAACCATAAGCCTAAAGTTAGCATTCTGTATTTAGGCCCCAAGGAACAATATCATTCTTAGGGCAAAAGACCATTCAGAACCCAACTTCCAGTCATTTGCATCTAATACCAACTCTACCACCACAAAATTAACCACACATACAAACAAGAGCCTATACTACTCTGTTCCTACCTGTTAAACAATTCTCAAAACTGTAGACATTAATGCGGACATTAACACTGAAACAAACAAGATGACAGCCATACTAATACCTAACACCGCTAAACAGATTCATAGATGTAGGGTTGGAAGGGACCTGAGTAGATCAAGTCTGACCCCCTCCCCCCCGCGCTGAGCAGGAGTGAATACTGGTCTCATATGACCCCAGCTAGGTAATTATCAAGCCTCCTCTTAAAGACCCCCAGGGTGGGAGCCAGCACCACTTCCCTTGGAAGTTAGTTCCAGATCCTAGCTGCCCTGACTGTGAAGTAGTGCCTTCTAGTGTCCAGCCTGAAACTACTCTCAAACAATTTATGGCCGTTATTCTTTGTTACTCTGGGAAGTGCTCGGGGGAACAGGGTCTCTCCCATTCTCCGCTGGTCCTCCCGGTAAGTTTATAGATGGCCACCAGGTCCCCTCTCAGCCTCCTCTTGTGAAGGCTGAACAGGTTCAGGTCCCATAGCCTCTCCTTGGAGGGTCTGCCCTGTTGTCCCTGGATCATGCAAATGGCCCTCCTCTGGACCCTCTGAATGCTATCCACATCCCTCCTAAAGTGCACTGCCCCGAACTGGACGCAGTACTCCAACTGCGGCCTAACCAGTGTCACATATATGGGGAGGATCACCTCCTTGGCCCTGCTCAGATGCATCTGTGGATGCATGACAAGGTGCAGTTAGCCTTCTTGACCACGTCCTCACATTGGCGAACCATGTTCGTTTTGGAATCGATGAAGACTCCAAGATTCCTTTCTGTCACTGCGCTGACAAGAAGGGAGTTCCCCAGCCTACAGGTATGCTGCTGGTTTTATTGCCCAAGTGCAGTACCCTGCACTTGTCAGTATTGAATCTCATCCTATTCTCATTCGCCCACCCCTGTAACCTGTCCAGGTCCAGTTGTATCCTGTCCTTCCCTTCTACCATGCCCACCTCATCCCAAATCTTGGTGTCGTCAACAAATTTGAACAGGGTGCTTTCCCCCGCCCTCATCCAAATTGCTAATAAAGAAACTGAACAGTACCGGCCCGAGGAACAAGCCCCAGGGGACCCCAATGCCCACACTCCTGCTGGTCGAATGTTACCCATCCACCATGACTCTCTGGGTGTAGGCCCTCAGCTAATTTGCAATCCAACTGTGCAGGCATCAATACCACAGTCACCTAGCTTTTTAATAAGAATGGGGGGGAGATAGTGTCAAAGGCATTTCTGAAGTCCAAAAGACAACATCCTCCGCGACACCTGCGTCCAATGATTTTGTGACCTGATCATAGAAGGCAATCAGGTTGGTCTGACAGGACCTGCCTCTAATGAACCCATGCTGGTTGCCCCTGATCATCATCCCCCCTGCTGGTCCTTCATAGATATACTCCTGGATAATTTTCCTCAGAGCTTCCCCAGGATCAAAGTAAGACTACTGGGCCTATAGTTGCCCAGGTCATCCCTTCTCCCTTTTTTGAAAATGGGAATCACAGTGGCCTTCTTCCAGTCTTCTGGCATCTGGCCAGACCACCATGAGTGCTTGTAAAGCCATGCCAGGGGCCCTGTGATAACCCCTGCCAATTCCCTCAGAACCCTGGGGTTGAGAGCATCTGGACCTGCTGATTTGAACACATCCAGCCCCTCCAGAAGTTCCCTAACTCAGTCCTCCCTGACCCTAGGCCTGCCAAAATCTCTTCTGAACCCCAGTGGGGGAGATGTCCCAGTCCCTGCACAAAAAAATGGAAGCAAAGAATTTGTTAAAAAGGTCTGCTTTTTCCTCTGGTGCAACCACCAGATTGTCAAGCATATCCTGCACGGGCCCAACATTACCCAGCGCCTTCTTCATACTCCTTACATATTTAAAAAAGACTTTTTGCTGTCCTTGATCCTTGATGCAAGCCCTAGTTCTGTATCTGCCTTAGCTTTCCTAATAGCCTCCCTACAAACTCGAATCATGGTGGTATACTCCTCTTTGGTGATAGCCCCTCCTTTCCACTGGGTGTACGCCTCCTTTCTGGCTTTCAGGTGATCCTAAATGCCTTTGGCAAACCAGGAGGGCTTTTGAGCACTCTTGCCCCCTTTGATTCTAGTTAGGACTGACACCCTCTAGGCTTGGAGGATGATCTGCTTAATGAATGACCATTAGTCTTGGACACCCAGCTCCCTTACTCTCCAGAACCCCAGTGCCCCTCCTACCAATCTCCTCAACTCATTGCAGCTGGCCCTCTTGAAGTCAAAGTCTACTGCCTTGCTGCAGGCCCTTGACACCCTGAGCTGGATGGTGAATTCCAGCAGGTGACAGGAAACAGCAAAAAGATTCAGGCTTGTCAAACAAACCAAAAGAGGCAGAGTTATCAAGTTATCATTAGTGCAAAGGTGTATGTAACACACACCCACAGATGCATGAATGACACTTGTCCCTAGTGGCTGAGGGTGGGGGTGCACCTCCTATGAAAAGGCGGGCCACCATCTTCAGGCAGTCAGTGATTGCTGCTGCTGCCAGCAGCTCACCACCCTCCCCCCACACCAGCACCGGCAGCATCTGCTGGACCTCCCCGCTTACCACCGCAGAGCTCTCGCAGCCGTGTCCCCCCAGCCACTGGGGAACAAGCATTGTTCATCTGTCTGTGGGTGTGTTACACACGCCTTTGCACTAATGTAACTTCTAATATTTAAGTTTCCTATGTTATTTCCATTCAAATGAATTCTGCTTCATTAATAATAAAAATAAAAGCTGATCCATGACATCACTGTCATAGCTAACGCAGACTTACAACCACTACATCTACCAAGAATTAGAGTTAGATTTTGTGGAACACAGAAGTATTTTCTTTAGTGCTGCTGTATACAAGAGGTGTATGAGAACACCTGCTTTTCACCCATCTTCCAAATAAAACATCTACTTACTTGTGGCTCCAAATCACTTTTAATTTTCTCTAACAAACTGTGACCAACCACTTCCAGTCTGGAGTAATAGGGCATGGCATATTTCGACTATAAATGTGTTATTAAAGGATTGTGTAAAGTACGGTGCACAGGCTTGAAATGTTATGTTTTATGATGATCCAAAACACTACAACTCTGTATTTTTTTTTTTTTAAAAGTAGACATAATAAGTGACAACTGGCAGGCCACTTTTAATGCTGACAGGCTGAAAAAGGCAAAATATGTCTACGGAACAGACAGTAGAAATAGAAAGCTCTAAATGTCCATAATTTCAATAGGTTTCACTTGAAAGAAACATTCTGATACCTTCTCCAAGGCCTCTACCTCCTTACTGATTTTATTTTCCTAATCACCTCTACTTTTTTAAGCTTCAGCAGCTAATTCAAACAACTGACTATACTCTAGATTTTTTTGCTTCATGCTTACCATTATGTTGCCTCATTCTATTTTCAGTATTCTAAATAGTGTGTTTTACTGTCCAAACCACATCTAAGACCTAATTCAACAGAGATTTTTCTAAAGATGTTGATTTACTCATCCCACAGGTTGCTATGGAAATGTTGCACCTTTTCTCCATTCCTCTGAGATCTTGTAAAAAAAATCTCCATTACTGGACTGCAGACTTGAACAAAAATAGCAAAAACAGAATTAATGTACGATTAGTATGTAAACTCATCAGCCCCCAAAGTAAACTTCAGAGAATATTTTATAGAAATTAGACTTTTTGTACTTATTGTTATCTTTAGAAATTGTTCAGTGATATTTTTTAAAGTCCTGATGAAAATCTCTCCTCACTGCAAAGTCAAAAAAGATTTCCAATTGACAAGATCCCCAACCCCTGACAACAGGGTCAGAAGACACTACTGCTACCTTACAAAAAGCACAACATGTATATTTCAGCTAATACGTGATGATAAGTGAATATTTCTGCAACTAGCACTATTTTTGTCAGTCTTCAATAAAAATTCAAACTCTTAGTTTTCACTCACTTTTGACTACAGAAAAATACTAACACAATTCTTCTGTTGCAAATTACACAGGTCAGAATGTTTTGAACACTATGGATTCCCATTTGAAATCTCTAGGTTAAAATTTTTAATCAGGTTTGCACACCTACTAACATTGTGTGGTGCCCTGTGGTACCTTTGAAAAGAAACTAAAATACCCCAGGGTGCCACAGCATCCAGGTTAAGACTCACTGTGCTAAACATCAGAATACCTAGTGGGGGAACAAAAGAGGTTCCTCATGATTGGATCTGGTGGGTCTGGGTGAAGCTCTGGAACCAACAGCCTATATGTCGTTACTACCAATAAGATGTGAAGTTATTACCAATAAAATGATGATTATATTTAGAAAAAAGCTAGGTCTGACAGTAGATGCTTACAACAGACTTTATATTCTAAGAGAATGATGCTGTATACCAACATCTAGTTATGTGAGTAAAGATATGTAGGATCCAACCTAATTTCAACTGTCACAACTTTTATCACAAGTATAAAAAAACCTGCATGTTAGCTCAGAACTTAGAATACTATCACCTAACTAAACATACCAAGCTATTTACCTAAAAGCACTTACATATGAATATCATGGAACACTTATGGAAAATAAATTTGTTAATATATTTATAGCCCATCAGATAATACAAGGGGCTAATACATTTTTTTTTCTCTCCCTTAAGGTTCATAAATCCCTCACCATACCTCTCACAGGCCAAAGCAAAGGGCTTTGTACATTTTTTTTAAATTATTATTTTAAGGTTAACAATGCCCTTATTTATTATTTAAAAGGGTATTCAACTTTTACACAATTTAGTACTTGGACTTCCATGTCTACCACAATACTGTAAAAATTCTTCTTTTAAAATACTGCTTAAATGAAGAAACAAGCTTTTCAAGTCTTATTTTAAATGAGCTCCCAAGTTAACTGGACGGCAAACACACAAACATGTACTAGTATTAGTATGAGAAAGTTTGCAGTTTACCACCACTTGCTGCTCACATTTGCTGCTGATAAAAGCAGGGTATGAAAAACTATAACTTGCCGATCCTCAAACTATCTTCCATTCCAGTGCACGTCATACCCTGCCTGAACGGTTTTGTGAAATCCCTAGTCTTATTCTTCGCACAAAATTCCCAGAGGCTTCCTTTCCATTAAAGTGATTTTATACCATCTACCTTAACAAGGTCACGCTTGTCAGTTGTCTAACATGAAAAGCTGTACCGGAAAAATCCCAGGTATTAAGGTGAAATTAAGCACTTATTCTTTAATAGCCATGGTGAAGAAATCACCAATTTTGGTCCCGTTTGATTTAATCGCATCTAATCGTATTCACGCAGCATCTGCGGGTGGTGCGAACCAGCAGCAGGAAGAGTAAGATGCCATTCTCAACTGGAGGCCCATGTAATGCCTGCCCTGTAGCGTGTACACACAACTCATAACAAACCTACAACCTTAAAAGCCCCTGCTGCGCTTAGGTCTTCCCAAGTTCCTTGCAACAGGAGAACTGCTTTGATATTTTCTTGTAAGCAAAGAAACACCAAGCACTACCTGTTTCACAGGAACTGCCTCCAGTCTAAAACAAGGTCCAGAGCTGCTGACCTGAGGAACAGTGGGGCCCCCAGTGCTATTTTTGACTCCTACTTTTAAGGGAGAAAAAGAACTAATTTTACAGGAGACAGACCAGGCCCAGGGCAGGTTTCAGAGCTGTTGGAGGAGATCCAGACGGTGGAGGCAGCGGATCCCAGGCAGTGCGGGACTAGGACTCAGAACCGCCCCGGGCCGCGGCAGGGAGAGGGAAAAATCCTGCTGGAGCCCAAACACGCCGAGGCCTCCGGGCCCGCCCGGCCATCCCGCCCTGAGGGTCTTAGGGCCCCTTCGCCACCCCCAGAGCGCGGGAAGGCGCCACCCGCCCCGCGGCCTGGCCGGGCACTCACGATGGTGACGCTGGCCTTGCGCAGGTCGCGGTTCTCCTCCTGCAGCGCCTTGCACTTGAGCTTGTAGGTCTCCAGCTCGATCTTGAGTACCTTGTTTTCCTGCTGCAGCGAGGCCAGGCGGTTCGTCAGCTCCTCCAGCCGGAACGGCGAGATCACGATGCCGCCCGCCTTACCGCCGCCGCCCACGCCCGGCCCAGCCGCGCTGCCGCCGCCGCTCCCGCCACCCGCCAGAGCCCCCGGCGCCCCGCCGCTGCCGCCCGCGCCGTCCGTGTCGCTCTCGCTCGCACTGTCCGCCATAGCCGCCACCACCCGGCCGCCAAGGGGGCAGGAGGAAAGGGGCGTAGTGGCAGCGCGCACTGCCCGACTGGGCCCCAGGGCGCAAGCTCCGCCCCGCCCCGCGCCTCATGGGAGCTGCCCGCGCCGCTCGCAACCGCCGGCTGCAGCGCCCCCGCGCGCCGTCAGCGTGCCCCGCAGGCAAGCGTGCCGCGGGCAATGACCAGAACAATAACAATTATAATAGTGATTATTACTATTGTTATAATTATAATAATTATTGCTATTATTAACAGCCATGAATCCGGAGTTGAGAGAGAACTTGTATTATTATGATAATTCTTACTAATAATAAGTATCGCTATTAGAAGCAGTATTACTATTCCAACTATTAATAGCAACAATATTGGTTATCAATAATCATTGTTAGTCTAATACAGCAATTACTGATGAGAATGATGACTGCAATTGCTATTAACAGCAATAATAATGCTAATTGTTGTCATTACAACTATTGTTCATAATAATGTGTGGCAGGGCACATAGGACAGAGGCAGCCTACCCCTGAGCCCTGCAGGCCAGGCAGAGCTCCACAGCTGTGGATTGCCTGAGCAGCAGGTTAATGGGCAGCTGCAGGTGGCCGGCTGATGGAAAAGAGACAGGGCACTGGGCATGCAAGGATCCTGGTTTTCTCCAATTTAAAAATATTCCCAATTTGGGGTAAAAAAAAAACCCAAATACACGTTTTTTCTGTGATTTAAATGAAATGCCACTAATACATAGATCAGTGGTTCCCAGCCATTTTTTGCTGTGACCTGCTGTTCGGAGCGAAGTGCGGCAGTAGCCCTAAGGCAGAGGAGCTCACAGCATGTGGCACAGCTTGTCCTCTGTGTGCAGCTGCACTGGCATTGCCCCCATGCCCTCATTTGGATTATGATTCGAGGTTGGGAATTGCTGGTACACATATACTAGTCAATTGCCTGTCAAGAATGACCCAGGGGCAGCGAGGACAGAGGCCTGCATCCCTTCCCCACCCCTGCCTCAGGCTGGGGATGGGGCCAAGGCCATTCCCCTTCTCTGCCCCCACTGCTTCCAGCCATAACCCCTTCTCCCTTTCCTGCTCCCCTCCCTCCCCTGTTCCCCAGTGCCTCCTCTCCCTGCCAGCTGTTGTTGGAGGGGGTGGTGCCAGCCCCTGCCTCCAAGGAGCGGGGGAGGAGGGGGAGGCCAGGGAAGCTGGCCCTGCCATCCCCACAGTCATGGCAGCTCTACACTGTCTGTCCCTGTCTCTGTAGGGCACTCTGATCGACTGCTAAAACAGCCAATCAGAGCGCAAATAAATTGTTATGGACAGACAGACTGACTGACTTAGGCTTTTATAATATTAGAATATAGAGTGGTGTTTCATTTAAATCACAGAAAAATGTGGATTTGTACTTTTTTTAATTGAAAATTGGGGATTTTTTTTTTAAATCAGAGAAAACTGGGATGTGGGGCTGTAAGGGGAGGTACAGAGGCCTCATTAGTGCCCAGAAGAGTGCAACTAGACGAGGACTGGAGGGCTGGGCAGCAGGGGGGCTGCAGCCACACAGGGCCCAATGATTGGAAGAAACCAATTAGAGCTAGTGCCTCAGACGCAGGTCTGACACAGTGGGCCTAGGCTAGAAGGCCTAGAGAAATTAAAGGGGTAGAGGCTGAGTAGGCCAAGGCCCTAATAAAGGAAAAAACATTTGTGTAACACCCACGAGGCATGTGGCATGGTGTAAGGCAGCAGTTCTCAACCCATGGTTTGCAACCCAAAAGTAGGTCACAAAAATATATGATAGGGTCGTGAAGAAACTTTAAAAATGGATTCTTCATTAAAGGAGAAAAATGTGGGAAACCGTGGGTTTTCCCTTGTCAGCTGGCAGAGTTCTAGCCAGCAAGGGGCTGCTCAGGGCCCCCTCATGCCCCACTTCCCCCCCACCCACACACTGGGGGTGGGGGGCTGGGGCCCAGCGGCCAGTGGGTTGGGTGTGAGGGCACTGGGTTGGGACTCACCACTGAAATTTACAAATGGGTCCTCATACAAAAAATGTTGATGTAGGAGAGATTTGGAGCCCAAGGACCAGTGAGTTCTTGTGAGGTTGGTTCAGTGGGCTGAGGCCACACGAAGGCCTGTGGACAGCCTCCCGATTTATTATTTTACCATCAAGATTTGGTAGGCAAGATGAGGGGATGCCCTTGGGGTGGAGCTGGCACAGTTGCGGAGCCACCAGGAGTATCATGGCCACCCCTGGGGACCCCAACCAATAACATAATGATATTATTAATATGATGATGATGACACTATACCTCTCTTCCCGAGCCTGGGTTTGTGACTATTGTGCCTTACAAACACTTAAAGTCTTAATGTGTATTAAAATAAGCTGATGCACATTAAGCGTCACTTAAATCTTGCTTTTTGGTTAATGCACTATAAGACAGGCTAATGCACATTTTCCTACTACCTCACAATGGGAGGTACTTTTACATGTGCTGGGACTTGGTGCCAGGTGCTTTTAATTAGCAAGCTGTTCTAATTAAAAGCACCTATGCATCATGTGTATCAGCATCACTGCATGTCCCCACACTGACAAAAATGGCAGCGGGGCACTTTGAACTAAAGCTCATCGAACATGTTTTATTTCAAAGCACCCCACCACCACTTCTGCAGTGCAAAGATGCATAGCGATGCTGATGCACACGATGCACAAGGCTGCTGGAATGGAATGTGTCAATTTTCATGTTCTAGCAGACTCTATTTAATTGAGTCTGACATGCTGGATTTCCAGCGTGTTGAACCAGGCTCCGCTTGTGTGTATAGGAGCCTGGAGGTACTAGATTTAATACGTATTAACTAAAGTGTGTTGATACATGTGTAGATGCATCCTTACGAGATTGAAGTTATCATTCCTGTTACTGATAATTACCATCTCTGCCTGCCTGTGGAACTGTATTAAAAAACAGCAGCATCCCAAGGGTATAAGGCAAACCAATGAATCAGTCACTTGGTCAGGATTTAAGGCTGTATTACAATTGTGTTACAATTCCCAGTATTGTCACTCAAAGCTGCTTTTGAAGACATAACACTTGTATTACTCCATCATCACCTATCATTTTCTTAAGGAATTGCAGGTTGTCCCATTTGCTGCTATTTCCACTGTAGCTTCTCAAAAATTTACATATTTCTTCTTAATAATGTAAATCGGCTGTGCCCAAACTTGGTATACAGTGTACCAACATGATATTTGTAACATACTCACAATTACCAGAATAATCATATCTTCCCCCTTATTTCTCAATTGAAAGGTTTTCTCAGGAGGACTTTCTTATTGCAACCCTCCTTATGTTTTGGATCTCAGAATAGAAAGTTATTTCCCCTCCCAGGGGATTCCACTCTTACCTTGATTCATTGATTCTCATGTTGCTGGTTCCTCTCTGGACTCTAATCCTGCCTTGAGATCCCCACATAAACATGTGGCTTTTACTTTACTAGGGCTCTCAATAGGTAGTGGGTTCTGCCAAACTAATTCTAAGTATAGGACACATCTACACGTGCACATTGTCAGGTGCAAATTTGTGCCCAACAGCAGTAGCCAGATCCAGAGCTACTCCTGCCCTGTTCTGCCCCCCGCAGCAACCAGGAGGAGCTGCAGGCTATAGCCTCAGGCTGGAAAGGGGTGCTGTCCTGGAAGCTTGTGGCCAACGCACCACGGATACTCCCTGCTCATCCCTCCCCCCGCCCCCAGCAGCAGTGGTCAGGGCACTAAGTCTGGAAGGGGCCTGTGAACCACATCCTGCTCCTCCCCCCACCCATGAAACCTAGGCAGTTGGCCATGAACCCTAGGCCCACACGATAACCCCAAGACAACACACACTACAGGCAGTTAGCAATAAACACCAAACTTTATTTCTCTCTACCACATAGTAACAGATCCCCCTCCCTCCCAGCAACACACCCCTCCTAACCCCAATGCACACTAACAATAGAGGTCCTGCTTCCCATACAACTTCAATGTTCATTGTCAAATACTGGGAGGTAACAGTGGAGTGAAAGCACCTATGACACAGATCCTGGAGAGAGGTGCCCAGTGCCTCTGGTGGCACAACCATGGGTGCAGCTGCTGAAGGGAGGTCAGCAGGTTGGGGGCTTGACCAGAGGCAAGGGCAGATGCTGTCCAGCCTGTTCCCCCTCATCCACCATGGGGCTAGGGCCAGCAGAGCCCATGTGCAGAGCTGGCACATCTACAGGCAGCTCCCCCTCAGGGGTCACATGGCAGCCAGACAAGCAGTAGGCAGCAGTCTAGGTGGGAGGTCAGGAGCAGGGGGCCATGGCTGCTGCAGGCACCCTGGTGAACAGAGTATCTCTGATCCCTTGCTGTGTCCCCCTAATGAATTTGTAGGCAGCCACAAGATCACCTCCCAGCCTTCTCTTGCAAAGACTGAAAAGGTCCAGGGCCTTCAGTCTCTCCTCATAGGGCTTGTCCTGTAAGCCTCTAACTGTACAAGTGGCCTTCCTCTGGACCATCTCGAGTCTATCAACATCCTTCTTGAAGTACAGTGCCCAAACCTAGATGCAGTACTCCAACTGCGGTCTGACCAATGCCGCATAGAGAGGAAGTATCACCTCCTTGGTTCTATTTTTCATGCATCTACTAATGCATGATAAAGTGTGGTTAGCTTTGCTGATGATTTCATCACACTGGTGACTCATATTCATCTTGGAGTCCACTATGACTCTGAGATCTCTTCCCATTCAGTAGGTGTGCTGGATATTTCTGTACCCTAGACGCAGCAGGCTGCACTTGTCCTTGTTGTACTGCATCCTATTGTAGATCCTACTGCATCCACTTTCTAACTCGTCCAGGTCTGTAATCGTTCCCTACCTTCCAGAGTGTGCGCTTCACCCCACAATTTAGTATTGTCTGCAGACTTGAACAGAGTACACTTCATTCCCACATCCAAGTCACTTATGAAGATATTGAAGAGTATGGGTCCAAGGAGACCCTGCTACCCACATCATTCTAGGTCGATACTAACCCATCTACTACCACTCTCCGGGTGCGATCGCTAAGCCAATTTGCCACCTACTAGGTAATGTAAACATCTATGTCACAGCCTCTGAATTTATTTATGAGAATAGGATGAGATACCATATCGAAGTCTTGGCTAAAGTCCAAGAAAATGACATCCACCTCTACTCCTGCATCTAAGCATTTTGTGACCCTGGTTTTGTGGCCAGGACTTTAGAGTCCTGGGCCAAGGGAACCCAGACTACCTAGACTAGGGGTGTCCAACCTGTGGCTTCAGAGCCACATGCAGCTCTTCAAAAGTTAATATGCATCTCCTTGAATCTTTGCACAAGCACAGAACATGACATAATAGCTATGGAAGCTGGTTACTGTGTGCTTGTGCAAAGATTCAAGGAGACATATTAACTTCTGAAGACATGTGGCTCCAGAGCTACAGGCTGGCCATCCCTGGCCTATACCAAGGTGCTGTTGTTTCCCCTGAAAGGGAAAAAATTCAGGGAGAATATACTTGCTGCCAGCATGGAGGTGCAGGCAAACTGTCAGAAAGGAGTAGCCCAGAAGAACAGCAGCAAAAAGAGAGAAGTCTCATCATCTTCACTGGGAGGAAGAGGCCTAAGTAAAATAAGGGAATTAGAGTTCCTAGCTTTAAGCCAGGCACAGGCCAGGAAGTGGCCTGAGTAATAACTGAGACTGCACATGGTCTGGAGTAGTGGCCACCGTCAGCCAAGAGTCATCCCCACCAGTGGGATTGTTGGGACAGAGAGGCCTTGAATGATCTGAGAGCAGGGAAAAGCCTGAATCCAGAGGCCCTCTGAGGCAAGAGTGCCCACTGAAGCAGAGGGACCCTAGGAAATCAATTGAGGACACACAGAGTCACACCTACAATCTTTTGTTTATAAGAATTTGATTTGTACATGCATGGCCAGAAGACTCCATGAACAAAGTAACTAGCATTTGCTGAGCTTAGAGGGCCCTAAGAAGAAGGGACTGAGACTACCAGCCTGCACACCCCAGGTAGTTCTTTTTTATTTTCTCAGTTTATATAATTTTAGGTGGTGTGCCAATGAACTAATAATAGTGACCTAATTCCTATTGTGATGCACCAAATATACGGAAGAGAAAGGGGTGGACAGTAGCCAATATCAACAAGAACAATGGGTGAGAAAGGGACCGGAGTTTAGGGGTGGAGGAGCTCTTGGCAGAGTTGGCACCATTCGCCACACACCTGGTCAGTTGTTTTAGGATATAGCTTTTCTGCAATTTTCTGCACAACCATCAAGGCATGGTGGGTGAGATGCACAGTGGCAGGGAAAAATCTAGGACCTGAGAATGAGCAGGTGCCAGTTCCAACAGCACCCTGTGACAATGGGCCCTGTCACAGGTGGTTGCTGGCTGAGCCCTCCATCTCCACTTTCTCCACAGGGCTTGCCATTTGTGGCAGGCAACCTGCCTTCCCTATCCCCTCTCCAGGTCAGGTTAGGCCAGGGCCAGCTTCTGCCAGCAGCTGCTATGTGGCTCCAGAACAACTCTTCCCCACTTCTCCTCCCTACAGGCCAGGCAGTTCACTCCCGTGCTATCAGGCCCACAGCGCCTGGGTTTTGGGGCTGAGGGGCTCTCACCCAGCTGGAATCCAGAGCTGGTGACACCCCTCCTCCCCTGCTCCCCTCAGCAGGGAATAGGGAATGGCAGGGAATGGGGTGTCAGCAGGGAATAGGGAACTCTGTTTACCAGGAAGCCCCTTGGGATTACTAGAAATAACAGCCACAAACTAAAGGAGAGTAGATTTAGATTGGATAGCAGGAAGAAATTCTTTATGCTGGGGGTCACCAAAATATGGAATGGGCTTCCAAGGGAGGTGGTGCTTTCCCCTATCTTGGAGGTGTTCAAGAAAAGATTGGGCAGGCACCTACCTGGGGTTATTTGACCCCAGTGCTCTTTCCTGCCTAGAGCAGGGGGTCAGACTTGATGATCTACAAGGTTCCTTCCAACCCTAGAAATTTATTAAATCTCTTTCTTTTTATAAAGGAATTGAAAGCAAGAAGTAAAGATGTTGTGTTGGATACATGGGTGTGTAGGTTGTAGCCGTGTTGGTCTAAGGACATAGACAGCTACAACCTACACCCCTGTAACATGGAAGATATAGAATTCAGCCGTCTGAAATGGAAACTGTACAACATGAAAAAGAAAGAAGCCAAACTCAACAATGACATATTTACTAAGTCTTTGCAATAAACACAACTTCGTCCCCTGAGGACTAAACATCTAACAATCCTCTGACTGCTACACACTACTCCAAATATGCTTCACACATCCCCCTTCTCTCCAGGTATCTCTCCACTTTCATCCCCCTCCTCTCTCCCCCTCTCCCCCAGCCTGTCTCTCACCCATTGACTCTTCAGTCTACATTTTCATTTTCTACCTGTCTTGTATGCATACCTGCCCGCTGGCTTCTTTACTTTTCATTCTATCCAGGAAGAGCACATACCAACTGCTGAAACTTCCTTAGCCTGACAAAATGTTTTTGAACCCAAAAGCTTGCATAATAATTCTTTTCCAACTATTTAGGTTGGTCTCATAAAAGATATCAGATTCACCCAAGGAACCTTGTGTTGGATATATGTTACTTGTGGTGTGTGATGGCTAATCTTGTGTTTTTATGTTTATATGTTTATTATGAAAAAAACATAATAGTTAGAGAAATGTATCTTAGGAAGCTTTCAGGTTGAAAAACCCACTGTCAGGCTAAGGAAGCACCTACAGTTGGTGTGTCTCCTGGTCCTGGATGGAAGGAATAGTAAAGAAGCCAGAAGCTGGCCTGGCACGCAATGCTGGCAAGAAAGCCAATCAGTGAAAATGGAAATGGTAGCCTCGGGGGGGGGGTGAGGGACTGGTCGGGGGGGAGAAGTATGTGACAGCTGAAAACTATGTGTAATAAAGGTGCTCGCTGAAGGCTCTATGAAGATTAGACTGTGTTTTTCCTGTATTTGTTTAGATATTAAGCTGTATGTTGTTGCTAAGAGCCTATTAAAGTTTAAGATGCAGTAAGGCCTTGTATAAAATAAGGCCTAGTAAATATAGTAAAGCCTTGAAGTAGTAAAGCCCTGTGGCATAGTTAAAATTTACCTTATCAAAGGAATGCAAGGTTTGAACTGCTATTCATAGATTAATAGACGCTAGGGTCGAAAGGACCCCAATAGATCATCGAGTCCAACCCCCTGCATAGGCAGGAAAGAGTACTGGGTCTAGATGACCCCAGCTAGATGCCCATCCAACCTCCTCTTGAAGACCCCCAGGGTAGGGGAGAGTACCACCTCCCTTGGAAGTCCATTCCAGATCTTGGCCACTCTAACTGTGAAGAAGTTCTTCCTAATGTCTAGTTCTTCCTATTGGTTCTTCCTAAGGACAGTTGAAGTAAAAAGAATCTGAGTGGTTGTACGCTATCAGTATGATTCAGAAGCTATACATTGGCTGGAATATCCGGAAATCAGGCTGAAGGAAGATATAGCTCTATGAAAAGGATTAGTTAGCTTTTGGCATGGATCACTGGGCCCTTGGATCTCGAGGAGACCAAGGACTGAATTCCAGGGTTCTTCTTGGTACCTCTTGGACAGCACTGATCAGGGATGCCTGACTTCACTGAACTTTGTGGAAAGAGAAACTTGCTGTACATCAGGCATCAGAGGGGACAGCCGATAAGTTGCCGATGCAAATTGTTCTTGTCTGTCATTGTTTGTCTTGTTACTATGCATAGTTGTGTTTTTGTTAAGTCAATAAACCTTTCTTACCTTTCTAGGCCCAACCATACTCTCAATCCTCGAACCTTCTTCAGGTGGCTGGGACAAAAGCAGGGGGGGAAGGGATGTGAAGCAGCAGAAGCAAAAGTGCAGAGGTACCTGGGAAGTCAGATGTCCAGCAGGTTGCAGTGTGTCAGAATTCCACTGCCTATATTGAGTCCATGAGTTTCTGTACCTAGGAGGCTGAAGAAGTGAAGTTCATAGGCCTGGCTCTCTGACTATGAGGTGGAACTTGTGTGCCACACAGCAGATGAACACAAAGTTGGCATCACGGACAGCCTTGATCATATTGGTCCCATTGTCAGTGACCATGAACCTGCGGGTGAGCTCAGCCAGCCCAACAAACTACCCCTGTACCATGCAGTTCATGGCCACCGTGATCTCCCTTGCCATGTGGGACTCATCCAGCACCTCAGGTTGGAGGAGAGCCACCAATGGCCTGACTGATCACACCAGTACCCTGTGAGGTAGGTGTGATCCCCACTCCAGCTGCTTCAAATATTTGAGGTGAAGTGCAAGGCTACCTGAAGCCCTGCCTTGCACAACTCCTCCCTCAAGTACTCCCTGCATGTATCATATAGGGAGGGCACCACTGTCCTGCTAAAGGTGGTGCATGTGGGCACATAGTAAGATGGGGCCACAAGCATCATGAGCCGCCTGATCCCTGGCTGCTCAGCTATGGAGAAGTGTTGGCTATCCAGAGCAAACACCTCAGTGGTCTGGGTGATCTCACTCGCCTTTGCAACTCAACCCTCTTTCTGTCCACCTTTCCCCTGCTGTTCCAGGGTGACCTGCCTTTGCTTTGTGAGGACTGGGGCTTTGGAGCGAATGCGGACTTCCCTTTGGGCACACTCACATTGGTGTCAGGCTGAGCAGGATGAAGAGCAAGGGGGTGCTGCCTCAGATGCAGTAGCATCTCTGTGGTGGTAAAGTGTTTTACCTCCTTGCCCCAGCTGATCTGCCTTCAGCCATGCTGGCAGATAGCAAACCTGGGATCATCTGCCAGTTCAAAATGCTCCCACACTATGCTACTCACTCACTTCTGGGTTGAGAGTGGGGATGCTGCCTTATCCCCTCCTGTGATGGCCGGAACCAGAGGAATTAATAAGTAATAAATATGCCTTCTTGGAGGCATTTGGTATTTTACCTAAACAGGTAATATTAGCTAATATAAAGTTTGTAAGTTCATAACCTGCAAATGTAACTTGGCTGTCATAAGTTTAACCAAAATGATAAATTAACTGTTCGTGGAGCTGACCAGGCCCCATAGGCAAAGCTGTAGCTGCAAGATTAGCTGACCTAACATTTTTTGCTCAGGGTTCAGCCTTGACGATAAAACTGAATCCAACTGCCTGGCACACCCAACACATTCCAGGAAAGTGCATCCCAAGAAAGCATATTCAGAGAAACCTAAAAGAAGTCGGGCTTAGGCAGAGCAATGTCAATTTCAGACCTAAAGGTGCTGCATTGTAATTTGCTTATTGAATAAACCCGAGTCTAGATAGTAACCTTTTATGATAATTTTTAACACCTTTCAATCCCATAGGGTAACAGCTACAGGGCAAGGTTGTGGGTGGCTCTAAAGATAGCAGATTAGCATAAGACTAGGTATAAAAAGCGCATGCATCAGGCAACCAGCAGGAAGGAGGGAACAGAATAGTCATTTCTGTTCCATGCCTGGAACCCGGACCCCCAGTGTGAGTGAGAATCGGATCCAGATCAAGGGATTTTCCCTGGTAATCCCTCCGACAGCATCAATTGGAGACGCCTGACTTAGCTGAAATCACCTGGCATGTACCTGGCATTGAGGGACTATTGATAAGTTGCCAACCCATGTCTGTCTATCTGTTGTTTTAAATAGCCCAGTAGCTGATACCCTACCCATAATCCATACCCATAATGATACCCATTTGATAATGATAATCAACTATAAATAATAAATATTCAGCACAGTGCAAAGTACAGAACTTGCTTTGAGGTAGAACTCAGGAATATCACTTGTGCCCTGTGAAATACATTTGCCCTTGCCATCCCAGTGTTACTCAGCAGAACATCAGGCAAACAGCTGATTCCCCACCACCGCCCCGCAGTTCCTGTTCTAGGCTTTGCGGTTTACTAAAGTATCTGTTCTAAGGCCATGGACTGGTGTTGTGTTTGAAGCGTTTCAAGTAGGGTGAGTATATATGTTCATGGCCAAAACAGCACTTCAAGAATGGGTAGATCACTTTAAAAATAACTCTTTGACAAAAGAGGGAGAGCAGGATAGAGAGCCAATGAGTGCTTTCCTGTGCACTCGGTTGTCCTCAGAAACCTCCAGAGACCAGCAGCTAAGAAGCGTGCAAGGATTCATGCTCTCTAGCACCCTGGTAAGGGAATGATACCGTTGCATGCCTCTGAAGCAGTTGAGAAATAGGGAGTGGGAGAGCAGCACAATATGTCTGAACAGTGCTGGAGCACATCAAATTTGAAGTGACTTAGAGTACTTCAAATTCTGTCTGTCCATGGACAACCAGGGCTTCTCATTGCTCTTCCTGCAGTATCTCTTTCCTTTTCTCTGGCTCTTCATGCAGTGTACCTTGGAAGACTGTTGTGGTAAGAGTTATAGGGACAGGAAAAGGAGTGCCTTTTCAGGTCTTAGCAAACTCTATGACAAGAAAATGTTAAGACATCTTACAGAAGCCAGTTTCTACAGCTGCTCTAATCAGTTGTGTAGGAGACACCACTGTGGTCATGTTACCACTATATACAATAGTATATGGGGTTATATTAACAGTGTCACTTGTAAATCAAGGAAGTGATTCTTCCACTCTGTTTGACACTGGTGAGGCCTCACCTGCTGAAGTACTGTGTCAAGTTTTGGGCCCTACACTTCAAGAAAGATGTGGACAGATTCGGAAGCAGATCCAGGATTTCACAAATGGGGATGCAGTAGAAGCAACTGGCATTATAAAGATGGCTGTGCCCCTCTACTCCAAGTCTTCGCCCCTACTACACCGGGTAGGAGGGTAGGGGGGCAGACCACATTGTAGGAGTCTCTGGGATCTTAAAGGCCCAAAGCAAATAAGAATCCCCCCCGCCCTTCCCCTCCAAGCTCAATGACACATTTTGTCCTCTTCCCTCCCCTTTCCCCATCCTCACCTAAGCCAATCCTCTGCCCAGCCTGGCTGGAGTAGTCAGGAAGACTCTGGAGCTTTCCCTGCCCCAGGACAGTGGGAAAAGTAGCAGTAGCAGGTGGGGAAGGTGGAAAAGTGGAGGGGAGGGGATGTGCTTCTGAGCACAGAGAGGAAGTGAGGAGGATTAAAAAGTCCCTGGGTGCTGCTCCCATGCCATGGTCCAGTCTGAAAGGTGGGTGCTGCCATGTCACTGCACTACCACTGCATCTACCCTTGGAAAGACTGGAAAGAGTGCAGCAGAAACCAATTAAATGATTAGAGGCCTGGGAAGCGTGACTTATGAAAAAAGGATGAAAGAACTAGTATGATTTAGTGTGGAGAAGAAAAGAATGAGTGGGGATTTAATATCAGTTCAGGTATCTGAAGGATGATTATAAAGTGGATGGAAATACTTTTCTCTATAGCTGTAGGGGATACAGCTGGGAGTAATGGCCTCAAGGTGCAACAGAAAAAAATTAGTTTGGCAATTAGGAAGAATTTTCTCACTGAAGGTGGTCAAACATTGGAGCAAACCACATAGAAAAGTTCTGAAATTTCCACTCCTGGAAATTCTCAAGAGCAGATTCCATCTTCTTGACTGGTTTAGACAGGGATGACCCTGCCTTGAGCAGGGGCTGGACTATATGGCCTCGTGAGATCCCTTCCAACCCTGCTTGGCTATAATCCTATCTCAATGAAGTTGATGAGTGAAGTTTTGGGTTTGAGTACTGCAAACCAGTAATATACTCAAATGTATCCAAGTAATACATTTTTTTCCCAAAGCATACCCTATTGAGCAGCACTACTGCCCATCATTGGGCGCTGATACACAAGCACGGAGGCTGCTGAAATTCCTGTGCATCAGAGCACTTGATTAATCAGAGCATGACAATTGCAGCCTCCTGTATCTCATGTATCAGTGTCCTTGCACTTAAAAATGGTAGCAGGAGTGCTGTATCTAAAGCTTTTCAAAAGTTTTAGTTCAAGTGCCTCCAGCATTTTTAAGCGTGGAGACACAAACACAAGATGTGGCAGCACTTTAATTAGAGCAGCTCTCGAAGCATATGTAAAATTGCCCATCATTTTTACTAGTCTATAATTTAATATTTAATGCTCACTTTACTTAGATTTGTATTTACTCTATATAATGTAATATATACATGAATTGCACTGAACTTCCCCTCAGTGATTAGATCATAATATAGTCTCACTTTTGATACTGACATTATATTTTAAACCATAACTTCAGAGATTTCTCCCATTTGCCTGGGTTTTTTTAGAAACTGTATATGTATATGCTGCAGCACATTGATTTTAACATTTGAAAATGCTCAGGAAAAGTCTGCAGTGGAGCCTCTTCAGGAACAGAATAAAATCAGTCACATCGGTCTCCTGCCTGATTATTTACCAGAGCTATATGCAATACCAGTCTTTTTGTCTATATTGTATGGTTCATAAGGACTAGGGAAAAATAGGCAAGTTCTATACTGGAATTGTTGATTTATACTGAGAAATTCCTTGTCAGGCTGTGGAAAGCTCATACTTTACTGAAATAGATTTTACGTGAATCAGAGAGCATCTCCTTACAGATCCAGTAGCTTGTTATTAGATAAGATTATGTTCACAGCCAGCCACTAGAAATCAGCATTGCAGAGCATGGTACAACTTGCCAAAACAATTTTAATAATACAATTGTGTACAGATAATGCAGACATTCCAACCTGGGACCAGTTTGGCTTGCAGAGCCTGTGGGTGTCAATGGCTGTGTTTCACTGGCAAGAGGTACCTAGTGCAGCAGCACAGCTAATGTAGCTCTGCTTATTGAGATACAGTGCCAAAGCAGCTGAGGTCTAAAAAAGGAAACTTGTAACTAAGAAAAATAAAGTTGTCTGTGATCATGCATTATGTCTCCTCAATATCACCTTTGAAAAACCAGTCTGCGTTTTGCAACTGTTTTTCTAAAAACAGTATATTTTACTTACTCATAATCCTACTCTGTACCTCTTCTGTAACCAAGCCGGACCTGGAAAAAATCCATTTGTGGAAGCAGGGTCCCTTTTAAGGAACAAGTTTATGGAGCCCATACTCCCACATAAACAAGAATTGGGATTAGGCCCTAACAACTCTTGTTTTCTTGTATTTCAAGGAGATTTACGCACACCTTGACCACAGCTATGATATCATGAAAGTAGTTTTTACAGATCGGTGAGAAGAAAAATCTTTGTTGAAAGACTTAAAGGTTGCGTACGTATTTTACTGAAGTCCAACTCCTATTCAAAATATATTAAACATTTCTCT
Source organism: Caiman crocodilus (assembly GCA_030014935.1). NCBI lineage: Eukaryota > Metazoa > Chordata > Crocodylia > Alligatoridae > Caiman > Caiman crocodilus. The sequence continues at coordinate 1,616,779 of JAGPOW010002673.1, read as the reverse complement.
GCAAAAATGTTACGCTCTTTAAAAAACAATCCCCCAAAACATGCTTCTAAATACTAGAAAAATCAGAAAATTAATGGCTTAAGGATCCAAGCAGTTGATATATAATCTTCCATTACTCATTGTCACAATTACAATGTCACAATGACAAAAATGTCACTCATTGTCACTATTTCAATGCTTACTCAAATTTAAAGTTTAATGAAAACAAAATGCATACAAACCATGTGGAAAAGGTAGTAATATCACTAAAATTATGAATAGATCATTAGAAATGGATCCCTTGAATAACTTATAGTATTAAAAATAAGTTTTATCAATTGATTGCTCTGACCTTTGTATCTGTTTTTTAGGACTGTGCGAAGCTTCGATCCCTGATTCGATTCTGGGGAGAGTCGGCCTGATTTAGTGGCTGAATCTTCAAATCTAAATCAAATCAGAGGACCCTTTAATCTCTCTGAATTGAATCAGAACCCTCCAAATTGACTCGGAGAGATTCGGAAAGATTTGGTAATCTATATAATGACTTGTACAGACACAGGTTTAAATGTCTTTTCTACATACCTCTAGGTACCAGGTGGCTTATGAATGCTGTGATGCTGGGGCACATTGAGTGTCCCACAGAAACACGGGGGTTCCCCAGCATGCTTGGCAGCAGACCCAGAAGTGAACCAGAAGCACTTCCAGTCCACTTCCGGGTCTGCTGAAGAACACGCTGGGGGTCCCCCTGCATCCTCCCTGCTGGGTAACTGGTGCCTCCTGAGTCTGGGGGGTGGGCACTCAGGATTCCACTGAGGCCGATCACTGAGCTGGGGCGAGGCGCGGGGGAGCCCTGTGCACTCCCCGGAAGACCCAGAAGTGGGCCAGAAGTACTTCTGCAGCCCCCTGGGACCTGCTCTGCGTCCCTTGTCTCCAAGTCACTCCAAGCAGCAGATAGGGAAGTGGTGGGAGTGGGGGTGGAAGTGGGGCTGCAGCTGGGCAGGAGTGTGGGTGTGGGGCTGGGGCTGGCAGCAACACAGAGCTTTGGGTGGGCAGAGTGTGGGTGTGAGGGTGTGAGGGAGTGTGGGAAGTGTGGAGACCCCCCACACTCTCTCCATGGTGCGCAGCCCTGGCAGGTGGTGGCAGCAGCAGGAGCAGCAGGTGGGATGCTGAGGGCATTCATGTCTGGTGCAGGCACTGGTGCCTGGTGAGGCATGGCTCAGGCCAGCACTGCACATGGTGGTGAGGGGTGCAGCCTCTGCTGGTCCACCTCTATTGCTGGTGTTCCCCATACTTGCCAGGTGTGGGAGGGAAGCTGCACACAGTAGCTGGCTGCCTTACCTGCCAGGGCTGCAAGGCATGGGAGAAAGACCCCAGCACCTTCCCCTGCGCAGCAGGGAAGGCAGCTGGCTCCAACACCTGGGGCTTCCTTCCTGTGCCTGGTGAGTGCAGGGAGCACCAGCAATAGAGGTGGCCCAGCAAAGGCAGCATCCCTTGCTACCATGCGTAGCACTGGAGCCATGCCCCGCTGGGCACCAGTGCCCTGAGCACCCTGTCTGCTGCTGCTGTTCCATAGGGAGAGTGTTGGGGGGGTCCACACACCACACACACCCATACCCTGCCCCCACAGTCCCTTAAATATAAACAACCCCCTAACATACCCTATGCCTCCCCATCCCACCATACAGAAGCACGCACACACACACACACATCCCACCATACATGCATACTCAGACACACACATGCACCTACAGCCCACCTGACACCCCCCCCACCAGGCACACATACACCCCCTATGCACACACGCACACACACCCCACCCTACACACACATGTACACCCCCCCATCATGTACCCTCCACACCCTACCATACACACACAACGCCCCTGACACCTCACCATATGCACAGGCATACACACATCACCCCACCACACATGTGTGCACACACCTTACCATACACAACCACCCACACCCCACTATACATACACACACAAGCAAACACACACACAACCATACAAACTTTATATACACACACTCACACTCCACTCTACACCCCCCCATAAACACAAACACCCCCGTTGTACATATCCACATCTCCCCATCCCACCATACACATGCACACAGACCCCAATCCACCATACAGACATGCACATGTAAACACACATTTACACACCCCACTCTACCCCCTCAAAACCCCACCACACACCACATCACACCCCCCCATGCATTGACACCCCCCCAGCTGACCATGCAGACACACACATACACCCCTATGTGCACACACACCCCAACCTTACATGTGCACACATGCACATACACCCCACACCCGACCCTACATGCACACACCTAACCCTCCATTTGTGTGCACACACATACACACAACCTTCCACGCACACACAACCTTCCACACACACATGCACATGCCCCCCCGGCACCTGACCCTACATGTAGCCACACACACACAACCTCCCACATCTAACCTTATGCGCATATGTACACCCCCCCCATACCCAGCATCATGCACACATGAATATACCCCTATTATCTCTCAGCTCCATGTTCTTGGGGGATCCTGGCACAGGACACGTGACTCACAAAGATTCTCCCCCCCATGAACAAGAATTGATTACAAAAGACAATGAAGATGCAGTGAGAAACGCACCTAAAGCACTCCAGATAAGGGTGACAAGAATGAAACAACTGCCCTAGGTCTCATTTGCATCCGGGATGGAATCAGATGACAATTCATTTACATGGGAGATGAAGAACAGAAAGCCTGAAGCAAAGACCACAGTGAATTCTGGTATCAGAAAAGCAGGGAAGCACTGCATGATGGAGCATCTGTGCTCCAAATGATAATCAACCCACATTTACACACACTCAGCTCAGCATTTATCAGACCAATTCTAATCTGGATTTACAAAGGACTTTCCTCCCCCCTACCCACACACACACACCTTATCTTACCAAAACAAAGCAGAAGTAAAGTTTAATAGGCATCTCAGGCCGTACATTCCTTGGTCCCACTATGGGAGGCCTATTTAAACTTGATTGACTAAAACTCGGTTGCTGGGTTAGGGAATGCTGAGGCAACAGACCAAGTCAGAGTGGGTATGGGCAACATTTGAACAAAGGTAAAGGGTTCATCACAGTGTCCAGCCCATTAGAGCCCTGCCCATAAGTGTTGTCATACTTTTCCCAGGATGACTGGTGGAAGTCCTCCCCAAAAAAGTTTATGAAAAGTCATGCTAAGCTGAGGCTTGTTCAAAACTGATAAAAATCCAAAACCCTGACATTGCAAGCTATCTATTGTTTCTGAAGAAACAATGTGGTACCAGTATATCTGCTATCCATAAGAATTTCAAGCTGGCTCCTAAGCATCTGGTTACTCTTTAAAAATGTATGTTTTTCCTGATTGTTAATCAGTTTCTTGAGATGTTCCAAACTAGATAACCCCTTGTCAATAGAAAAGACAATTATTTACACTATTGAAAGAATGCTTTGAAGAAGCTGAACTGAGGGTATACAAATCTGTAAAAAAAGCAGCAAAAGTGTGCTTGAAGAGGAGAAATCTCTCTGACACCATCCACTGTTGTTTTTGAGAAGCTGGAAGAAACAGATCATCTCCCTTCAATGATTGTTTTAAGATCTTTACCTGTCAGCTCTAGAACCTGAGTGCCATGGACTGGTGAGATCCCAGCTCTTGCTCTCTCTCTTCTTTTTTTCTCTCTAGGCATAGATTTCTGAACCTGAATTGTATTAGCTAAACTTGAGCTAAGTTTCCCCAAATACTTAGTGAAACCAGGGTAATATTGTAATTGTTTGTGTTCCTTTGCATGTCTATTAGTACTAGTACCATCATATATTTTATATTCTTAGCAATAAATAACTTTTATAGTCAAACTGGTAGTAACTGGGTATATTTGTCCTTCTCTACTTCTCCTTCCCCACTTGCTTTGCAGCAATGCTTCCATTACCTAAGCTAAAGATCCTGGAGAAAAATACTGTGAGGTCTGCTTATCAGGAAGCTAAAGATTGGGATGTGCTGAGTTTGAAACCCATAAGGGGATCAGCTTGCACAGGCTGATTGTTCCAGTTTGGCTCAGATGTGCCCTAATGAACTGAATGCTGGCCCATGAGGGTGTCAGCTGGACACTCAGCTGGATTCAGAGGTATTCTGTTTACCTGTGTGCTTGTGTCTGACTGTAGTTTATTGTTGCTCTGATTCACTGATTTTTGGCATATAAGGGTGTCAGCCTGTCCATGCTGATCAACCCAGCCTGGTCAGGCGTGTCACATTAATCTGTGTGTGTTTGTATGACTTATTTGGTGACTGGAGGAACCCAGCCCCATTGAAACTGAGTCCTGCAAGATAGCTCCATTGGGGGTGAGGACTTGCAAAAGGGAGATATACAACTCCGTATAGAAACACAAGTACACAAGCAGCACATTGATAGAATTATAAAGACCCTAGAAATGTATCCCTAATAAATGAACACACCCCAAAGTGATGGGCAAATCTGGTAACACCCCCCACACCCCATCACACATGCACATGCCCCCCACACCCTACTGTACTCACACACACACACGCATACACCTGACCCTACATGCATGCAGATGCACATACATGCAGATACCCAACCCTACACATGTACACACATGAATACACCCCCCACACCTGACCCTACATGCACACACAGCCAACCCTACACACAGACCCACGTTCCATAATTCGTGCATATGCACACAACCAACCATACACGTGCACATGCATACCCCCGCACCTGACCCTATGAGTACACCCCCCCACACCTATTAAAAAAATATGAGTGCACACGTTCATGCCCCCAGATACCAAAGGTCACTGAAAGCCACAACATATGTAGCTTCTACAGTGTAACCAAAACACACAAGAAGCCATCCCTCTTTGGTCTAAAAATGGAACAATACTCTTTAAAGACAGCTCCACCATCCATGTATGCTGGAAGGAGCACTTTCAAGAGCTCCTGAATTAAGATTCTAATGCTGAAGAGAATATCATCAAATCCATTCCACATTCCAACACTCCAGTAAGGACTACTTTGGAGATCCACCAACTTATCAAGAGGCCCTGAAAGCTATTAAGCAGATGATGGTGTTATGAATAACCTCGAGCCATTTTCCTAAAGGCATGATAAATGGCCTCGAGCCATCCTCCCAAGACAGGATACAAGGCGAGACTTGAAGATTGTTTTGTGAATTATGCCCATCTGCAGTGATAAGGAGGAGACAGCTGTACTAGGCAAGGGGCCTCGAAGACAAACAGCGAAATACAC
>JAGPOW010002673.1:1601243-1611385 GCA_030014935.1 Caiman crocodilus | reverse complement strand
GCTAATGAAACATACATGTATGGAAATGAAGTACATGGTAAAGGGACATGCTCAGTAGAGAACTTTTTGCATCATTTACCTGTAACCAATCACTGAATTGTTGTAGATTTTAGTATAAAAGATGCTTAGAAATAGTTTTTGGTGTGCTTGCTACCTTGCACCTTTATTGCTGTCAATAAAAGCTTTTTCTTTCAAACTTCCACATCCTGGTATTGGTATTGGCTTGTATACCGACTGAACGAATTCAGACTTGGGCTGAGGCACAACAATGGAATACCAGCTAAAATCTATATACAAAGTGTAAAAAAGCTCTCTTATGAACTGCATGTTGTTATTATAAAAATCTGGAAACATGAACAGCTTCCCAGTGATTTGAAAGATGCCAGAATCATTACTATATTCAAGAAAGATGACAGCTTGGATTACAGCAAGTATCATGGTATTGCATTCTCCCTATAACTGGGAAGATCCTTGCTTGCTTTCTCCTCCTCACTTCCCTCACTGAGGAGATTCTACCCTAGTTTAAATGTGCTTTCAGACCGTTCAGAGGTATAAAAGATATACTCTTTGTTACTAGACAGCTGCAAGAGAAGTTCTGTCTGCAACACCGAGATCATGACATAGTCTTCATTGACCTGACTAAGGCCTTTTATTCAATCAACAGAGAGTCCCTATGGAAGATCCTGATGAGATTTTGATGTCTTTCCAAATTTATTCTGAGCAATGGCTCTGAAATGGATCCTTTTACTATTAGAACTGGAGTCAAGCAAAGATGTGTGATTGCACCAACACTCTTTTCCATCTCTATCACAGCTATTCCACATCTTATTGATGACAGACTTCCATATGGAGTCACCATTCAGTATTACGTGTACAGGCAGTCCTCGGACTTATAACACAATTGGTTCCTGAAAACCACATCTTAATTTGAAACGTTGTAACTCAGAACCAATTTCTCATAAGAAACAATGTTATAAATGGGGGATTGGTTTCTGAACCAAGGCCTGATACCCTGTTTTCACCAAAAGTACCACGGAATTTTGTACTCAATCAATTATAGATGAGTAATATAGCTACATTCATGTATTTATATTGTAAATAGCAATGATATTGATTTGGAAGGACTTGTTTGAGGTGACTCTGCTGGCCTTTTTGAAGGGCTCTTGGTTGGACTTTCTGAAGGGTTCTTGGCTGGAGTCTTCTCAGGAGTCTTGGCTGCAGGATTTTCTGGAGTCTTGCCTGCTTTCTTAAGGAAAGTGGCAAAGGAAGTTTGGACAGATGTTCTCCAGGGAGATGAGCGACGCAGCAAACTTGTTTGCTGGCATGGCGTTGCATCAGATCAAGTGTTGTAAAGTCAAAACTGACATCATAAAGTTGAAACAGGGTGTCAATTTATAAACATTGGAAGTGCAAAATATTGTAACTCAAAATGTTCTAAGTCAAGGACTGCCTGTACAGGAATCTCTTTAACATCAGCTGGCTACATTCCAACACCTCCATTACTGATCTTCAACATGTTTATAATTGTGTCAAGTGTACCCACTCAATTGAAGCACTCCAGGAAGTGTATGAAATGCTTGGACTCATGGTCAACTTCACAGAAAACCCAAGATCCTTTGCAAACTCACCCCAAATCGATCAGCTGCTCCCCTACATATTACAATTAGAGGGCAATACTTGGAGAATGTTGAGCCTTTCCCCTACATGAATAGTTACCTTTCCCAAAAAGAAAACATAGATGATGATATTCAACACTGCCAGGGTTGCCTTTGGATGTCTCTAAAATTGTGTTGTCAATGATCATGACACTAGGATGCAAATCAAACAGCTTGTCTACCAAACTGTTGTCATTCCCACATTTTTCTATAGGTGTGAAATTTGGATGATGTACTGGAAACACCTGAAAGCTTTAAACTGTTACCATTGTTACCATCAATGATGTTGTTGTGAATAACCGAGCCATTTTTTCTAAAAACCTAATAAATGGCCTCAAGCCATCCTCCCGAGACAGAATACATGGCGAGACTGGAAGGTTGTTTTGTAAATTATACTCATCTGCAGTGATAAGGAGGAGACAGTTGTACCAGGCCAGGGGCCTCGAAAATAAACAGCGAAATACACTAAAAAATAGGTGAAAGGGCTCATTAGGGGCTCATTATAATACTAAAAAACATACCCCTAGGAGGGGAGAAAGTATGCTAATAAAACATACATGTATGGAAATGAAGTACATAGAAAAAAGACATGCTCAGTAGGGAACTCTTTACATCATTTACCTGTAACCAATCACTGAATATTATACTTGTAGATTTTAGTATAAAAAATGCTTAGAAATATTGTTTAGTGTGCTTGCTACCTTGCACCTTTATTGCTAGCAATAAAAACTTTTTTTTTCTTTCAAAGTTCCAACTAGTATTCGTATATTAGCTCACGCATACCAGGCAACGAATTCAGACTTGGGCTGAAGCATAACAATGTCTTTGGAAAAATCTTCCATATCAACTGGAAGGACAGAAGAATAAGGATCAACATTCTGGCTTAAGCAAATACCACTAGTAAGTCACATTTAAACAACACCAGCTCGGTAGAACAGGAAAAGCCCTAAGGATGAGCCCCAAGCCAGCCAGGCTCCCAAAACAAGTTCTATACTCTCAACTAACTCATGAATGATCACCTCTCCAGAGGTGAGCAAAGGAAGAAATTCAAGGACCTGTTTTGAACACCAATCTGAAGAAATGTGATACTAACACACAGTACCTGGGGACTCTAAAACTGAATCATCCCTGGAACTATTTTTGCCACACCCACAGGTGAACATGTAGATCTTGGATCTGCTTCCTCAGACATCTTCAGACTCAGGTTCTGCCTTTCCACTCCAGCTTTCATTGGCTGCCTCTTCAGGGGGGAGGAAAGGGGAGGAAGAGTGGGGAGAGGAGGGCAGGGTAAGGCAGGGCAGCATGTCTGGGAAAATAGAGTGAACCTGAAACTGCATAGGTGCAGTGGGTGATGAAATTGGGGTGCAGGGGCATGGTACAAGAAGAGGAGGACACAGTTATATGTTGGAGCAAAGGCAGGGAGCCCATATGGAATGCAGCCTGGGGCATACATGGCTCACTCTGGTATAGCATGTCATCAAGTCTACTGCCATCCTTGTCATAAACTGATGACATAAACTGAGCCACTGCCTCTGCTTCCACGTGTGAGGTTTCTGTTTAGGCAGGACTACTTACCATTAAGGCTTCCACCCAGGTCCATAAATTTGAATAAGAGAGCTTGACTAAATTTGAATAAGAGAGCTTGACAGAAGAATGTTATGTAGCCATGTGAACAGGAGAGCTTGACTGTACTTTAAAAAACCTTATTGAGAGTGCAGGAATGCACTGTAAAAAACCTTATTGAGAGTGCAGGAATAAACCATCCTGATGCACAGGAAGACTAGCAAGTATGGCAGAAGACCAGCTTGGCTTGGCTTCAGCTTCTTATGATTTAGTTCTTTGCATTTCTAAGTCATTTTAGATTATATTCTTACTGAAAATTGTTCCGGGCAATCTATTCTCTGCGGGTTAAAAATATGCTAATTTTCAATCTGAATTTACCCATAGTTAGGTAAATTTACCCATAGTTAGGTAAATCCATTTGTTCTATCCATATATCCTTTTCTACATATATCTATTTGTGACCAAGAAGCCAGTGAACTGGAGCTGTAAACTGGATAAGCAGATTGCAGAGGGCAGTTTGCAGAGGGCAAGTGGAGGAAGGGGAAGAGAAGCCAGGCACCAGATCCTGCCCAGGGAAGGTATGTCATCCAGCTGCCTGTGCCTTTGGTTCGCTGAGCGTTTGTATGGTGGGCTGTGTATGTTTTGGGTGTATGCTCTAAGAAGCTGGAAGTGATTGCTAATTGCAGAGTGAATGTTGCTTGGGCCTGACAAATGTTCTAAAAGAGGGCAGAGCCAGCCCAGGCCCAGCAGGTTATAAAAAGAAACTCCCCAGGCAATCAAAGAGCCAGTGACCAGGGAGCCAGTGAAAAGGGGCTGCAAACAGGGTAAGAAATTTGCAGGCAGTTCCTAAGCCAGTTTGTGCCCCCACCCACCAACACCCACATAATTTCTGAGGGACAGACCTTTCAGCTTGGCATGAGAAAGCACAGAAAAAAAGGAACCCTTTAGGGCCAAGAAGCAATAAACTGGCCAGATTTCAGGTAAGTTTGTTAGGGAACTAAATTTGAATAAGAGAGCTTGACAGAAGAATGTTATGTAGCCATGTGAACAGGAGAGCTTGACTGTACTTTAAAAAACCTTATTGAGAGTGCAGGAATAAACCATCCTGATGCACAGGAAGACTAGCAAGTATGGCAGAAAACCAGCTTGGCTTAGCATAGAACTAAGTAAACTAAATCACAAAAAGGAAGCTTCTAAGTGGAAACTTAGACAAATAACTAGGAAAGACTATAAGAGCATTGCTTGGGCATGCAGGGATAAAGCCAGGAATGCCAAAGCGCAATTGGAGTTGCAGCTAGCAAAGAATGTGAACAGTAACAAGAAGGGTTTCTACAAATATGTCAGTAGCAAAAGGAAGATCAGAAAAAAGTAGGTTCCTTACTGAATGGGGGAGGCAACCTTGTGACAGATGATGCAGTGCTCAGGGCCTTTTTTGCCTCAGTCTTCACAGGCAAGGTCAGCTCCCAGACTACTGCACAGAGCAGCAAAATTTGGGGAGGAGGGGAGGAACCCTCAGTGGTGAAAGAACCGGTTGGGGTCTATTTAGAAAAGCTAGACGTGTACAAGTCCATGGGGCTGAATGGGATGCACCCAAGGGTGCTGAGGGAGTTGGCTGAGCAATGGTCTCAAATTGCAGCAAGGGAAGTTTAGGTTAGATCTTAGGAAGAATTTTCTCACTAGGAGGTTTATTAATTCTTGGAACAGTTTACCCAGAGAGGTGGTAGAAGCTTTATCTTTGGAGGTTTTCAAAAGCCACTAGGCAAAGCTTTGGCTGGGATGATTTAGTTGAGGATGGTCCTGGTTTGAGCAATGGATTGGGCTAGATGATCTCCTGAGGTCCCCCCCTATCCCCAACTTTCTATGATTCTTGAGTCAATGTTATCTTCTAACTTAAATAGTCATTTTCACTGTCTGGTATTTATCCTCATTATGTATTCGCTCTCCCTTCAGTTTGCTATGCTAAATAAGGCAAGTTCTTGTAAATTAGGCTCTCGTTCCCCTTAATCCTATGACATGTAATAACATCTTGATTAAACTTGCTGGCTTCTCATGAGTGACTATGCTCACAGGCATGGAATACCTTCAATACCAGTTGCTTCTCAAATGCATAACAGTGGACCTGACTACATGTTCATTAAAGTGCTGTAGTTACCTGTAATGTACCTGTAATGACAGGTACTAAATTTAATGTGCCATAATTGGTGCAGATGAAGTGACTTTAATGTGTATTAGACTAAATCTAGTGTACATTAACGTGAGCTTTGCCCGCCACGCTGTGCAGTCTACTGTGCATTAAGTATCTTGTGTAGACACACCCACAGTGCACCAAAGTGGTGCACCAACAAAGTTGGTCATTGTGCAGCTACGTTCAATATGGGAAACCTATTAGAATTGTTGTAGGTATTAAGAAACACAGAGCCACTTCAGATCTTCATGAGAAAAATATTTTCAACTCTAAAAACTATAAGAAATCGATCCTAAACTGCAACTGTATATTGATCCCCCCTATCTGAAAATCACTTCTCCCCTATGGTCCAATATGTTGTACCAGAATCATGCTTATGAAAGGAATAGGACTTAATTATGACAGCAAATAAATTCTTAATTGCTGATTATCCCATTGGCCTTCCTGTTTTTGACTTCCTATGGTATTAGTGGGGCTTGCTGAATATGTTCCAGCCAATTGTCATGAATGTGGCCAACATAACCTGTATTGTAGCTGCAGGCAAATACAAGTGACTATTTGAATTGTTGACAAGAACCACCTATCAAGACTTGGTGGTTCAGTGACATTGAACACTGCTAGTGAAACTGTTTGGTTTTGTAAGACACACATTAGATGATAGATAGACAAACATTTCCTTCACTATCCTACTGTCCTTTCTCTGCATTTGTTCCAGTTTGAATTAACCGTTCTTAAACAAGAATGGTCAGAATTATGCGTAGTATTGAAGATATCTCAACAGTGCCTGCTAAAATATCATTAATACGTCCGTATATCTACTGAAAACATCTCAACTGAAACATCCTAGGATCACCTTTGCCTTTTCTACAGGCATATCAGCTGGGGGACATAAACATTAGGGGTGGACCAAATCAGGGACAGTGACACGATTTGTTGATTCAGATCACTGTCCCTGATTTGATTCAGCTGAATTGGAATCTGAAGACTTGATGCTGATTCAGAGAATCAGACACAGACACAGCTTTAAAGAATTTTTCTACATACCTCAAGGTACCAGTATGGCTCATGAATACTGCGATGCTTGGGCACATGGGGCATCCCACAGGAGTGGGGGGGGGGAGGGAGTGGCTCTACGTGCTCACCAGTTAGCCCGGAAGTAGACTAGAAGTACTTCCAGTCCACTTCTGGGTCTAATGGGGAGTGCACTGGGAGGCCCCCTGTGCCCTCCTGGCTCAGCAATCAGCCATGGGGGGACCCCAGGTGTGCCCCCAGACCCAGGAGGCATCAGTCACTGAGCAGGATGAGGTGTGGGGGGAATCCCCCAGTGTGCTCTCCAGTGGACCAGAAAGTGGACCGGAAGTGCTTCTGGTCCACTTTCGGGTCTGCTTCCAAGCGTATTGGGGAGCCTTCCATGCTCCTGTGGGACAGTCCATATAGTCCAGCATTGCAGCATTCACAAGCTGCCTACCTTGAGGTATGTAGAAAAAACATTTAAAGCTGTGTCTATTTCTGAATCTCTCTGAATCAATTCAGAGGATTACGATTCAATTTGGAGAAATTAAAGGGTCCTCTGATTTGATTTCTATTTGGAAATTCAGCCACCAAATCAGGCCAAATCTCCACCATATCAAATCAAGGACTGAAGCTTCACACAGCCCTAATAAACATCCTTTGATTAACTAGCATACGTAGGTTTTTTCTTCTCACCCATTGCCAGCTGAAGAACTTTGAGTTTGTAAAATAAACATTTGTATTAGTCCCTTAGTATGCGGTCTTTCTTTCGTAGTACTGAATTTCATCCCAGCTTCAAGGTCATACAAAGCTATGTGTGAGCCCACACCTCTTCCAAAGGGACAATACCTCCCAGCTTTGTGTCATCAGAAAACTTCATTAACACAGTCCTTCTTTTTTATGTCAAGATCATTAATGAAAATACTAAATCAGATCAATTCCAAGGCTGATTCCTGAAGAACTCTGTTAATTTTCTTCAGCATAAGTGGACATTGCTTCCCTTGGAATCAAGTCTGTGCTCACTTCACAGTTCTTGTCTGTTACAATTTTCACCTCAATCAATCCTAATTTTTTCCAATTTTAATAATAATTTCCATTGTGGAACCACATAAAAATGCCTCAACAGAAGTAAAGATAGATTAGGAAACTAGGTGCAGAATTCCATTACCAGTTTTACCAATCCTATATGCACCTTCCTCTATGTTCGTCACAAATATCACATTAGGACTTTCTGTCAGAGCACTGCACTGGGAGCTTGTGTGAAGCTATGTGCTTGATATGACTCCTAAATCCTTTACTGAGTCACTGTGTTACAGCTTGAAGACCCCATTCTATAGACTTGGTCTGTATTTTTTTTACATAAGTGGGAGCATCTACATGTGTGCTTTACTGTGGAACTGACTAATTAGCCCCACACTAAAGCATCACTGTCTAAATGTGCACCTTTATTAGGGCCCAGTAAATTAACTCTTTTCTTTCATAGTTGTGGCAGTGCACCTTTGGGTTCTTGCCACTTTAAGGGCTTAAGCAGGCTGCAGACCAGCCTGCAAGTGGAAACAAACCCAATCAGGTGGTCACATGGCACCCAGGAGGCTGCCTAATTGATGGAGGGCTGGGCAGCCTGGGTGTAAGACCAGGTCTTGAGAGCAGAGCAGGCAGTTGCTGCAGGAATGCCACTGAAGTAATATCACCCAGCTGGAGATTTGCTGCTCCCAGAATACCTGGAGGTCACTGTAGGAACTATGCGGATGGAGAAGATTCCCGGTCCTGGGGCATAACCTAAAACTACACCCTGCTGGGGTTGGACAGTGTGGTGGGGCTGCCTATGGTGAGGCAATCTCCAGGAAATGCCAGACCTGTGCTTCCCCAGTGAAAGGCATGGATGGGGTGCCATATAGCCTCAGCCTCTGCTGCCTTGTGGGTATCCCATGTAGGAGAAAGGCTAGGGAAGCACAACCAGCCAGAAAACCAAAAGACCCAGGTCAACTGAGGGGAGACAGGGGCAGTGTCCAGGTCTACTGAGTGAGGCTTGTAACATGGGCAAGGTCCACTAAAGAGGGACCTGAGTCCCAAGGCAGGAGAAGTCCAGGCATGTCTGAAGACACCTGAGGCCAAATTTGGACTGTAAGCTATGTGAGACCCAGATAAGGAGCTGGGAGAATTGGAAGTGATTTTTGGATGCCATCTGCAAGGCATTGGACACAGTGTAGGGATGATTCAGAGCTATGTATTTTGCCCTTGTCATCCAGGCATTAAATGGGCAGCCTCCCACCTATGGACAACTTTTTAGTTCCAACAAAGGCGTGGCAAGAAAGTCAGGTGGGCAGACTGCCCTAGACAGGTGGGCAAGCTATCGTTCCAACCAGCCTCAAGACGGCCCTCTGTCATAACAATATTACCTGACAGTACATCGGAGTAGTGCTATGTGCTAAAATACATATGTAGATAGTGGCCAGGGGCATCCTCATGGCCAATCTGCAGCATGTAGAGGAAGGGCAGAAGAATCCTGGGCTGGCAAGCCAGTGCTTTTGGCTCAATGTGCTGCAGTTCTAGGTACACGTATAAATGCTATACCCAGGAGAGAGAAAATCTGGTGCTAACTGTGCTGGAGTTTATTGCTATATGCTAGTTGCATATCTAGATGCACCCTGTATGAGCTTGTATTTGTCTGGATCTGGCTTCATTAATGCCATTTTGCTAGATGCAACTTGCCTAGTTATTGGGCTTAGAAAAATGGCATTGTCCTCTTTGTTATTTATTCATACGGCCAATCTTTGGGGTATGCACAAATTTTATCAGACATGTTTTTATGTTATTTCTGGAGCATTAACAGAACCTTGAGTAATGCCAATCCAATACTGCAGAACCTAATTAAAACACTCACTTAACTTAAACTTAACAAAGGTTTCAGTAAATACAATCACATTTTATCTTCTTGTTCAAAAAATTTATGGAATGGCCTCTAAATGTTGGGATTACATGGGACCAAACGTTGCTGCAGCATCTTCCTATAAGATATAAGGATCCCTTGCTCACGATGTTTCTGCTTTTCCAAATCTCTGTAAGTCCTGGATCCAGCTGAACATAACAAGATGCTTTGTACATTTAAATAAAATTTTGGCCTCTTATAAACCATCTTTTGCTTGTGTTTGTGTCCCTGACAAACTCACTGCTGTAAGTCCACATAATACCATCAGCTGCAACAGCTTCTCTAGGACACTGGCAGCTGCCTTAATTGAGAACTGTCCACTTGAGTTTCATGATTGGCAAAGCACAAAAATTTCTTGAAGACTTTCTGCAAGCCTTTCCCTGAGCTGTGTGGAACTCTCCTTGACTTTAGTTATGGGTCTGAGCCATAATACTGATGCTGTAATAACAATCTATTGCAGTTAGAATACAGTGACATAAAAACAAATTTGATGCTGAAGGCTTCA
This sequence comes from Caiman crocodilus, assembly GCA_030014935.1. Classification (NCBI taxonomy): domain Eukaryota; kingdom Metazoa; phylum Chordata; order Crocodylia; family Alligatoridae; genus Caiman; species Caiman crocodilus. Next base: position 1,601,537 of record JAGPOW010002673.1, on the reverse strand, counting down.
TACAGGCTAAACTTCCACTGAAATATGAAGATTGCAGCACTGGGCCCCTACAGATACCATCTTATAACTTTATAGGACTCTGAAGATTTTGCCTAATAATATCTATGAACACACTTAGTAAGAACTTTTCTGCACTATAGTAAATGTCAAGGCATCATCCTCCTACATATTTCTGTTCTATTACAGTGCTGAACACATGTGACAGCCAGAACCAAGAGGGTTTAATAAGCAATGATGTGTGCTTCTTGGAGGCATTTGGTATTCTGCCTAAATAGATAATATTAGTTAATATTA
>JAGPOW010002673.1:1571159-1597355 GCA_030014935.1 Caiman crocodilus | reverse complement strand
TGTCACAGAGCACTTGGGTGCCCTGCTCCTAAGGAGGGGAAACTGCTAAGGAAAGAGCCCTAGTAGAGAGTAAGGAGCCCAGCTGGTGTTCACCAGGGCAACTAGAGTAATTAATATCCCACACCTGCCAGCAGTCAGCTGACTGAAGGGGGCAGGGCCTGCCACATATAAACCCCCTGTCTGAAGCTAGGCAGAGAGTTCCCTGGCAGCAGTCAAGGGGGAAGGAGCTCCCTCAGGGAAGAGAGGCAAAGCCTGACTGCAGGAGCAGCATTTGACACTGCTGAGGGATGCAGTATTCCCCAGTAGGCTTGAATGATGTTTTAGCCAGGTGGCTTTAATTTATGTCACAGGCCAGGGGTTTGTGTTGTGTTGCTGCTTAAAGAACGGTGGTTTGAGTGAGGCTAATAGGGGTGGAGGAGGCCTCATAGGGGACCCATAGCAGCGTGGGGACCCCAGCACCAGAGAGGGCTCAGCATTTGTGGGGCAGCACTTGAGACACCCTAGAGAAGGGAGGCAATGTTATTGGGAACAGCCCTAGAGAAGGGGGGCAACATTATTGGGAGCAGCCCCAGGAGAGGGAGCAGCATTGCTGAGAGCCAGAGAGGGCACAGAGCAAGATGGGGCTGCACAGGGCCCAGAGAGGACAAGGGGGCAAGATTATAACAAGGCCCAGACTGAACAACATCAATTCCATCTCTGAGGCTTGGGGCATGGTAAAGGGGTAGTTGGAGCCACATGTAGCCCATAAGGCTAGGATGCCCCAAAGCACCCATTTGCAGAATAGGACCCACAAGGGGTCCAGGAGTCCATGGGGTCAGATATTACAGCAAACCGTGTCCAAGAGGATGTAAGGCAGCCTCCCATATATTTAATCGCCATCAAAGATGTGGTGGGCGAGAAGTGAGGGTGCCCTTTGGGCCAACTTGGCACAGGAAGGGGGCCTTGGGGAGATCATGGCCATCTCACAGCACCCCGCACCGTGACAACCTGCAACAAGTTTTAAAGACTATCAGCACCAGTAAATGACAAAAGAGATAAATTGAATTGCTTTTTATATAACAATATATACCAAAAAAGCATTCCTTGCCAAATAAAGAATCTTAAGATATCTCTCAGAACTATGTAATGGCATCAGTGAAGAAGTCTGAGTCAAAGAGCAGCAACAAAATACAGAAATTTTCATTAGAGGAAGTAATGGGCAATTAGAAAGATAGTTTCATAAACTCACATCACTAACAAAAAGGTTGGTGTAAAACACACTGTCAAGCATAGTGGGTTAGTACAGGTACAGTCAAGGATTTAATATGTTTTTAATATAATACAGAGGTCTGTTAGTCAGTTGTAAGAGATTTGATAACACTACAATTATATTACCATATTCAAATTGTATAGGTTGAGAGGAAGAAAAGCCAAAGGTAATTAAACCAGGAAAAATTCTGTCATATCCACTCTCAGAGAATGACTGAAATAGCAACAAATACAAGTAAAAATAGGCAACTGCAGATTAATTATACAGTTAATGACAAATCTTATTAAAAACTTAAACTGAAATAAAGTTTTTTTTAAAATAATGAGCCAAATTGTCACATTACTTGCAAGAAGGCATTCAAATGATAACATTTATAAGATGCAAGCACACACATGTGTGCTGTGTGTGTGTGTGTGTGTGTGTGTGCATGCATCTCTCTCTTATAAATGTTCTTATTTGAATCCAAGAAGGATTGCTGGGAAGAGATGGGGTCCACCTAATGAAGAGAGAGAAGAGCATCTTTGCAGACAGGCTTGCTAACCTAGTGAGGAGGGCTTTAAACTTGGTTCACCAGGGGATGGAGACCAAAGCCCTGAAGTAAGTGGGGAAGTGGGAGGCCTGGAGGAAAAGCAAGCAGAAGGGGGCAACAGAGGAAATTCTCATACTTCCTAAGTGTAACAGAGTGCAGGGTATGCTCTGTTACTCTCCTAAGGGCGTGGGCAGCAGCAAAGCAGCCTGCAGCTGGTTATTCTAAATCAGGCCTAATTAGTTAATTGAGAACAGGCCCAGCTGTTCACTATTAGAGTAGAGGCCTGAGCAGAAAAGCCAGCAGTCTGCTGCTAGGAGTTGGGAGAATACAACTTAGTTGGAGTTGCTGTTTATGACATCTTGGAGGTAAGGGTAGGTACTGTAGGGGTGACTGGAAGCTCCTGGTCTTGAGGTATGATTACAACTATGCCCTGCTTGGGTTGGGTGGTGTGGTGGGGCAGTCTTCAGGAAATGCTGCACCTGAGCCCTCCCCAGTGAAGGCTGAGTATAGGGTGCCAGAAAGCCTTTCCCCTCAACAGAGAAAGTGCATGGCCATGGAGGCTGAGGCTAGGGGAGCATACCCTAAAGAACAAAGCAAGGGCCCACCCTCATTGTGAACTCTGAGGTGGGATCCTGGCCAGATGAAGGGGCCAGAGATGGCACCCAGACTTGCAGGGAGTTCTGAAGCTGGATTAAATAGCCAAGTTTGTGGCTCCAGGGGTGTGGGGCCCTGAGCCTGTGGCAAGCTATGTGCGAAGCTCCTGGGGCAGAGAGATAAGGGGTGTGGGGCAGGGAATGAGGCCCAGTGTAGGGAAGGGAATGGGGCTTGGAGCCCTGAGCTGAGAGGGGCCTTGGTGTTCTGAATGGGTAGGGGTTGGGAGCCTTGAGCAATGGACTGAAGGAGAATCCAGTGTTATGGCACAGTGACTGCAAGCTCCAGTGGGAAGTGAGAGTCCCAGGTGAGGCTCTGGAGCACAGGTCACAGTGTGAGACACTGGAGTAACATGGATGCCATCTGCAAGGCATGGGACACAGTATTGAAAGATCAGATTTGTGAGTATAAGCCCTTGGCATCAGGGCAGGTAAATGGATAGCCTCCCACCTTATTGACATCTTCTAATTTGTTACCAACTAAGGCATAGTAGGGGAAGCAGGCAGGCAGTTGCACAGAGACAAGTGCATGGGCCAATGATCTGACCAGCCCTGGGACACCCACTTGTTACACTAAGATATCAGGGCAATTGACCAGTTAGCTTGGGTGTCTGTACATAAATACACAGAGCCCAGGAAACAAGCAGGGAGAATTGGAAGTCCTCATACAGTCATGGAACTATGATGTGATTGGAATAACAGAGACTTGGTAGGATAGCTTACAGGACTGGAGCATTGTCATGGATGGGTACAATGTATTCAGGAAGGACAGGCAGAGGAGAAGAGGAGGAGCAGTTGCACTTTATGTAAAAAAGCCATATGATGGTTCATAGCTCCAGTATGAAACTGGCAATTGGCCTGTTGAGAGTCTCTGGGTTAGGGTCAGAGGAGACCACAATGAGGGTGATGTGGTGGGAGTCTGCTATAGACTGCCAGACCAGGAGGAAGTGGTAAATGAGGCTTTCTTCAAACAGCTAACAGAAGTTTTCCAATCGCAGGCCTTGGTTCTCATGGGGGATGTCAGTTACCTTGACATCTGCAGGGAGGGCAATGCAGCAGTGCCTAGGCAATCCAGGAAGCTTTTGGAGAGTGTTGGGGACAACTTCCTGGTACAAGTACTAGAGCAGCTGTCTCTATTTGATCTGCTGCTCACAAACAGGGAAGAATTGGTGGGGAAAGTAGTAGTGCAGGGATGAGGAATGTCTATCCCATGGGCTGGATCTGGTTGGCTGGGGACTCCATTACCCAGCCACCCCTGCCTGCATGGCTTGTGCTGGTCTTCATGGAGACTTCAGCCTCAGACGTGCCAGCAGCGTGCATGGCAGAGCTGTGCAGGGGACTACTTCAGAGCTGCTGGGAACATGAGATGTAGGCAGCTTGCTCTGGAACCAGGGCAAAGTTGCAACCTGTAGCCTGCACACTCTGGGCAGGGCCATGCATGCAGAGGATCATGGCTCTGCCCTGCTTCTTGCAGCAGTTACAGCCTGTCTGGAGCTGGGGCAGAGTCACAATCCTGGCAGCTCCAGAGCACACAGCCCCCTGCGCTGCTCTGCTGTGTGTGCTGCTGGCATGGCTGAGGCCTCCAAGGAGACTGGCACAAGCTATGTGAGATGGGGTGGTTGGGAAATGGAGTCCCTGGATGACCAGCAGCTTGGAGGTTCCCTATCCCTGTAATAGTGGATGGCAATTTGGGCAGCAGTGACCACGAGATGACTGAGTTTGGGATCCTGAGAAAAGGAAGGATGGAGAGCATCAGAGTAAAGACCCTGGTCTTCAGAAAAGCAGACTTTGACTTATTCAGGGAACTCATGGGCAGGATCTGTTGGGAAGCCAGTCTGAGGGGGAAGAGGAGTCCAGGAGAGTTGGCTATACTTTAAGGAAGCCTTCCTGAGAATGCAGGAACAAACCATCCTGATGTGCAGGAAGACTAGCAAGTATGGCAGAAGATCAGCTTAGCAGGGAACTCTTCAGTAAATGAAGAAGGGTTTTTACAAGTATGTCAGTAGCAAGAGGAAGACCAGGGAAAGTGCAGGTCCCTTACTAAATGGAGGAGACATGCAGCAAAGGCATGCCACCTTATGACAGAAGATGTAGAAAAGGCTGAAGTGCTCAATGCCTTTTGCTTCAGTCTTCACAGGCAAAATCAGCTCCCAGACTACTGCACTGGGCAGCACAGTTTGGAGAGGAGGGGGGCAGCCCCCTGTAGTGAAAGAACAGGTTAAGGACTATTTAGAAAAGCTGGATGTATACAAGTCCATGGGGCCACATGGGATTCACCCAAGTGTGCTGAGGGAGTTGGCAGATGTGATTGCAAAGTCACTGGCTGTCACCTTCGAAAACTCATGACAATCAGGAGAGGTCCTGGAAGATTGGAAAAAGGCAAACATAGTGTCCATATTTAAGAAAGGGAAAAGGGAGGATCCAGGGAACTACAGGCCAGTCAGCCTCACCTCAGTCCATGGAAAAATCATGAAGATTCTCAAGGAATCCATTTCTAAGCACTTGGAGGAGAAAAGGGTGATTAGGAACAGTCCGCATGGATTCACAATGGGTCAGACATGCCTGACCCACCTGATTGCCTTCTATGATGAGGTGACTGGCTCTGTGGATGCAGGGAGACCAGTGGATGTGGTATACCTTGATTTTTAGTAAGGCTTTTGATACAATCTTCCACAACACTCTTGCAGGCAAACTAAGGAAGTATGGGCTGGATGAATGGACCATAAGGTGAATAGAAAACTGGATGGAGTATTGTGTTCAGACTAATCAATGGCTCAATGTCTAGTTGGCAGCCAGTATCAAGTGGATTGCCCCAGGGAGTGGTCCTGGGACTGGTTTTGTTCAAAGTCTTCTTCAAAGGCCTGGAAGATGGCATAGAGTGCACCCTCAGCAAGTTGGCAGATGACATCAAGCTGTGGGGAGTAGTAGATATGCTGGAGGGTAGGGCTAGGATTCAGACTGACCTAGACAAATTGGAGGATTGGGACAAAAAGAATCTCATGAGGTTCAAATAGGACAAGTGTAAAGTCCTGCACAATTTTTTTTCTTGGCACATTACTGTCTGGCTTAAATATACTCAGTGGAAAAACTAAGCCCAAAGAAACTCCTTATTCAAGAAAAATGGCACATTTTATGGTAGGAACTGTAGAAGTAAGAAGCCCAGGTCAACCTCAACTCTGACCCCTTCACACAACTATTTGTGTGCCAAATTGTGGAATACAGCAAACAATCTAAAGAGCAAGCTGCCTTCCAGGGATATCGCAGGTAGTTAGTTCAGAGGAATATATTAGGCTTCACAATGGCAACAAACATACTCCATAGTCGCTACCACTATCTCAGAGGTGAACTGCCAGGGTATTTGCATTTACACCTCCACCAGCCTCCCTACCCTTCTTCTAGGACAATATATGCCTTCATGGAGCACAATTGCATTGTGTACAAGCAGCCTTTGCTGGGTCTGCAATGTGCCTTCCCCCATCTACACTGGAACTTCATTGGTTCAAATGAGTTACAGCTATCTATAAATGCAGAGGTAGGGCAGGTTCTACCAGGATTTTGGTCTATTATAAGAAACTTTCTTGATGTTGGCTTCCCCCTGTATAGTAAACAAACATGACCCCTACTTGAAGATTCTGGAAAATACAGACCTCCTTGACTCCTCCCTAGTGATTGGCAAACTTTGGAAGATTCATGTGTGAAATGCTCAGAAACTAATTTCAAAGTTGATCCCAAACTTAGAGGATCCTTTTGTGCATTTTCTTCTGCACAGCACAAGCTCCTGCCCCACCTGCCTCTTATACTTAGGGCTTCTTAGCTTTGTTCTTTGAGGAGGCAACCAGAAACCAACTTTTCCTTTTTGAGAACTCCTTCTCAAGGAGTTTTCCCAGAGTCCTTGAATTAGTTAGACCCCTACACATATCCTTCCAAGGAGGCTGCTGTTTAATTTCATGGGAAGATTGTGGGGCCAGACACTATATTTACAGGCTGATTGTGGCAGGCCCCCATGCCAAAGATTGGCTGCAAATGTGAGGGGTGGGGTCCCTATTATTATTTTGGGATCTCGTGATTGCACGGACATTACCTGCTTTCATGGGCAAAGCCAGATTTCACTGTTTCTGGGAAATCTGCAAAATCATTATTTTAGTATGTCTCTAGAGATGTGACTCTAGACAGACGTAGGGAAAGCATCAATATGCCAATTTTTGCCATAGCTCCACCCTTCAACTCCCTCATTGTGTAAGTTATATAGATTAATGCTGGCTAATTTACACTGCCATAACAATTACAGATGATTAGTTTACTGAAAGATCCTACATCTTATAGACAATACATAATACAGTAATAAGTTTACAGTGGTGCCAATCTATTAGGTGATAGATTCATTATTAAATTTACATGAACTCTGTAGGCCTAATCAAAGATTACACACATTTCTTACTTTCATGCACAGCTGTGGATAGCTGCTTTTTGGATGTTATAATTGGTCAGTATATATCATATATATTGATTAGTATAATACCATTGAATGGCACATTTCACTATGAGTTATTAAGATAATAACAGTGTCAGGGGCAGTTCAAGCTACTTGGATGCTACAGTCCTAAATGAGGGAATGGAATATAAGTATTGAAAGCCACATAAGTCTCTCTCTCTCTCTCTCTCTCTCTCTCTCTCACACATGTGTGCGCGCGCAGGTTTTCCTACAGAAACAGCCCAGAAACCATACTGAACCTGTGACAAGCTTACCTCATCATGGTCCCAAAATGCACAAGAAATTATTTTTCCAATGTTCTGAGCCACATGTGGAAATTTACATTATGCCACAGAGAGTTTAAAAATACTGCCATATTGATTTGCTGTCACGCTATACCTATAAATAACCACAACCTGTAGAGTAATACAAAAATATGTTTGAGGGCTCTGGAAAAGTTCTGCTTCTTTTTAATTTGCTATTTTTTCTACATTTGCCCTTGAAGACAGAACCCCTGCACCCATCTCCTCGACAGGGGCTACCATCCCTGCAGCTTTTACCCTGCTGCGCCTTAACACACACAGTGTCACCCATGTCATGAGTTTTGCTTGTCTGCAGCTTGAGAAGCAGTTCCCCCACAACCTCCTGCACCAATATTGAAACTCAGTATGCTTTGTGGTCTCACGAGGGGTCACAACTGCAGTTTTCACCCCCATGATGTAACATATACATGTGACGACAGTTTTGCTTTCAGGAATTTGGGATGCAGTTCCCCACAAGCCCCTGCACCAATATTCTTGAAACTTGGCAGGCTTCATGCTCTCAGCAGATGCTACAACCTTGGCAAATTTAATCCAAATTAGACAAAAAGCAACAAGTTTATAGATATTTGTTTCCCCATTATACCCTATGGCTGGATCTCTGAAGTGCTTCAGAAGCTCTGAACCACTTCAGAAAGCCTAATGAAGCCAGTGCTTCAATCCGGACATGCTGCTTTGGATGCCAAAGCATCCAAAGCTTCTCTGGATCCAAAGTTCTGTCCGAAGCCTCGCACAGCCCTAATCTGTATACATCTTATGTGGTCTGGAGGAAAGAAACTAATTTTCTATTTCAAGAAACCAAAGTTGCATTCAGTAAATACACCTGCAGTAATTGTATCCAAACAGTAACCCTGCAAGGGGACCATGCAGGGGAGATCTATGAATAAAACCAACAACACCGCATCTGCCTCCACTTGCTAATATAAAAAAGCTAAAGAGGAACTCAAGACTGTAGTGTTGTAATTCTCAGCCTCAGGCTTGCTTGTGGTCAGCTCAGCTGCCATATGATGCTCATTGTCTTTGTTTCCATCTTCCATTTGCATTACATTTCTGTGTGTACAATGGTAGTCACAGGGGTGTCATAGATATACAAATTGGAGGAAAAACAGGTTGCTTGATAGTGAAAGGGAATGGGATGTGTCCACAAGACAATCTAGTAAGTTGCAGCCCATGTTCTCTTGGAAAAATCACTGCTCTTGTAGGGAGATTGACACACAACAGTGTACATGCTGCTATAGCAATACATACTACCTTACCTTGGACTGTGGACTTCGAAAATAAGCACTTGTGCTCTCCTGGATGGGTGGTTGTCCTGCAAACTCCCTCAGGTGACCAGGAGAAATGAGTATTGTACCAGTAAGTGTCATAAATTAGACAAAATATGCATTACTTTATTCATTATCCATTACGATTATCCAGAAGGATCACTTTTGTTTTCATTAATGTGTCAGGAATAAAATTGTTTGTAAGTAGTATCTTTCATGCACTTTATGTGAAACAGAATAAAAATGCCTCCGGTGTTATCCTATACTGTAACTTGTTGCACAGACCATGCCCCAGAGTAAAAGATACATCTTGGTTTTGAAAGGCAGAATGAAAAAAAAAAAAAAATTCCTTGTAGTATGTAACTCAGCAGCAGCAGCTGGTGAGCTGAACCTGCACATTGTTCTTCTTCCTGTGCTTCCCTACAGATTTTATTTTAATGTTTCCTGGTATGTGGCAGAACCTTTCTTAGTATATTTGTCACACAAAATGTGCACTACAACTTCATGTGCCTTTTTTTTAAAGTGTGTGCTATATGTGAGGAAATAAGGTAGATGATGTTTAATATGCTACATTAGTTAAATAGTTCTTATTTTAACACTATTCTTTCAGGCTTGGAGGGAGGGTGGGGGTCAGCCCCTGGCTCTGGATCGCGACTTTGGGTGGTGGAGGGGCTGGCTGGGGCATGTAGGTAGTACTGTATGGGGTTAGGTGGCAGGCTGCCCCTGCACTTAGCACCCTTGTACCCCAACTAGCTCTGGTCACAGTTTACATGTGCATTGAGGCAGTATAAATTACTCTGCTCTAGTATAGTACTTGTCCCAGACACTACTACCCTATTACAGAGTTATTAATTTACAATGCCCCAATACAGGCACATGTGTAGGCAATGACACTTACTGCAGAGCTAATTAGTCAACTCCGCAGTAAAGCGTTCACGTAGATGTAGCATGTACAGGTACTGATGCATGCTACATTGGTCCCAGTCAACTCATCTTGGGAAAGCATGCCAGATAATGTCTATTCTCACTAGGAAGTTTAGGGTGCAATATCATACATAGTCATTGTCTTGGCTTCTGTTACTCAATCGCTTTCTAGTCAATATTCTGAAGGCATAATTCTAATGGGGATAACAAAATTGCTAAAAATCACGTAGCTGAAGAGTTTTAACACAATTTATTTTATGCTTAAATAATCAACTAGATCATCCAGTGTTTGTTGTTTTCATACATATGTCATTAGAGCTATTATCAATGAATGCTGTTTTCATATGAATATAATCAACAAATTAAAAGATTTCACCAAACCCAAATAAAAATGCCCTTTAAAACACAGCAGCCTTAACAACCTAATATTACTCTGCTAGAATGATTACAGATGATTGGCTTACTGAAAGATTCTACATCTTATAGCCAGTACACAATACAGTAATAATTTTACAGCGTGCTGCCAGTCTATTAGCTAATAATTTCTCTTCAGTTCATTTTAAAATATCCAAAACTTGTGCTCCTTAGAGCACCAACCCACCTCTAAAGCTTCAAGCATTACCCCAGTATAAAGCGAGAACAGATAGCACACCCCCCATAATGCATCTACTGTATATGTTATGTTTTTAGATCATTTCATTGAAAAATTGGCAACAGCAACAAATATTAGATGAAGGGCTTTGTGTTTACAGATAAAATCGTATTTTTCATGTTGCAGTATAGTGTTTGCAAAACTGGAAAAGACTTAATCAAAATAAGGTGAAACACATGCATCAAAATATTAGTACTCTGAAGAAAAATTTTCATAGAACTACAGAATTCCTCATTTAGGGAATCATTTAAATTTTGCAGCAGATTTTAAAGATTTTTTTAAAATCAAGCTAGCATTTTGCATATACAAACATTATAATTGATAATATACAAGAATCTGTGAAGATACACTCAGAATATCCCTGTAGGTGTAGCTATTTGAGACACCTGTTATGTTCAATGCAGTCACAATATTCTGTTTGTGATCTAAAAGGCAGTGCCTTATCAACATTTATTTTATTTTCTATTAGAATTTATACAGTTATTTATTTACAGCAAAACTATTGATGTTTAAAAAAGAAACAAATAGTGTTTTATACCCTGACAGTTTGGGTCCAAGAAAAATAAGGCGAGCTGTTGTGGATTTAGTAATTTTAGTGTCTTTTTGTGGTTTAATCATTTCATCTTCTTATGTCCCCACTGGCCACAGGAATTTATTCCTTTTGTGATGACATCAAATTGCTTGAAATAAGCTGTTAACAGTGTGGCATCTTATATATACACTGCACTGTTAACTGTACGCTCTCCAATCCTGCAAATGAAAGTGAATGTCCATGCTCTGTAAACTATCTCATGCTAAATTAATTTTTTTTTTTTTTTTTTCATTTAGTGGGGTTTTTTGCATAAAAACCATGCGGTTAATGTGTGGAAGCAGCAAACACACGCACACTTTATCAGTGAATGTTTAATTCCTGTTGGTTTTTCTTCCATGACTGTTTCTTTAAAATACTGGCAGTAAAAGCACACAGTCCTGTGGGGGAAAAAGGATAGTAGAAAATGATTTCAGAATCTCTCATCAAGGTCAATTTCAAATTTTTCTTTTACAATGTGAAAAAATGTAATATTACAACATTCTCTGATAATAAGATAAATCTAGATATACAATATATAGAAAGATAAATTAGTTAAGTGCCCAGTATGATGGCAAATGTCAGCAAATGTCTCTACTCCTGATAAATTGGCATTTAAAAGCATTTGGAACACATTACATTTAATGGAAACAACAGCTTTCCAAACATGGCTCTAAGAATGATGTACTGGCTTTGCCTGAAAGACAGTGCAACTCTAATAATCCTTGTTTTTTTGTATAAGTGGTCATCTACATTCTGGTCCTGATCATGCATTCTCTACATACTCAAATCTCCCACTGACTTGGAAACCACTGATTTAATAGAATAGGGAATGCAGCATCACAGCTTTATTGAGGCTATATGCAAAGCACATCATTAGTTTAGGAATTTACTCCATTGATTGATGCCATATATTTCTCATTGGCCACTTAGCTTAATTTGGTAAGCAAGAATAGTATGGGTAAAAGAGGAAATATAACTCGTACTCTCTTGTTTTTTGAAAATGGTTAAACTCCTGCATGCAATAATTGTAACTGTTAGGCCTGTGCGAAGCTTTGGTCACTGATTCGATTTGGAGGAGATTTTGCCTGATTTAGCAGTTGAATTTCTGAATCTGAATCGAATCAACCCATTATTCTCTCTCTATTGAACCAGAAGCCTCTGATTAGATTCAGAGCGATTCAACGATTTGGCCACAGACATAGCTTTTATTTTATTTTATTTTTTTCTATGTACCTCGACGTACTAGGTGCAGCTTATGAACACTGAGATGGTGAGGTGGATGGAGCACCCAAGGGAGCATGGGGGGTCCCCAGCACGCTCGGTGGCAGACCCAGAAGTGGACCAGTAGCACTTCTGGTCCACTTCCGGGTCTACCACAGAAGACATTGGAGACCTTCCTCTGCCCCTTGGCTCGGTGACTGGTACCTCCTGGGTCTGGGGGGGCACCCGGGGTCCCCCTCCACAGCCAATTTTTGAGCTAGAGGGGGTGTGGGGGCTGCAAATTAGCAGCACGGCACATAGATGCACATGAACACATTCAGTTTGCAGCATCTCAAATGGCTTTGAGGTGCCACATGCCGTGTGGGGGTGCACCCAGTGGGGCTATTTATATGCTAAAAATTTAGCATATACTACTCTGAACAGAGTACTCAGAACATCACAGGATTGAATCACAACTTTGGTACGTTCCAGTCACTTCAAAGGACTGGGGATTCACTGTGAATTATCTAGAATGACATCAATATCAGTTTTACAGATGCTGTTCATCTGTTTCCTCTCTCTTCAGTCCCTAAAGTCTGTCCTCCATAAGGCTATGTAGGAAAAAGAACTAATTGTGAGGCATAAATTAAAAGACTAAAAAAAGAACCAAACCAAACAAAATTAAAGAGTGTGTAACAGGAATCCCTAGCCCTGTTACCAGAAGGCAGGTTGGTCCCTTTAAGACCAGAAATTTCTGGGCGCATTGTCCTGGCCAGGTGGGGGTTAAAAGCTGAGCCCCGCCAGCTAGTCAGGTGACTGGAAGAGGGCAGGCCAGAACTACAAAAACCCTCAGCTAGTGGCAGTAAGGGCCAGGTGCAAAAGGGGGAAGGAGTGTATATAAGAGCTCCACAGACAGGCTTGGTGAGCGGTCTAGCTGTTGTAGTAGGGGAACTACTGAGGACTCTCAGAAAAGTGGCAACAATTGCAGAAGAAGGACCATAACAGATGGTGGGGAGCAGAAGCACAAACTCCTGAGAAAATGTAAGCTGGCATGCTGCCGTCTTTAACTATATTTTTAGTGGTGGTTATAACCCATGGACAGACTGTTTATAACTTTTGTCTGATTAACAACCAGTGGTTTGGGTGAGGCTATTGGGGAAGGAGGAGGCCTCACTGGGGGCCCACTACAACATAGGGACCTCGGTGCCAGAGAGGGCACAGTATTTAGGGTGCACAGACCCTGGTGCCAGAGAGGGTGCAGTCATAAAAGTCCAAAGTGGCCTGGTGCACCTGTGTGGGGTTTTTTTTGTTTGTTTGGTTTTTTTTGGAAAGGGACACTGGAGGTTCGAGGCTGTGGCTCAACTTTGAACTTGCAGCCTCCTGGCTGTTGGGCCGGTGGACAGGCTTCTGGGCTGGGGAAGCTGGGTTCCAGATTGGAGCTAAAAGGAGGGCCACAAGCCCCAAGACCATGAAGCTAGAGCCTTGGAGTCGAACCCTATCTGATGGGTTTAGACAGGAAGGCCTAGCTAGAGAAAGACAGGGGTCAAGGCCAATGGTGGCAGAGAACCCCAACATACAAAATACAATAGGCAGTCTCCCCCTTACAAGAACACTGGTATAATAGTTCCATCAAGACATGGCAGGAGAGTAGAAAGCAGGACACGAGAAACCTTAAGGGGACTTCAAGGGTGCCCCACATAAGTTGCAGATAACGCAAAAGATGGCACTGGGGAGGGCGAGCTGTTACAGAGTAAAATAACCTTATAGACCAAACACATAACAAGGAAGGAATAACTGTACCGAACAAAAATAACCTGGACTGACCTTTCTTACATTTACAATCATATCTGCTAGGTTGCTAGACAAAATAATTGCACTGGCTGTAAAAGTAGCAAGCAGAAGTGTAATGATATCTTATTCTAAAGCTGGTTTAACTTTTGTTTTTGAAGATAGCATAAACAGCTAGCTGCTGTTTCATTATAACTATAAAGTTTGGCCAATAAAATCCACAGGAAACATTTCAGTAAGGATTATTTGTTAGCAAATATTTACACTTGTTACTGGATTTTATTTTATAAGGACATTGATTTCATGACAAATCTTAGATCTGACTCTGGGAGAAGTGCTTCATTTAGTGCACACTATTTACATTTACTTGTATACAAGTAACTTACTATTAATATCCATATCTGACTATAAACAGAAATATTGTGGATTATGAACTGCATGCATCTTGAAACTCCACTTCCATATGTTTTTTAAAAAAATATTGCAAACATTTTGTAATAAGATTAGGCCCTGGTCCTCCATAAAGTTTAACTTCACACACATTAAATTGGACTTGGCTACCTCATTGTGTTTCAAGTTAAGCACAAGATAATGTAATTCATACATGTTTGCATGATGTAGGCTGTACAGTGGACTTCCCAGCCTACAAGTTGGGCAAGTGGGAGAAAACACTTCATGTGCTTACTGGTTCACAAACACTGTGTTTGCTCCAGACTTAACAAGGGAAAGACGCATTAATCAACTGACCGTTCAGTGTTCTGCTGTTATGAGTAACTCTTCTTCTCCACATGTCTGACTTCTTTCTTTGTCTTAACCTTATAACCTTCTCCCTGCTTTAATAAAGAGGGATAAATATCAACACATTAGGTAGAAAGGGTTTGTAATGATAAACCTGCTTCTAAACAGGTCCCATGTAGCTGTAATAGGATAAGTAAAAAACAGATCACATTAACACTTCATTTCAAAGATGCACACAATCTACAGCCTTTGCCACACTGAGCTGCTAAAAGCACAGGCTTGAATTATTATCTAAAATATACAATAAAAAACTGGAAAACACAGGTCTAAATTTTCAAATATATCAATCCTTTGAGGTATCTCATACTAGCTGCCCACCATGACATTTCTAGGGATGACCTTCTGCACTTGTGATGGATTTGTGCATGCTGATCACTCACGGAAAAAAGTTGGACTACTAGGTGTCGCAGGTGGGCACTCAGATTAAACCAACATTTTTGAAGATTTAGGCCTTTGTGGTTATGATATCTCACAACAACTGCTTTAGGGTGAGTAGGTTAGTAATGGAAGAAAGGGCATGGATGGAGAAGCCAGCAAAAAACTCCACCAAAGCGCAGCAGAAGAAAAAAAATTCTAGGAAAGTGACAAGTAGTGCAGGTTTCAGTCTTGCGTTTTAAAAGAGCAGGCCTAAAGGGAAGTTATTTCAAATTAATTTAAAATAACTCAATATTCTTCTACAAACTCGGTTCACATTAGATTGAGGTATATGTTGCATGGGCTATCAGTGGAATTTATTCTTGTGGGCGATTTTATGTCAATAACTGTAGCTTCTAACTATTTTATTTAAAAGGAAATTACAAATCCATTTTTAATACCTAAACAGAATCCTGTTGTTTGAGAGGATTAAAGAACTGAGAAGAGGATGGAAGGATAGTCAGGCAGACTGACCAGTCTAAACCCTGTGCAAAGGCAGTTGTTCCTGAGCCTTTTGAGTCAAATCTGAAATTGTGATTTCTCTTTTTCCTTTCCTGTTTCCTTGTGGTACTTTTGGCGGGGGGGAAAAAGTTCCCTTGACATCAGTGATAATTTTAAAACTGAGACATGGCTCGGGTAGTCTGCAGCTTCACTAGCACCTCTAAAGTAAAGCCTATATTTGAGAATGTAGAGACGGTTACAGCCTCCCAAGAGGAGTGTGCTATTTTTTTTTTTTCAAAGGTGCATTATATCTTCTTCTGTGCTTGCTGTCAGCTCTTCTGGATGGGAGAATGTGTGTATCTGTATGTATATAGGGGTGTAGGTTGTAGCTGTGTTGGTCTAAGGACATAGGTTCTTTGGGTGCATCTGATATCTTTTATTAAACCAATGTAAATAGTTGGAAAACAATTACTGTTTAAGTACATGTAGGGGTAGGGAATAACCCTGCCTTTCTGTCTCTGAGCCATTATAGGATGATGTGTACCTCACTGGTAATATAGAGAGAGCAGTTCTTAAGCTCCAAAGAGTGCAAGGATTACAGTTGTAAGTGGCTCTTGTATCATTTGTTAGGGAGGGCCAAAGCACTTCTAGCCCTGCTTTCCTTATACAGCTGCAGAGAAGCTGGCACAAAATGGTCCCTAGGAAGGACTTGGATTTTGGTTGCCAAGGACAAACATTCTTTCCTGACGTTCCCTGGCTGGTTCCCCTTTACAACACCATGAACCACATGCCCTGCATGTTAAAACATACTTCACACTGCAAATTTGCAGCACAGAGGCAGAAGTTTCTACTAGGAAATCCTGGTAGCCACCCACCAAAACCACCACCAAAAAGAGCAGTGCAGCACACACCACAGGAGCATGTGTTGGCAGGCACAGAGGCATGATCCCCACCAGGAGACACTTTGGCTGCTGGCCAGAGAATCCCCCCATCCTCTAGTTCGGCTCTGCTGGGAGCCAGAAGAAGCAGGGAAATGGGAGTTTCCCTGAAGTGGGGCATTTTGTTCTGCATCAAAGTGCATGTGTAGGGGCTTGTGCAGTGGCAAAATGTACTGGCACAAATTTGTGCCGCTACTTTTTTTGCTGCTGCAAGTGCATCCCCCTGTATCTGGGGACATGCCCGTTTTGTGCAAACTATTCTAATTCAAAAACATTCACAGCACACTGGCTCCTGCAATCATTTAGTCACTTAAGTAGTCCTACAGGTGACTACTTAAGTAAGTGGCTGAAGGATCAGTCCTCCCCTTGGATATGTTTTGAACTTTATTGGATATCTGGTGGAGGATAAAGATCCTGGAAGGCAAATAAAAATACATATATGAAAATACTTGGTTTGGGGGTTGGGAACAAAGAAGAGTGTTTAGACCTAGTCCTTATATTTTAAACTTTAATATTTTAAATAAGCAAACCCTTATACTTTGGGTGAAAAGGACCGTCACTAATGATGAACTAAAAAAACCCTTCTTTGAAAATAAACCCCATCATCAAATCTTACAAAGGTAACACCATGTCCTATCTTCATCCAGATGCACAACTTGTCAACAAAGCAAGCACTAAACTTTGCCAAGGCTTGATGTTAAATTGCAAATTTTCAGCCCTTCAGCAGCATTTTCTAGCTAGTTACCACAACCCTCATCCTCTACTGTTATTTCCTGGTAGTCTCCAACCAATTACCATTGCACCAACTCTCCTCTCATGTGGGATAACAACACGTCTTACTACTTTCCGGGTCACCTGTGGGAAGTAATACATGAAAAGATTCGATATTTTTTTTCCTGATTCTAAAAAGAGAAAGTATGTTAAGAGTAGTTACTTGAATACAAAGACTCATAATAGTGAGGCAATTTGTGATTACTTTTCTTGTGATGACGTTGCCTTCTTCATCAGTAAATTGTTCTTCCGTTACAGATTCACCAGGAATGTTTTTAGCTTCCTCACCCTAGAGAATGTGTTATAAGATTAGCAAAATAACCTATATTCTGCATATTGGTTTCCACACCACTACAAGCAACAAACTCATGCTAAACTGATTTAGATCAAACCAATGTGAAAGGTGTTTTGTTTTGTTTTTTAAATGTGTCAAGACCAATGCATTTTAGTACACAAAACATACCCTTAAACCATTTACTTGATTTCCAGTATGTTTTTCTTCTGAGCTAATTGATGCATCAAACTTCTTAACCAACACGTAAGTAATCTTTAGCAGTGTTGGAGTGCAGCTCTGCCTGAGTTGGATGCAGGAACTCACAATAATGTAACATGTAATAGACATTCTTTAGCAAGTAGCTTTTAAGAGATCAAATGCTAAACATATAAACATGAAGTTCTACAATCAAAATGACAAGAGGAAATTTGAGATTTTTTTAAAAAAAGAAAACTGTCCTTTGACCAATTAACTTCAAAGCCTAATGATTTCATACAAGAAGAAGAACTTCCTGCCTTTTATAAAATGGAGTGAATAAATTTAACTAGTTTTGAAATGGTAGTTTCAAAACCACTGGTAGTTTCCCATGGAAGTGGGAAATGGTAGTTTCAAACTACTGCTATGATATCATCTGACAGATTGGAAAAGCAACACAAGCACTACTTCATGACTTACTGAAATCAACAGAAGTCCTGCCATTGAACTAAATAATTTTTGATCAGGCTTGATGCTTCTGAGTAACGTAGCATTTAAGTCTTTACCTATCCTAGATGTTTCTGCAGATGTGCATATAATCATTTACTTCATATATGTGCAAATAGGTAACTAAGACACGGACACTGATATATAGCTAGCTCTAGCTCTTCATACTTTTTTTTTATCCATACATGTCTAAGTGCTTTACAAATTAAGTTGATATTACTATCCCCATTTTGCAGATGAGGAAACTGAGGTACAGGGCAGAAATTACTTTCCTAAGATCACCTAGAAAACCAATAAATGCACAAATATCTATTTACACTTATTAATGCAGATTCATACACGAACAACTACTGTCAACAAACATCCAGAAAACCTACTTACACACTACATTAATATCTGTATACTGAGCCAGCTCAATGAGACCAATATATTTTATTCTTTTCATATACATGCCTCAAAAGGTTGAAAAGGGGGGAGCACTGAATATGGCATGAACGTCAACAAACTAGGGCTCTGTCAACCCAAGATTTTAAGACTGAAAATGTCCTCTCTCATTCTAGCAGAGGGGGTGTGTGGAGCAGAAGCAAGGCAGATGCCTGCAGAGACTGCCAAGCTGCAGCCAGGCAGCAGAGGGGAGGGGCCAGCCCTGCTGTGGAGCAGAGAGCCCCATCCAGCCCAGAGAACGTATCAGGATGCTGGGGGAGTCTAATTTTTAATTTAAACCAGCAAGGGGTCTGGGACAGACATTGCATGAACTACTTTGAGCCAAATCAGTTAAGTCTGATACTACTTTCAACCATTCAGCCATTTTCAAACTGGTTTATGTGGTTTATCTGTTCCATTACAGGTTTAAACCAGTTTCTGATCAATTAAACCAGTTTGTGTAATGTCTGTCCCTAGCCTTTAAGGCTGTGGGCCAGATTAACCCACTTCAGGTGGTCATGTAAACATGACCTAGCTACTGCCACCACTTTCTCCTTTGGCACAGGGAAAGTATCCCCAGTGCTGCTTTTCCTTGTGGGAGGACGGGGAAAAATCACTCACATTTTGCCGTCTTCTCCACAGTAGCAGGAGAAAGCAGATGTTGCCAAAGTCTCCTTGCTCTAAAGCCCTATATCTGTGGGCCCTATATCTAAAGCCCTATATCTGTGGGCTGGATCTGTCCCTCAGGACTTTATAGGTGAAAAACAACTTCTTGAATTGCATTCAGGAATGAACTGGAAGCTGGTACATGTCTCAGAACACAGATGTAAGTTTCTCTCTATGTTAAGCTTGTCTAAGTAAATAGGCAGCCATATTCTGCATAAGTAGTGCATCTTGTGGTGTAGCTCCTTTCAACAGTTCAGTCTCCAAATTACTGTGAAGAGTTCCTCTTCTGAAAGAAGAAATCAAACACCTGGCTACACTTAAATTATAAGCTGCACAATGAATGTGAGAAATGCAGATGTGTGGGCACATCTGCTTTCCCCTTACCTAACAACTTTTTAAAATAAATCTGTGACAACTAACACAATCAACTTGAAAACCCATTGTATGGACAGAAGATATACTAAAAGAAAATTCAGCTTTAGAAGGTACAAAATATTTGAATTTTCAATTATTTACATTCTCCTCTAAATGCTACTTAAGCATACATGCAACTCCTGAGCAATCACTGTTGATAAAGTCCACCTTGCAGATTTCTCTTGCTCATGAGCAGTTAAAACACATTGCAGCTGGGCTTACAAATTATAGGAGAAACATCTAATTGCACAGACATTATAACTATACATGGTTAGTAAGAAAAGGATACTTATCATATTTACCCAAATCCAAGATGACTTCAAATTTAAGATGACCCCCTCAACAATAATCAGATTTTAGATATGGAAAATAAGTTTGTTACAATTTTTCATGTCTAAAATCTAATTATTGGAGGGCTGTCAAATTTGTCCCCACACTGCTGCAGCAAAAAAAGATGCAACAGCAGGTAGGGAGGTAGTGGGGGAGTCAAGCAGCCTAACACTTGCCCTCCTGAGCTTGCCCCCACCCCCAGTGCTTGCCTCCCCCTGCAGCCTCTGTGCTGTCTTAGTACCTGCCCTCCACTACTGCCTGCTTCCCTCAGCATGGCACAACCTGCTGCCTGACCCCTCTATCCACTGCCACTGCCTGCATGGTCTGATCTGAGGCATGGAGGATATGCTGACTCTGGCCCCTGCCTGGCCAGACAGCAATGGTTGCATTGATGGCAGCTGTGACCCTGACTGTGGCCCAGGAGCTGGAGATGGAACTGCCACTGCCAAAATGACTGCTGTGTGGCCAGGCAGGGATCAGAGCCAGCAACTGCTCCATGCCCTGTACTGGAACAGGCTGGAGAAGAGACAGTGCAACAGGCAAGTGTGGGGAGAGGAAAGAGGCTGCAGGCCTGACTCTGACCTCATGCCTGGGTCAGAAGCAGAACTACAGCAGCTGCCTGCCCTCCTCCTCATACTCAAATGCAAGATGACGGATGTCCCCCACTACACTGAATGGAGGAAATAAAAGTTGGTTTTGGATCTAAGTAAATACTGTACTAAAAAAATACTTACTCATTGGCACTTTTGCCTCATTTCTCTGTGATAATGACTTAGCTAGAGTACAGTTCCTTAAAGCCTGTTTTGCTCTGGAGATCCAGACACTGATTTACAAAATCCCCAACAATTCTTTATACTTATTTACAGATTATAGATGTTCCCAGGAACTTACAGACAAATGGGTTTGTATGGTCAGTGCTCCAGTAACATGTCAAACTTCAGCTCTTGGTTCTGTAGAGCTTTCATTTTCATTTACTACCTGCTTTCTACATAGAAGAGGAATGGTACAATTTAATTCCAGTCTTATCTAATATTTTTAAAGGCAGAGGTAAAGGATGCTACTGGATCTCAAAAGAGACCCCACAGAGCAAACTGGAATTAAAAAGCAGAAGGAATAAGGTGTAATGAAAAGTATTTAACTTGCAAAAAGCAAGTGCTCTGTGGCAACAAGAGCTGCAAGAAACATCAAATACTCTTTTTCCATTAGTCAAAGCCTCTGTTAACATCTAGTCCCTTCACTCAAACTTCTCATACTTGTGGTAAGTGGATAGCAACTATGTCTCTCTTTTTCTTGTGATCTCAAGCGCCTATGACAATATTGAAAGAGATTAAAGGCTTTCATTAAAGTCATTTTCATTAGTTAGTTCTGCCTAATTGGGAAATCCTCATGAATCAGATTTCATGCTTCTGTCAGCTGAGCCCCTGTGCTGACTCTAAACTACTGTTTGCAGATGGCTGCTAGAGCTGGAGCCAGAGGAAAGAAATGAGACAAAGATAAAAAGCATAGTACAGAAGAGGAGCAATTCTACCAGTGGGGCAGCATTTGCTATGGGGATCTAAGTGATGGGTATATTATGTGCTGCATAAAAAAGCCCTATGTACAAGCATTATGGCTAGGGACTGATGTCCAAAAAGCCTGAGCCTAAATTGATTCAATTTTTGCAGGTTGGTCTAACCTAGCTAGGCTGAACCAGTTTGCAACTGTACAGACATCCCCTCTGGACTGAAGAAATGCAGGCACATGCCTGCAGTGGCTCAGGCTAGAAGCTGAGAGGTACTAGAGCAGCCCTTCCTACCCTTCTACAGTGCTGAGCTGAGGCGGGGAGGGCATGGTCAGGCCCCAGCAGGATGCTTTGATTAAGGAGGGGTCCCCCATCTCCCCTCTGCCATTGTTAACACAGCATGCAATTAGACAGCAGGGAGTTACACAGGCAGTTATTAGCATTTATCAGCCAT
Source organism: Caiman crocodilus (assembly GCA_030014935.1). Lineage (NCBI taxonomy): Eukaryota > Metazoa > Chordata > Crocodylia > Alligatoridae > Caiman > Caiman crocodilus. The sequence goes on along the minus strand of JAGPOW010002673.1, from coordinate 1,575,610 downwards.
TCAAACAAAACAAGAGACTTCAATCTCTTCTGAAACAACTTTTTTCAGTAAAGGAACAGAGGGACATTACCAGCTACCTGTCTGCCTTTTTCCTGTTTCCTACAGCACAGACCATAGCCAGCATGTGGTAGACACCTCTCAGCATTAGCTAGCATATGTAAGGCAGAGGGGAGGGGGGACTCCCTGCTTGGGCAGGGAGTGGTGGGAGAGAGCAGGAGGAAGCTGGGCAGGTGCTGCTGTACCTGTGGTCTCTGCTGGAGCTGCAGTCAGGGAACAGAGGGGAGAGGCTAGCCCTAGCCCATGGGTATAAGGGTAATGAGCACTTTTGGCCAGGGACAGACCTTATACAAACTGGTTTAAGTGATCAGTAACTGGTTTAAACCTGTAATGGAACAGATGTTTTGTGCACATAAACCAGGTTGAGAAACTACACTCAACCAGGTTTATCAGACTTAACTGATTTGGCTCAAACTGGTTTATGCATGGTCTGTCCCAGACCCTTTCCTGGTTTGAGTTAAATTAGAGACCCCTAGAATCTCTGCATGCGCTCTGTGCTTGGCAGGGCTCTCTGCTCCAGCCCAGCCAAGCTGGCCCTGCCTCTCAGCTCCCCAGCCCGAGCAGGGGCAGACAGCAGTAGAGGTCTGGCCAGAGAGGGGTTTAATTTCCCCCTCCCTGTGCCACCAGCAGAGACTGGAGCTAGGTCTGCCTGGCACTCCCCCCTTGCTTCCTGCCCAGAATAGGCAGAAATTGAATACCATGCACAAAACTGGTTTAATTTTTCATTACAAAGCTGTTCCCTCCACTGGAGGCTGGTAGGAAGAGGAATAACCTCGCCCCTGCCTGGCCATGCTTCCACTCTGCTGCTACAGCAGTAGGTAGCAGGACCCTTATTGGGGGCAGTAGCCCCTGTCATACTGTGGAGGAGCGCAGGCCCCTTCCTGGTGAGGGGCTGTGCTGCAGGTCCAGCAGAGCTGCAGCTGGCTGCATGTGACAGTGCTCAGGTCCTGAGTGGGCCAGAGCTCTGCAAGCTCCCTGTAACACTGCACGGTGCAGCCCCTGCTAGACAGGGGCTTGCACGCCAACAAGCCATGACAGGCTGCTGCCCATCATGTTTACTCACTGGTTGCTGCTTCAATTGCTAGGCAAGACTGGGCCTAGCCCCCGCTACTGTTCTGTACTTACGGAAAGCCCCCTCCTAGTAGGAGGGGGCTTACTCTGCCGCTGGCACCAGAGCACGGTTTACCTGGCCAGGCTCTCGCTACTGCTGCTCTGTGGTGGAGTCAATGGCTGAATAAGTTCCCTCCAGCCAGGAGGGAGCCAGCTCCAGCACAGAGCAGTGGCGGCTGGAGCCCAGCCTGGCAAATCATGCTCTGGTGTCAACAGTTGAATAAGACCCCTCTGGCCGGAAGGGGGCTTGCCCTGAGCCCCAGAGCTACCATGGCATTGCCCTGCTCCGGGCAAGCCCTTCCCAGCTGGAGGGAACTTATTCAAGTGCTGGCTGGAAGGGGTTTGCCCCGAGCAGGGAGACACCATTAACACAGCAATGGGGTTTGCCAGGCTGGGCTCCAGCTGCTACTGCTCTATGCTGGGGCCAGCTCCCTCCTGACCAGAGGGGACTTATTCATCCACTGGCCCCAGAACAGAGCAGTGGTGGCTGGAGTCCAGTTGGGCAAACTGGTGCCAGCAGCTGAATAAGTCCCTTCCAGCTGGGAGGGGGCTTGCCTCAGTCACAGAACAGCAGCGAGGGCCATGCCAGGTCCTGCCCAGCAGCTGGAGCAGTGACTGGTGAGTAACCACGAGCAGCAGACTATCAAGGCTTGTCGGAGTGTGAGCCCCTTCCCAGCAAGCACTGCAGGGGGCTTGCAGGGCTCTGGCCCACTCAGGACCCCAGTGCTGCCACTTGCAGCCAGCCATAACTCTGCCAACCCTGCAGTGCAGCCCCTCACTGGGAAGGCGCTTGCACTCCACCACACTATGACAGGGGCAGCTGCCCACAAGTGCCTCTGCAGTAGCAGGGTTATTCCTTCTCCCTTCAGCCTCCAGCAGAGGGGACAGCTGGGAGCCTATTATGGGCAAGGAGTGAGGGGGGAGTGCCAGGTAGACCTGGTGCCCATCCCTGCTGGTGGTGCAAAGAGTGGGGAATTAAACCCCTCTCTGGCCAGTTCAGCTGGGGTTGGCCATGTCCCCACCCCTGCTCCCCTGCAGCTGAGGGCTGCTCTAGTGGCCCCCGGCTCCTGGGCTGAGCCACTGCAGGCATGTGCCCATGTTGCCTCAGTGAAAGAGCATGTTTGTCCAATTATGAACCTGTTCAGCCTAGGCAGGTTAGACTAATCTGGAAAGGTGGAATCAGTTCAGGCTCCAGCTTTTTGAATGTGTGCCCCTAGCCTTTATGTTTTAGTTTCTATTCCTATTTGTTAAAAAAAAAAAAAAAAAAGTCAACAGTTTCATTTGTTTTCAGGTCATCACATCCTGCAAAAATCTGCATGGCAACATTTAGAGCATAGTGATAATCTTAAGGAGCGAAAGTAATTTTAGTGGAGAAGGTCTACTCCTAACTGAATGGATAATTTCAGGACTTGTATGGTTCATGTAGTGCACAAACCTTGTGCACAGAGTTGTATATCACCTTTTTTTTTTCACCTGTAGGTTGATCACACTTACATTTTCTACAACCAAATATCCGCTGAGTAGCAAGCTCCTGATTTTACCACTGTAGTAATCTGCTGTTTAGCTCCTTTTACCCTATTCTACTACAGTCTAAAGCAAAGAACTTTAGAGCCAGCAACTTATATTCTCATTTCACTATCCAAAAGGCAAAAAAAGCCCTTGGGTCTGAATATTTTTTGGTATAAAGAACTTCCATATCAGTGTCAAGAAGTAATAGAAATACAACTTACAAAAGGATATGAAATTGAATACCGTGCACAGAAATTGGTTTAATTTTTCATTACGAGGATGTCATACAATGAAATGCAGCTTTTCCACACAACTTTCTGCAAGAATCTTATTGAACTGTCCTGCTTGTCTAGAAACTTATCAAAGGTTTAACAAACCCTTACAATGACATTTATAGTGACTGATGATTTTAAATATTGAACTTAATAGGTTTTGGATCTGGCACTAAATATGATTGCTATTTATGGCTGGAGCTCCTATTTCCTCCTAATGTCCCACATTTCTGCATCTCTTTAAAAACACACACATCTTTTGCAGTGCCTTTTCATCTCTTCAGCAAAATCAGAAGCAGGGGAAGGGAAAAGAAACAAAAGTCTGTACCATCTTGAAATTAGACAAGGATCTAATTATTAGAGGAGCTGTCCATATTTAGGGGTCAACTCCTGCGAAGTGCTATATTCTGGCAAGAACTCTGAGACCAGTATGCCTTTCAGTTACAATATTCTTGGAAAATTCAAATGTCTTTATCCATGTTTTGACCAGAGAATAATACAAGTTCAGTACTAAACAAATAGTAATAGTTGTATAGAAACATATAAAAGGAAAGGAAACAAAGTCAATAAAGCAATTTAGTTATTCATAGATTCATAGATGTTAGGGTTGGAAGGGACCTCAATAGATTGAGTCCGACCCCCTGCACAGGCAGGAAAGAGTTCTGGGTCTAGATGACCCCAGCTAGATGCCTATCCAACCTCCTCTTGAAGACTCCCAGGGTAGTGGAGAGCACCACCTCCCTTGGGAGCCCATTCCAGACTTTGGCCACTCTAACTGAAGAAGTTCTTCCTAATGTTCAGTCTAAATCTGCTCTCTGCTAGCTTGTGGCCATTATTTCTTTTAACCCTGGCGGCGCCTTGGTAAATAAAACCTCACCAATTCCCTTCTGGTCCCCTGTGATGGGTCCAAGAACCCAGCCCTGCAGGACCCCACTGCCCACACCCTTCCAGGTCGAAACCAACCCATCCACTATGACTCTGTGTGTGTGACCCTCTAGCCAATTTGCCACCCACTGGACTGTGTAGTCATCCAAGTCACAGCCTCTTAACTTGTTCACCAGTAGGGGGTGGGATACTGTATCGAAGGCCTTCCTGAAGTCTAAGTATATGACATTCACCCCTCCTCCTGTGTCCAGGCCTTTCCTAACCTGGTCATAAAAAGAGACCAGATGAGTCAGGAGCGATCTGCCTGCTATGAACCCGTGCTGGTTTCCCCTCAGCATAATTTGTCCTGCTGGCTCTCGCAAATGTGAGCCTTGATAATTTTTTCAAAGATTTTGCCAAGGATGGAGGTGAGACTGACTGGCCTTTAGATGCCCGGGTCCTCCTTCCTCCCCTTCTTGAAAATGGGGACCACATTGGCCCTTTTCCAGTCCTCCAGGACTTGGCCCGTGCGCCACGAGCGTTCAAATATTCCTGCCAGTGGCTGTGCAATGATGTCAGCCAGTGCCTTCAGTACCCTCAGATAGAGCTCATCCGGGCCTGCTGACTTAAGGGCATCCA
>JAGPOW010002673.1:1527537-1571059 GCA_030014935.1 Caiman crocodilus | reverse complement strand
GAGGTCCTGTACACAGGTTAGAAACCTGCGTGAATGGTGGGACTTTGCCATCTGTGTCTCCCAGCAGATGTCTGGGTAGTTTAGGTCCCCCATGACTACCGCCTCCTTAGCTTTTATGGTCTCCGAGAGTTGCTTCAAGAGCCCCAAATCTAGTTCTTCCCCTTGGTGTGGGGGTCTGTAGCAGACCCCTACCACCAAATCCCTTTCTCCTGGCCCCCATGTAACCTAACACACAATCCTTCTACTTCCTCATCCTTCGATTCCGTCTCGATGAGGGTCAATTTATATTGCTCATTGACAGAGCACAACCCCTCCCCCTTTCTTCCTCACCCTGTCCTTTCTGTACAGCCTTTCTAACATTAACCATAGAATCATTCAGTGAACACTTTTTCCAGAAAATTCAATTTGCCCTTAGTCCAGGGAAGACCAAATATCATTCCTTTGAGCTAATGTGAGGACCGTTATTGCCTTATAAAGCAGTGAGTCAGTAATCAATATAAACTACAATTAAAAAATGTCACACATGTAGTCCTCTGCACAGCAGACACTTCACTGTGGAGCAATCCACAGTGCTTCCATTGGCTATTATCAACATGGAGTTATAGGACAGAATCACTATATGGTGATTCTGCGCCTTGAGCCCCTGTTCCACTCCCTCCCTCACCATGGGGGGGCCTCGACCTGCCTCCTTTTTCCCCCATAGAGTTACTTTAGCAGCTAGTGTGGGCACACATGCATATGGTGCCCCCTGCATCCAGCTCCTGGCAGCCCCAAGCATCCCCTTGAAAGCTGGAATGCCGCCAGCCTGCAAGGGAAACTCAGGTCCCTGAACAATACTATGAATCTGGGACAAATGCTGTCCTGGAGTCATCCAGGACTGGGACTTGAGGTTTCCATTCCAGGACTGTCCTGCCTAATTAGGACTGGGTGGTCACCTGAGGGAAGGTGCTTTTTCCTCTGCTTTTCTTTCCTCCCTTTTCAATTTTTGCAGCAACATAAAAGAACCCTGAATATGGTCAAGGGCACAAGCTTGTTGATATAAAAGTTCTACAGTGCAACTTATGTTGCCTGCTACAATAAGCCCTTGAGCCAGGAGGCACAAACAAAAGGGTTGTGCTGAGAAAAGGAAGGAGCCAGGCCACTTGCACTCTTTGGCAGTAGGGACAGGCTGATATGATCTGACAATGCCACAGGACTACCGGAGCCTAAGCCAGCTGAGGCTCTGTTCCCAGAGACTTCCAGGAATTAACCAAAATCTCGATTACAGCAAACATTCCGCCATGCAAATCTCCCCATTCCATATTAAACTTACATGCAGTAGGATTTCATAGACTGATTAAAAATAATTGTTTCTAATTCAGTTGGTGCCAAATTGCCTCCTTAAAGCCAAAAGTCTTATAAACCTATTTTTGTTCTCATATTTGCACCAAGTAGTGCTAGAAAACCCACAAGGCTTCAAGGACAAACATGAGAAACGGACATCATATATATATTTTCTAACAAGAAGGCAGGTAGGATTTTAATTGTGTTCACCTAGTTAATCTAATAAATTACATATGGGGACCTTCTGAAGCTTACTACTTCACAAAAAATCCCATTGGCATTGTTGGCATCATTGGTGTAGCAAAAAAAACCCCAAAGCACTTAATAATGGTGGGCAGAGTCCAGCTCTATAATTTAAACTCCAAACTATACTACTGCTTTTAAGCAATGACTTCCTGTTTCTTTCCATAATATACAGCAGATGCATTCTGAAAGGAGATGAAGACTTCTTTCATTATTTACATTGCTTCACTTACTTCCTGGTTCAAGGTAAATTAGTCGCACAGCATTCCAGGATTTTGCAGCCCTGGGCTGGGCTGGGCTGTCTGCTCCAAACAGCAGGGCTGGCCCCATCCCTCTGCTCACTAGCTGGAGCAGTGAGGGCTGGCTGACAAGAGGGTGGCAGGGAAGGGTAAGCCTGGCTGGGGATACAGCCCACTCTGCAAGGGGGGGGCTACCCCTGCAAGCAAACCTTGGCTGGAGTCTGGGGGCAAGGGAGGGGGGTTAAACACCCCTTCCTCCCTAAAACTTACTGCTGGCTGCAACTGTGGACTACAAATCCCAGAGGCACCTGGAAGCAGTAAAAGGAAGTGATGAGCAATCCTGCAGACTGCTGCTGCTGTGATTTTGGACTGCAAATCCCAGAGACCTTGGGGGCAGCAGGAAGAGGAAGCAAACACACAGCCCGTATTGGCTACATACCAGAGAGCTGTGCTCTAGTGCAGAGGTTCCCAACCCTCAGGCCATGGCCTTGTATCACACTGCAAAGGGTTTGCTGAGAGTTGCTGAGGGCAGAAGGGTTGGCTGCCAGACCGCAAGTCTGGAAGTGATTGGCATACTGCAGCCAACCTTTTTTATACTGAGTATAAAAGGTTCACAGTATGCCAGTCACTTCCAGTCTGCAGTATGCTGGTTTGCAGTTTTGCTGGTCCACGGTCTAAAAGGTTTGGGAACCACTGCTATGTGCCCCCTGGCTTTTGGCTTGAGCCACTGCAGGTATGTGGCTGCATTTCCTGAATCAAAGGCAAATGCCTGTTCACTTCTATTTCAATTTAATCTCTGCAGTTTAAACTAACCTGCAAAGACTGAATCAATTCAGCCTTGGAATTTTTGACTATCTGTACTTAGCCTTGCTGTCTTTTTTCCATTCTGACATTATTTCCTGATTCCCAATTCAGAGTTATAATTCAAAGTAAACTGGGGAATAAAAATTTCAAACATGAGCCATACAGTCCTTAAAAACCTGAGAACAGCTTGATAGCAATGCTTATATACATGAAGCCCTTTACTGGAGATAATAACAATTATCAATTGTTATTCATGCTCTATCCATAAACAGAAAAGCAATACTGGAAATAGAAGAAACATTCAGCTGTGTTTGACTTCAGATTACAATTACTACTTTCCTGGTGACAGGTGAACTTGTTAGAGGTTTTGGTTGAAGGGAACAAATTGTTTCTGTAAAGATGACATGACAGATACATTTTTTACTCCCATTGGGCTCTACCAAACTATCACTTGTATAGGGCCTATCTTGATTTTTCAAGAAGGGAACATGACTATTATACTAAAGAACTATATATGTTAGACAAAAATGCCATTTGCACTTTACAAAAGGGCATGTACCTTAGAGAGAGAAATACTTGTGGATTACATGTGGCACAAAGGAAGCAGAACTAATCAAAATAAATAATACATTCCCCTTTACCATAACATGAAAATATTAACAACAATTCAAAAATGTAGATTTGTGGTACTAGTAATAAATTTTGCTGAATAACTGTTCAATCAATATAGCATCAGTGATATATCAGTAAAACAGAATCTGTCCTAATCACAGTTGTATTATAGTTTACTAGAGCTGTGCAAAGCTTCAGTTGCTGATTTGATTTGGTGGAGATTCAGCCTGATTCGGCGGCCGAATCTCTGAATCTGAATCGAATCAGGAGATCCTTTAATCTCTCTGAATTGAATCAAAACCCTCTAAATTGATTCAGAGAGATTCAATGATTAAGACATAGACATAGATTCAAATGTTTTTTCTACATACCTCAAGGTATCAGGCAGATACTTGGGCAGATGGAGCATCCCATGGGAGGGCAGGGGGGGTTCCCACTGTGCCTGGTGGTGGACCAAGCACTTCTAGTCCATGTCTGGGTCCGCTGCAGAGCACCCCCCCCCGCAACCCTCATATGGTGTCTCCTGGGTCTGGGGGGAAGAGGGGGCACCTGGGGTCCCCCTGCAGCCTATCGCCAAGTTGGGGGAGTGCGGGGGTTGTCCCCTGCACACTTGGCAGCAGACCCAGAAGTGGACTGGAAGCACTTCTGGTCCACTTCCAGGTCCACTGTTGAGCACACAGGGGAGGTCCCCATGCTCCTGTGGGATGCTTCATCCACCTCACCATATCTCAGTATTCACAAGTCAATGCCTGGTATCTTGAGGTATTTAGAAAAAACATTTAAAGCTGTGTCTATGGCTGAATTGCTGATTCTCTGAGTCAGCACTGAATCAAATTAGGACAGTGATCCAAACCATTGAATCAAATCACTGTCCCCTGACTAGGGCTGAAGCTGAATCAAGTACACAGCCCTACAGTTTATCATAAAATCTTATGAGAAATTGAGTATTAAGAATCATGTTTCAAATACAGAATTCTTTGACTTGGCATGTTTTTGAACATATGTAATGTGAAATCATTTGGGTATATTCAGAAAAATAGGAAAGGACATTTTTTATTTTACCACCATTATAATTAACAAATGTATGATGTTACAACATCTGTGAATATGTTCCACTGATATGTTGTTGTACTAACATCAAACAAGGCCCAATCCAAACCCCAGTGAAAACAAAGCAAGGACTCTCATTAACTTAATCAGATTTCTGATCAAGTCCCTGTTCATTAAGGAGACATTTTCCAAAGCACTTACAGGATTTTAGATCACAAGTTCCATCAAAAGTCAGTGGGTTTTAGCCTCATAATTTCCACTCTCAAATGTTGCTGGATATTCATAACTAATAATTTATCAAATCAAAAGAAAGATAAATCAAAATATTTTATACCACATGCATCTTACGTGCAGTTAGTTATACTGTGATCCATATTAGACACACTTGAACGGTGGTCATCAACCCCAAAGAGTTTTATTACAGTTAGCTGTATTTTCATACAATTATATCTCACACTACAAATTCACTACATATTTATGATGCCATGCAGAATACAATGACACTACAAGACATACAGGGAATGTTTACATGTGCATTTACTGTGCAGTAACTTACTGTAAGTGTTTTTTAGTGTCTAATTGCCACTGCAGCACAGTAATGCTGTGTGTGTAGCAATTTAGAAGTAAAGTTACTCTCAAGTGAGTCCACACAAACAGGGTTAGTGCACAGTAAGGCGTCTACGTGTGCCTTGCTGCACAGTAAGTACGTGGGAGTAAATTTGCTACCTGCAAATTTTTTTATGCAGGTAGCAAACTTATTCCCGAGTCAGCATAAGTCACTATAGTTACTGCACAGTATGGGGGTGCGCACATGTAGATATGTGCCCATACTGCACAGTAATTTTCAGTTACCTAAGTTACTGCTCAGTAATGGTGCATGAGTAGATGCATCCACAATGTGGTTGCTTCCTACCAGAAGGCAAACATAAACCTGGAGAGTAAGCAAAGAATGATTGCCTAACAGTTTAGTTTTAAATGCATAACAATAATGGAAAGCACACTACTAGAAGGCGTTTAATATATCTAGCATTATTAACACAGAAATTCAGGGCCAAGTCCATGCTAATGGTATAGCTGGAACTAAAACCCCAGAATACCTTCAGAATCAAACGCCGACGATAAACTCTTGTTGTGATTCTCTGTTCTTCATCTGAGCTTGACTCACTCTGAACCTCAATGTCACTGTTACTAAATTCCTGATAAATGCAGTTTTAGTATATTTTAATAGCACATTTAAAAGACAAAACATTCTCAGCAGGAACACAGAAAGAAAAATAAAGTTATAACATATATTAATTTACCCTGTTTGTAACATATAGGTGGTACCTACAATTCTGACCTTTAGTTTACTGTGCGGTCTCCTCTGCTCTTTGCCACCCATGAAATATCTTAAAAGCTTAAATATCTTAGAAACATTTTTCACAATAGACAAATAAAATCAGTACCCAACATTTATCTTCCCAGGTAAATCTCACACATCCTCCTGATAATTATACCATTTCCAAATCTAGATGAAAGAAAAACAAACTGCATGCTGACAACACTGCTTGTAATATTTTGCCCCCAATTTAGCTGTGTAAATATAATTTATGCTAAACATCTAGCATTCTGTTAGAGATTTTTCCTCCTTTTCCTGCTTGGAGAAGCAAACAGCCCATAGTTTTTGAATTTTAGATTAATTCCAATGTCCATGGCTGTCTTGCCAAAGATTTTTGTAACCACTGAGTCAGGGCCCTCTATAGGAACCAGAATCTCAAGAACTGAACAGGGTGGAATGAAATTTGTTGATTTCTGAGTTATCATTTGAATTACCTCCTGAATACTCAGAATCAAACAGTAAAATAAGAATGAAAAAGTGATCAAAATCCACAAAGGAATTAACACAGTCCATTGCTTCTTTGTAGAATTATATTGAATAAATGACTTTTCTATTCAGTATTTAATAGCTTTTAAATTGCAACTAATAATTTTAGGGTTAATTGAAAACACTTTATGTGCTTACAGAAAAGTAATGAAGTAATGCAGAAATATAAAAATTATTACAGCAATACTGTAAATTAAATCTTCAGCTACTAACAGAAAACTGAGTGTGTATACACATGCATTTGATCTTGTTTGCACTTTAACCAATCTAACACTTTCTCTGCCTGCAAAAGCCATTTCTGGTTTTGGGCTTAGCAAAATTACTGAAGTATGCATAGTCTGAGCCAGTGAAATTAAACACATAGTACAGGAGTGTGAATGACCCCTGTTCTGAAAATCTGGACCTGTAATGGCCAGTTTTTTTCTGAATGTAGAAATAAACCAAATATCCAAGCAAATACTGATTAACATTCTGAAACAGCAATATTATTTACTAATAAACTCTGTTCCTTTTTTGTGAATCCGGCTCCATGCATTCAACAAGAAATATTCATAAAATGATCTGTATCAAGGTTGGCACACAGGTCACATAACCTGCAGTCCCTGGGCTCCCACTTGGCTGCTGCTGTCCCTATTGCTCTGGTTATAACTGCAGCTGGGGTCTCAGGGTTCACACTTTCTCCCCTGGCTTCTGCTGCATGCCCCTGCTCCAGGGGATAAGGCAGCATGATGTGGCACAACCTGAAGTGCTAGGGGAGCTGCCAGCTTAGGGTGTCCATGCAGTGTGGTGCCAAAGAGAAACCAAGGTGGGACTGAAGATAAGACATGTCATGAAGAAGCACCTGCCCATGTGTATGCAGTGTGGCTGGAGGTGGAGGAAGCATCCACCCACATGTATGTGCTGAGTATACAGGGGCCACAGGCCCTGCATGCTGCTAGTGCTGCTCCCACAACATCCAGCCCTCGCTGGTTCCACTTGAAACTGGACAGCCCTGATTTATATAATAAAAAAGCCCCATAAAAGAGACTAAAAAAATATTCCAAGGTAAAGGAATACAGCCAGAGCTGTCTCTAATTAAAGAGCCCATGGCATCTTGTGTATTTAGCATCCCATAAATCAAAACAGTGGGGATAACTAAAATCAAATGAGCTTTAGTTAAAGCATCTCCACTGCCATTTTGAAGTACAGGGATGCTGAATACACGTGATGCTGAGGCTGTTGAATGTTCTAAGCAGCACACTCCAACAGGCTTGATTCATTTTCTCTGATGTGTGAGCAGGCATTGGGCAACTGTGTAGATGCTCAAAGATGCTTATTTGTTTCATTTATTTGATATAACAGGAGATGACAGGAACTGTGACTGGATTCCTAAGAAACATGGAGTCTTTGGAGGAACAATCATAGAATCATAGAAAATGAGGGTTGGAAGGGACTTCAGGAGGTCATCTAGTCCAACCCCCTGCTCAAAGCAGGACCAGCAAAATCATTCCAGCCAGGGCTTTGCCAAGCTGGGCCTTAAAAACCTTCAAGGATGGAGAATCCACCACCTCTATAGGTAACCTGTTGCAGTACTTCACCATGCTCCTAGTAAGAAAGTTGTTCCTAATACAGGGGTAGGTAACGTTTTTTGGCTGGAGTGCTGAAAAACACCATAATGTCTACCTCGGAAGGTGCCAGAGTACCAGCATGGCAGAAAAACAACATGTGGGCAAGGGGTACATGGCAGGATGCTCTGCTTGTGCCCCTTGCCCCTCAGCTCTGCTGCTCCTTGCCCCACAGCCAAAGCGCCTGCCCCCCAGCTTGGGCTCTATGGCTGCCAGCAGCTACCCCAGCTCTGGGTAGCTACTGGAGTCCGGGCTGCTCTCAGCAGGGCTTGCAGCATCCCAGCTAACTTCTGGGAGCAGCCCGGGCTTCCGGCTGGCAGCAGCTCCCCAGAGCCAGGGCTGGCTGCGGCCAGGAAGCTCCAAACAGCTGTGCCAGGCTCTGGCATCAGCTCTGCACCAGCACGTGCAGGCGTGCCTCAGAGCGGGTGATGAGGAAAGGGCCTGAAACAGCACAGCCCCAGTCTCTCCCCGGCTCCCGGCACAGAGGTGATGAGCTTGGTGCAGCTGTTTGTAGCCAGCCCGGGCTCTGGGCAGCTGCAGCAAGCAGTGGGCTGGCTACAAACAGCTGCACCAGGATCATCACTTCCGTGCCAGGAGCTGGGGAGAGACCAGGGCTGCGCTGCTTTAGGCCTTTTCCTCATCGCCCACTCTGAGGCACGCCTGCACGTGCTGGTGCGGAGCTGCTGCCAGAGCCCAGCACAACTGTTTAGAGCCTCCCAGCTGCAGCCAGCCCTGGCTCTAGGGAGCTGCTGCCAGCTGGGAGCCCGGGCTGCTCCCAGCAGTTAGTTGGGATGCTGCAAGCCCTCCTGAGAGCAGCTTGGGCTCTGGCACTGGCAGCAGCTACCCAGAGCTGGAGCTGGCTGTGGCGTGCCAAGCAAAATGGCCTCGCGTGCCATGCTCAGCATGTGGGCCAGGGGTTGCCAGCCCCTCTCCTAATATGTAACCTAAACTTCCCTTGCTGCAACTTGAGACCATTGCTTCTTGTGCTATCATCTGTCACCACTGAAAACAGTCTAGCTCCATTCCTTTTTGAACCACCCTTCAGGCAGTTAAAGGCTTCTATCAAATCTCCTCTCAGTCTTCTCTTCTCCAAATTTCTCCAAACCCAGCTCCTTCAGCCTCTCCTAAGAAGTCATGTGCCCCAGCCCCTGCACCATTTTTGTTGTTCTCTACTGTATTCTTTCCAACTTGTCCACATCCTTTCTATAATGAGGGCCCCAAAACTGGACACAGTACTCCAGATGTGGCCTCACCAGTGCTGAATAGAGGGGAATAATCAATTCCCTTGACCTACTGGCAATACACCTACTAATGCAGCCCAGTATGCTGTTAGCCTTCTTGGCAGCAAGGGCACATTGTTGACTCATATCTAGTTTATTGCCCACTGTAACCTCCAGGTTCTTTTCTGCAGAGCTGCTGCTTAGCCAGGTGGTCCCAAGCCTGTAACAGTGTATAGGAGTTTTGCATCCTAAGTACAGGACTTTGCCTTTGTCCTTGTTGAGGCTCATAATAATTGCTTTGATCTGGTCCTCCAATTTGTCTAGGTCACTCTGAATCTTAGCCCTACCCCGCAATGTATCTACTACACCCTGCCACAGCCCAAGCTTGGTGTCATCCTTGAACTTGCTGAGGTTGCAATTCATCCCATCTTCCAGATTGTTAATGAACAAAAACCAGCCCCAGGACTGACCCACGGGGCACTCCACTTGATACTGGCTGCCAGCTAGACATTGAGCATTGTTGGCCACCTGTTGAGCCCAAATATCTAGCCAGCTTTCTATCCACCTTACAGTCCCTTCATCCAACCTTTACTTCCTCAGCTTGCTTGCAATAATGCTGTGGGACACAGTATCTAAAACCTTGCAAAAGTCCAAGTACCACTTTCCTCGTATTCACAGAGCCAGTTATCTCATCACAGAAGGCAATCAGGTTGGTCAGGTATGATTTACCCTTGGTGAATGGCATTGTCTGAGGGCTTGAAGTGTCCTTTTTTAGTCAAGCTGGAATCTTGCCATTTGGGCAAGACACTGTTACAGAACTCTAAGAGGGGGTATGGTGTAGAGATTCTTTGCCTTTTTATTTAAAATAAGAAAATCATTTGAATCTATGGTTTGAGAAAGAAGCATCCCTAGTGTCTTTTCTTAGAAGATGGAACAGGCTGGGAGCTGACTGAGCATTGCCATGCCTGGGCATCTCAACCACGTTCCAGAGGGCTCTCTAAAGACTTTGTCATCAGGAAGGGTGGGTGTTAATGGAAATGTGACAAGTGTATGTGATGTGTCCACCTGTTCACTGACCTCTACTATACAAGCCAATAAATAGCCATACTACATTCATGAATACTCTGTAACAAAATCTGAAGTAACTTAAAGATGTACAACTGAATCCCATTATTGTGTAGCCTTTTCTCAATGGCCCTTTTTATTCTCAATGTCAAGTCACATTTTTACATGATAATTGTCTGCCATCATTTTTCCACCTACTTTTACACTCAGATGAGTGCCTTTTTTCTGTTATTTCTGATGTATTGTAGCTGAAATCCTTTCCATCTTCTCAGGTTATCTTGCTATGCATTAGACTAAGCAATGAACTACTAATTAATAGTGATTCAGATCGAAGAAGAAATACAAGCAACTCTTATCTTCACTGTTGTATAAAAAGTATGGACATAAATTAATTCCAGAAGAGATCTGGAAGCTTTGTAAGAAACCAAATATTTATTTTCCTGGAAATGAGGGAAGAGAGATTCTTTGCCCCACTCTGCTTGTTTTGATGGCACAAAAACAGTGGAACCCACCTGCACTTGGCAATGGGCACAGATCCAGTGAAGCTGGCTAATTCAGCATCCTTGTCACAGCTACTAGTACATCAGCTAGTACATCACAGTGGGATGGAGGTAAGGGGAGCCTTAGGACCAGGCAGGCAGAAGATTAGGAAGTCATAATTTGGCTCCTTGTTGTCCCCAACACTATTTTACCCTTTGCTCCAATATGTCACGGCTTTAGGATTCAACTTTCCACTACTACTTTCCACTATTTTATTTTAGTAAACGAATGATATAGAACAGATGAAAGGAGAAAAATTAGTAACTATTATACCTTTCATTATAAGGCTTTATGGCAACTAGTCTGGATTTAATTAGAGGGGTATTTATTTCAGAACATACTATACCTTTTGTTCAGACATTACTGCTCCCTCCTCTTCCTGAATGTTCGGCCTCATCTTGCCATCTTCAGATGTAGTCCAGCTCATCTTCACGCTGACAGGCATGGAAATTTTAGGTTCTTCTACTGCTAGTTTGCTGGCCTCTTCCAAAGATTTCTGTTGGGTTGTGGATGGTAATGTTTGCTTTTCTACACAGACAGAACTTTGGGGTTTTGGTTTCAGAGTTTCTTTGTTGCTCTGTTTTCCCACACCATTTACAGACTCTTGAACATATGATTTAGTCTTTGCATTTGTTGTTGATTCTGTGTGGCTTCCATTTGCTTCAAGCTTCCCAGCTTCTCCTTTAAGGTATGAGGGAACAGAATCCTTATTTTGGTCCAGGCTACAAAAGATAAATAATAGACCATTAAACAATGTTTAAACCCCTCTCAGAAAGGCTAAACAATATGTAAGTTGCAAAAATGCATATATTAATGAGTTTGTACCTTTTACAAACAGGAAAATTAACATGTAAATACAGTTTGTGTCAATATTAGCTACTTAATATTCCTGTACTTGGTACTAGGGCACTCTTAAAATATTGGAGGCACACTGGCAACCCTCCAGTCCTCTGGCACCAAGGCTATTTTTAGTGTTAGGTTGCATACTACAGTTAGGAGTTTAGCAATTTCCAATCTGAGCTGCTTCAGGAACCTAGGGTGAATGCCATGAGGTCCTGGCAATTTGCTATTGTTTAGTTTATCAATTCCCTCTACAACCTCAGCTACTGAAACTTCAATTCTGGTAGCTCCCTAGACTTGTTCCTAGGGAGGAATGGATCTGGTGAGGAAATCTCCATAACATCTTTCACAGCGAAGAGAGATGCAAAGAATGCATTTAGTTTCTCAGAAATGGCTCCATCATCCTCTAGCGCTCTTTTGACACCATGACCATGCAAAGGCTAACTGAATCCATGGTGGTCTTCAGCTCCTAACATACTTAAAAATATATTTTTTGTCACCTTTTTGGTCTCTCGCAAGTTTCTCCTCAAAGTCATTTTTAGTTTGCCTTATAGTTTACCAAAGTTTGTGTTCTTTTTTATTTTACTCATTAGGATTTGACTGTCACCTTCTGAAAGAAGTCTTTTTCTGTTCATTGCCTCTGCAACTCTGCCATTAAACCATGCTAGCTTTCTTTTGCTCTGATTTCCATTTTTTTAAATTTACAGTACATATTTCCTCTGTGACTCCACTATGGTGGTGGTCCTGGACTTCAACTTCCTATCAGCCTAAGTTTAGCTTCCAGGTCCTCTCTGCTATACTTTCCCATATCACTGGTACCCACATGAACCACAACCACTGGAACTTCCAAAGCACTATGTAGCAGCCTATCTGCACATTTTATAAGATCTGCTATCTGGCAAGCAAGTCACTATGTGGTCCTCCTGGATGTCACGAATCCAGCTATCTAAATGCCTAATGATTGAATCTGCCACTACTGCTACCTGTTTCTTCCTACCCTGTGAGATCCTTCCAACTAGAGGAGTAATCTTGGTGCAAAAGGATACCATGACATTTACTGAAGGATGGGTGCCATCTAAAGGATTGTTTCCTTTCTTCCTACCTTGATTTCCTCCTTCCTTGAGACTTTAACCAGCTGCTAAGGAGGTGGAACTGCTCAACCATATCCCTGAAACCCGGAGTTGGGTTTTGTCTTATTGATCTCCTGACCCTCCTCCTTGATTTCCCTGCTTTCTTCCTCAGTTCTTTCCATCTCAAGTCCAACCCCGATCTCCCAGCTTTCTGCCTCTCAATTTCCAGCCCTGATCTCCCACCTTTCTGCCTCTGTTTCCTGGCTGTCTCCTCCTTGCCACCACTTATCTGCCTCCAGTCTCCCAGCTTTCTGCCTCTCTGTTTCCAGCCCCCATCTCCCAGCTTTAAGTCCCCATCTCCTAGCTTTTGTGCCCCTCCTTTCAGCCCCAATCTCCCAGCTTCCTGCCTCAGTTTCCCAGTTGTCTTTTCTTTGCCACCACTTATATGCCTCCTGATCTCCCAGCTTTCTGCCTCTCAGTTGCCAGTCCCCCCATCTCTCAGCTTTCTGCCTCTCTGTTTCCTGGCTGTCTCCTCCTTGCCACCGGGCTTTTTCCTCACTTCCACCCCAGTACCAGGAGACCCTAAGTAACCCCAGGGCACCCTGACCTCAAGTAACCCCAATATACCCCATAACACCCTGTAGTGTTAACACACAGCCACGGAAGTGTGTTTGTGTGTTTATATATGTGCATATAATTGTGTATGAACCCACAGAGTGTTTGTGTAGTTTATGTGTATGTATAATCTTGCATCATGCCCTCCTGTCTAACAGCGCAATATTGAGATCCTGAGGGCTGGCCTGGCACCTGTCAAGTCAATAGTGTAAGCCCCAGGCTAGGGCCACCATTTGCTGCACGCAGTGTGTGGGGCTAGACCAGGCACGCATGCTCCACACAGTACATGACACGGGGGTCAATCCAGGGAGTCCGGGGTCCATGCGGATTGGGCCCACACACAGGCCTCATACTCTGGAACCATCACACAAGGCTGCTCTGGTGTGAGCACCTCATGCAGCGTGTGCCCTGTGCCAGCTTCATTTCTAAGCCCCACACTGGGGCTAGCATGCACTGCACATAGCATGCAGGACTGGCCCAGGCTGTGCTACTGCATGAGGTGAAAACTTCTACTTCTAGATGAAGATACAGCAGAATGATCTAACTCAAACCACAGTTGGTATTTCTTTTTTATCTTCTATTTTTCTGGGCTTGGACTCACTTGTTTGTGTTCTTGACTTACAAGTGTAATACAATACAAAGAAACTAAATTATGAATGCAACTAATTCCATAATTCTGTAGTTATTCAGAAATGTATGTATTTTTACCTGTAGGTGAAAAATAGCATGAGATGGTTTGATTGAAGCCAGACATATATATTCATAAGCTGGTCCCTACCTGTCATCTAGCCGATCTAGTAGTTCACCACTTATTCTGCGTCCTGGTGTTGGTGGCTCAACATTGACACTTGATGGCTCACTCTGCCAACCTGTAATGGAAGACATTTCCTGTTCTGCTTGCTGAACATCTTTAAGAATAGACCATACTTTTTCTTCTGTCATCTCCTCTGACTCAACTCCTTCTTCAAGATGAATGTTCTCAAATAGTGATTTAAGCTTTTCTTCTGTCATCTCCTCATCAGTACCAGACTTTTTTCTCTCATGCTGTTCAATTCTCACTCCTCTTTGACTAGGCTCTTCACCCTGTATTTGTTTTGAGTACTTATCATCTTTTGTCATCCCAGCATAAATACCAAGATACCGAGGATAATCATCAAGGTCCTCCAACTGGCTCTGGCCTGTGGAAATATTTTTAACTGTTCCTTCTCTAGGCACTGAGAAATTGAATTTGTCGTCTTCCAGTGTTGTGTCTTCTTCAGTCACCACTGGTGGTCCTGTTGCTGTACCATCTATATTCTCCTGTGAAGTTACTAACACATCACTCAGTCTACTAGGAGTTCTAAGGGGTGACTCTAGACTAGAGATATTACTAAAGAAATCATCTTGTTGGAAAGGGGTGGGTGGTATGAAGCGCAACCCAGTGGGAGTTTCCAGTTCCACTTGAATGGTGGGGTAACCTAAGGAAGACAGTACATTTGGACTGACTGGAATGAAATATGGAGCAACAAATAAGTAAACATGTAAAATGACTGAATTATATAAAATACGAAAAATGTATGATAAAATGAGAATGTAAATTTGGTAATTTACTGGTTTGTCCTAAATGAATGCAACAAAAATTAGAGTTGCTAAAATGACTGGCCCAATGCAGCTACTGCTTTTTGACTATTTTGGAAAAAATAGTCAGTAAACATTTAATGATTTGAATTGCAGCCATTTTAATATTTTACAGCTATAGCACATTCCCTTATGAGACTGCAAATGAATAAAATGGATAGGGTTGTTTGTCCTTTTGATATCAAATAGTATTTTATAGCCAGATTATAAATATTTCCTTTTTTAGTATTTTAGTTCTTGCAAACATAATGGCCATAATTTCAAGGAATAGGTAGTTCCTTGAAATGCAGGAACAACCAATTTCTTCAAATACCTTTCTAGAACAGGCCCACATTTTCAGTATCTCAGTTTTAAAAAATACACAACACTTGCAATAGCTATGTACTAGGAGTTTTGTATCTCCCATTTAATTATTGCACCATAAAATGGATTTAAGGATAAAGAATACAAATGAACCTTAGTGAGGACAGTAAAGGAGATTTTCAAATGCACCAGGAAAAAATCTAAAAAACAAGTGGGTTAGCAAAAGGATTAGAGAACACAGAAATCACAAGGGAAGATCTATATAAAAATTTCAGGTACAGTAAAGTTATATAGATGAGAGGATTGTGGTGAGTAAGGAGATCTTGGTGATCTTGGAGACTGAAGTGATCTTGGTGACATGGGTACAATCAGAAACACTGATCAAATAAAGAGAGAAAACAAAATATAAGCAATGAAAACATGAGAAAAAAACCACTCAAGGATTAGACTGAATATACACAAACAAATGACAATGAAATGTGCACTCCAGCAAAGAAATATAAGGTTCAATAGCCTAAAAAAAAGGAAGAAATGTCTTCGGGTTAAAGTGACAGTGCTGTCTACATAGGGAGGTGAATTATAGATTTATTTCTTGAATCAGCTGAGAGAAAGGTAAAGCGTGGTCTGGTCGTGGTGAGGAAAGGAAGTTTGAGGCAAGTTCAGAGAAGAGAGGAGAGACAAAAAAGCAACTGCAGAGAAACATATTTCCTTCCTAAAACACTTTGCTGTTATGATTAAAAGTAATAAACAACATTTCAAGAGGAACTTTCTTAAAATGTCAACAGAAAATTGATATATGCAATACAATGATTCAATGACCAATCATGCTACTTAATAATGGAAATATGCTGAAATTATGTGCTTCACATTGGAGAATCTTCATTTAATTTAAAGAGAAAAGATTTAAGACATCAGTATACCTATAAATAAAATAAAAAAGGAAGAAACTGCATCTAAGACCATTTAAATCTTATCTAAAGAACTCTACACAATATTTTGTGACTGACAAAGATCAAAATCAGAGAAGAGGTGCCAATGCCTGCCCTCAGTGGATCTAAAAGATGAATCATTTAATAACAAAACTAACTGTAATTAGTATCTCCACAGTTTGCTTATGGCGATTCTGTTGTATATATCAGAACTTCATTTATCCTGCAGTTCTTGACTTTTATCTAACTCCAAATGAATGCAACTTATTCTATAATTTCATTATATATTTGCAGGGTGAAATCTATTATATATTTTCACTGAGTATGATGAGTGAAATATATATTTTCTTATGTGAAAACTAAACATTCTCTTGTTTCTAAGCTGCTATTGTAAATATAGAAAATTGTGCAATTTCTTAGGGTTTCAAATGAAAATAATCAAAAACTGTAATTCATTTGTCTAAAAGTTACACATTGGTAAACCATAAATTCTTTTTACCATATGCCATTATCAAACACCCAATTATTTCTTTTTTAAAATGTCCTACTGTCTTGTCTATGGAAATGAAACCAATTAATATATTTTTTCAGGTAATTTGGGGAAAAGTATCTTACAAACTACAGTCAAAATGTATTTTTATTACATAAGCAAGTATCTAATTGTATGTGTGATCTGTGTATATATGATCCTTGATTTGTGAATTAAAGGAGAACAAGACATTGGTCCCCATCTATCTACAATGAAGTTAGTGGGAAGAACTTTGCTTATTTGTACTGCAAGGTTCAGACCCTTAACTTTGAGATGTATAGTATTCTCAATTTTTATTTCATATAAGTTTTACAAGTACATATGACATTTTTGTATGATTATCACATATGTGAGATTTTAAAACTTAAAGTAAAAATGGTCAAGTGGGTAGCAAAATCAAGATGTTGGAAAGGAAAATATCTTAACATGAAATAAAATGAATCCTTCCTAATTTACTCTTTTTATTTCAGATATATTTCATGTATGTTTCTTGTATGAGTAGATGTGTCTTTGGATTAAAGATGGGCATAGAATGCAATTACCATCGATAGGATCATGAAAAAGATTATTTTCATCTGCAAAGCTTCTGGTGCCTGAAATATTTCCGTAATCAAATATTGGTCCTTCCAACAGGGTCACAATATCTATTCGATTAATTTTTGTCAATACAGTGGTTAAGGCATCAGCTGGAAAAAAAAAAGATAGAAATATGTGAGAAAAAAGTCTGCCATTATGAGCTTTCCAATTATTTTTCTCAGTTCCATTCATACTAGATACATTAAAAGCTGCTGACACATGTTTCTGCCTCAATTTAAATCTGGAAAGGTATGCTATCAGCTACCCTAGAGGACTTCAAGAGAAGACTGAATGGTCACCTGACCCCAGATTTCTTTCCCACTCATGCAGGGGGCTGGACCTGATGATGGTTCAGGGTCCCTTCTAGCCCTGTGATTCTATGATTCTTCTATGACAAGTTTCCTTAAGAAATCATTCTGCTGCATACTTACATGAGATTTCCATTCAATATGAGTCCTTTTCATAATTAATTATACCACATCATTCTCTCTATATAAATAAAAGGCTTAGTCTATCTGTCTGTGTCTGTCTATCTGTCTATCCATAATGGGGGCAAAATGGGGGCATGGAAGAATTAAAGAATATATCCTCTTATTATTGGAACCAAATATTCTTCTACTAGATTTGTCATTCAGAAAGTAATCATGGCACCTTAGGGACTGATTGTTTCAGAGAGACAGAGGCATACTGAGCTCCTTGGCTGGGGGTGGGGAGGGATATGGATATGCTGACCACTGGCAGGGGGTAAGAGGAGGTGTGGGTCAGGGGGAAGGAAGTTACTTGCCTGGGCTATTGCCTCTGCTGCTGTAGCAGAATTCATTTTGGTAACAGCAGCCTCAGAGCTGGATTTCCTGGCAGCTGGGCCTGGTACCTCACTTGATCCCCTCCCCCTGCCCCTCACCAGTCCCCAGTGCATGCTGCTTGCTCTGGCAAAGGCTCCCTGGGGGACGGGGGTGAGAAGCACCATTCTGTTTGCCCCACTCACCCCAGATATAGTTTGGTGCAGTGTGTGCTGACCAGCTCTCTCAACTATGGCTGGGCCAGGACAGTATAAGACAGCGCTGTGACAGACTCGTGGAGCAGGGGAGGGGGCAGGGAGCTATGGGATTCTCACAGCCTCTCATAGTTGGCACAGGGGCTGGTGCTCTGCTCACTCAGTCCTAGTTGTGCTACTGCAGAGACAAAAAGTTCTGTAGGCAACAACTTATGGCAGAAACAAAAACTTCTATACAGAAGGAAACAGGAAAAGCATAGGGGAACCTAGATGTCAATTTTGCCTCTCATCAACACAGACCATATCTTCACTGGACTCAGCAACACACCTGGGGGCTCATTCACCTGCTTTTCTACCAATGTCACATACACCCGCATGTGCTTAGTGTTCCTCTAATGTCTTCACTGGCCAGATGGGGAAATCCCTGCCTAAAAAAACGAATGGGTTCTAATTCAACATCAGTTCCAGAACACACTAAAGACTCTGGCAGAGCACTTTGAACTGGACTGGGCCTCAATAATGAAATGCCCAGGCAGGTTAATATGTTAATTAGTTATTTGGATGCTGGAATACAGAGCTTTCTGGGAAAATTTGCAAATGGCATGAAACACACTGGAGGACAACAGCATAATTCAGAAAGATCTTTGATATATTAGAAAGCTGGGCTGAAGCCGATGGGATAAAATTGTCATGCAAGGTGCTATATGTCAAGAAGAATAATAAAAAACACAGGTAAAAAAAGGTGACAACTGGCTGGATGGCAGCACCACAAAGAAGGATCTAAGAGTCCTGGCAGATCAGACTTGTATTGAGTCTGCAGTGTAAAGCAGCTAAAGGAGAACACCTCTTCCCCACCACTGCAAAGTAAGATGCAAAATAATGGTTTGAAGTTGCAACAAATTAGGTTTTGAATGAATATCAGGAAAAATGTCTTCATTGTTAGAATAGTGAGGCAGTAGGATAGACTGCTTATGGAAGATGTGGAATCTCCTCCTTTGAAGGTTTTCAAGAAGATATTGGATAAACATTGCTCAAGGATAGTTTAGGAGTAGCTATGCCTAGATATGCTGTAAAAAACAATAGTTGGAAACCCATGAGACCCTCCCTGCCATGGATCACTGGAAGATCAGGAGAAAAGTTCTGCAGTCTAGAGAGAACCATGATCAGCAGCAGAAGAATGAAGCAGAGTTCCCCACTGAGCTTAGCTACAGAAAAAGATAAAAGGGGGCAGGAAATGTTTATGATGGAAATAGGGTTACAGAAAGTCCTGCTCTCCAGTTAGAGGATGTGGCATGTAGAGTTATGTTTGCTGCCCCCGTTTGCAGAGCAGAATGTAGAGTGCTAGGTTTTCCCCATGCTGGTCGTCACATGGGGTTGGGATGGAATTTTTCCTCCTCCAGTTGCTACAATGTCAAGGTTTTTAAAATATTTATTTATTTATTTGCTGTTTTACCTTCCTCAGAAACATTGGGTGGTGTTAGCAGCCAAAGCTGAGGATTTTGACTAGGGTGTTCCCCTATTACTGCTGGAACTAAAACCTGTAAGTTCCTGGTTAGGGGGTCTTGCTTTTCCAGTCAGAGTCAGATACATATATAATTAGGTAAGAATTTTATCTCACAATCAGATTGGCATGTACAGCATGGGTTTTTAATATCTTCCTCTGTAGTGGGACCTTGGCTATATTCCTTGTGTTTCTAATCTTCGCAGTCGCAGGACACTGACAGGCCCTCATCTCCCTGCTTGACTGGTGGCAGATTAAGGTGTTATCGGTGTTTTTGAACAATGTATCTTATATGCCTTGCAACAGGATTGTTTGTGTAGTTGTAGTACTAGGTTATGAAAAGCACTTAGGGGATGGTTTCGATAGGGGTGATCCTGCCTTGATTAGGTCTAGGGGTAGATATTACAAAAGCCTGAGCCAGAACTGATTCAATCTTTGCAGGTTAGTCTAACCTGCCTAGGCTGAGCCAGTTTGTAACTGCACAGACATCCCCTCTGGACTGAAAAAATGTAGGCACATGCCTGCAGTGGAACAGCCCTCCCTTCCCTTCCAGAGTGCTGAGCTGAGGGGGGCATGGCCAGACCCCAGCAGGATGCTCTGATTAGGGACATCTGCCTGCACCATCCCAGGCTTTTCCCAGCTTGCTGCTCAAGGGGGTGGAAGTATGGCCAGCCCCCAGCCCCAAGCTAGCACTCTGAGGCAAGGGGAGGTAGAGGGTGCAATGCATGCATCTGTTGATGATATGGAGCTTTTCAATCTCCCTCTTCCTGCTTCTTTATACTGTCTGCAGCAAACTGACAGGTGAACAAGTCAACAAGGGGCTGATAATAGTGTTTATCACTCCATCAGCAAAACAATAGTCTCTCTCATTAGTTGAAGCTCTTCTGAAACCGCTTTTTCCAAGGAAGGCAGGAGGGACCTTAACAGCTGATCTGTTGATTAGCTCCCTAAATGGACACTGTCCTGTTTGCCTATCCGAATGAAACTGGAGAAACACACAGAGACACCTCTCAGCATAAGCTAGCATACCACATGCTTAAGGTCTGTGGGGCTGTGGAAGATGGGAGGGGGAGATTCCTGTTTGAGCAGCAAGCGGGTGTGGCAGGGGGAAGCCAGACAGACCCTGCTGTGTCTGCAGTCTCTGCTAAAGCTCTGGCCAGGGAGCAGGTGGAGGGGTCAGCTCTGCTGTCTGGAGTAGACAGCCCCACCCAGCCCAGAAAGCATGCTAGAGTGCTGGAAGACTCTAGTTTAATTTAAACCAGGAAGGGGTCTGGGACAGACTGCATAAACAGGTTTAACCCAAATCAACTAAGTGTGATACTACATTCGACCAGGTTTATCTTAAATCAATTTCAGCCATTTTGAAACTGGTTTATGTGCACTGAATTTATGTTCTGTTACAGGTTTAAACCAGTTTGTGATCACTTAAACCAGTTTATGTGTAATGTCATCCCTACCCCAGGGGGTTAGACTTGACAACTTCTGGAGGTTCATCTTGGCCTTACTGTTTTGTGATTCTATGATCTCAGACTAGCTATCCTTAAACAATACAACTTTAAAAACCAACTTGAATCTGAAATTGTAGAAGAAGAGATTATGTAGACTTGATTGTATTAATTATGGTCTCAACAGGGCCCAGGACTTCTTATTCCGTTATCTGGACCATCTGTTAACTCCAGTGTCCATCCGGGTTTTAACTACTTTGTTTATCTCAGTCTAATCTACCTACTTTTTACCTCTCTCAACCGTCCCTGCCCCTGTCCCTGCCCCTTTTCCTTCTATATAAAGGGGTTTTTTTTTCTGTCAGTCCTTTCCTGAAAAAGTAGGCTGCTGCCTATGAAAGCTCATGCCTCTTAGAACCTACCTTCGCCTGACTTCAGATTAGCATGGCTTTATACGTCTGTAGAAATGTCACTGTACTTGTAGAAACAGTAGAATTGTTAAGTATATGGCTAATGAACAAGGAATATGATCATATTTAGATATGGTGAAATCTTGTTACTGCTCATGTAAAAACAATTCTCTACATTGACACCCTCTTATGCCATCTTTACATTTCATATGTTGTTTTGGTTATATCATAAGACATTCAAATAAAGAAAAGGTCTCTACCATAAAACACAAAATAACCAGAACAGAATAAAACCAGTGCCTTTTCAGTGAATCAGAGATGGGCCTTGGTTGGGGAGCCCATACAAGAAATGTGCTAGACAGTGATTGGCTGATGGAATTACACCTCTGCAGAACACCACTAGCCCACCCCAGATATTGAGAGATGGAGTGAAAACCAAAGGTATAAAGGCTGGTGTATTTGTCCTCTGGAGAATTTCATCCCACTACCAAGTTTGGACTTCAGCAGATGTGTGCAGAGAGTACTTATTATAAAAAATATACACATTCATGTACAGGCTGCACTGTATACATGACAATATGTGAAGTCACGTATAATTCATAAACAACAAAAATAACTGCTCTGAACTTACTTGTAGCATTTTTCCCATCTCTGGTAACCCATTTTTTTAATAACATGAAGCTCTGAGCAATCAGCGAGTTTGGGTTTTCTACTCGTATTTGATTAATTTCATCCACAGAAAAATTCAGTTCCCTTGCCAATTCTATAAAGCAAGAAAAAAAACACATTGTAAAAACACATTGTAATCATCATGTCAGGTTTATATCTTGTGTATTCTGTGAAAATAACAGCTTCATTAGGTTATACATATGAATTCACATGAACAAAAATATAACACAAATTGATCATTTATAGGATAATGACAACAACAGGTATTAAAGTATCATTCTTTAATTTGGAAAGAAAAAAAAATCATACCATATCTGTGTAATAATTGGCCTGTTACGTAAGATGTTGTATCTACATGCAATACATCACACATGCAAAAAAAAAAATCACTGCAGAGGTCACCACACACTGATTTTTACGATCTTATATGTTCAAGTACTTAGTATCCACATATACCTACACTATAATCATGTAACATAGTACAAATGGAACTGTAAGCTTATGAGGGAATTAGATTCGCATTGATGCACAATTTGTAACTGCAGAACTAGTAAAATTCATGTAATGGGCTGAATACATATAGGTGCTGTTGTATACAAACTTCTAATGCTCAACACCGGAAAAATCAGAATTCTGGAACTGAGGGAATGTCAGTCTGGACCAAACCAATGGTCTTTTCTCTTGACTCTGTCACGACCCAACACTTTAGGGCAAGGTGTCAAACTCAACCATGCCCCCCTCCCGGCTCCATCCAGATCTGAAGGAATGATCTGGATCTGGCAGTGACAGTTGTCAATTGTCCCCTGAACAATGACATGCATCGCCAACAAGAATCCCTACCTGGAAATTTGGCAGGGGTACCTCCATTGAACTCCTGGCTCCTGAAAGAGCCCCATGGGCCATATGAAATTGTTCTTTGGGCCACACCTTTAAT
Source organism: Caiman crocodilus (assembly GCA_030014935.1). Taxonomy (NCBI): domain Eukaryota; kingdom Metazoa; phylum Chordata; order Crocodylia; family Alligatoridae; genus Caiman; species Caiman crocodilus. The sequence continues at coordinate 1,548,066 of JAGPOW010002673.1, read as the reverse complement.
ATCTCTGCTTTCAGGCAATCATTTTGAGATTAATATTTAAATGACTTCAATTGTTTTAAATAAAAGGCATAATTATTTGTTATTATAATTTTCAATTACATTTCTATTGAAATTTATAAATGTGTATACAGTCTCTAGTTTTGTGAGATGGAAAGCTCTGCCTACAACATGCACAGTACCATTAATGCCACACAACTTCAAAAGAACCTGAAGGTGCCTGGCCTTTAAACTATAAAGGACATGTAAAGCCTAACTAGAAAAGATTATTTGCAAAAGGAATGACTGTAAAATCCCAGGATTGATTGTACTGACATAATGAAAATTTACCTGTCCAGCTAAGTCCCAGGTGATCAGCTACAATTGCCATCCTTATATCGGTACGCTCACATGGACTCTGTGGACCTGTGATTTACAATTCCTTGATTAGAAAAATTGTGTAAAGAGTTCTCCAATACTGGACAATAGCTTATTATAATATTTAATATTTTAATCTTACTAAGTTGATGGTGTTCATGTTGTCTACTCAAATGATTGTGTGTCCTAATAACCTATACATAATTTATTTTCACAGCTGTTATTTATACTTTCAGCTATGTAAGGCCAAATATCAAGCTACATGATGTTGTAGTATAATGAAACCAAACATGCTGACAACCTAGTTACTGGACTGTACACAAGTTGTTCAAGAACCCCCCCAAAAACACCAGGATTGAATTAATGCCTACTTGCTCTACTTTGACAAAATTAATTTTGCTATCACAAAAGAAAATTTTTCAAGTTTTGAGTTACACAATATTTTTAGCATGCATCACTATCTGTCTACAGTACAGAATTTGTTTAAGAGGAAGAAAGAAGAGTATAAGACAGCACATACAGATGACAATGACAAAATGAGAACTACAGTAAATCACTCCACAAGCAATCACAACAGTTCATGCACTAGGATCAACAAGTTGAAAGTTTTACAAACTAGGCTTGATCTCCACGAGGTGAGCCATGAGAGCTCCAGAAACCTGACTGCCTTCATTCTCACCAGTCCTCTTACTCCTCCTCCTCTCACTGTCGGCCTTTTCAATCTTTGATTTTAAAGGTGCTGCCTCTGTTCTCATATCTCTAGCAGACTTCGATGTAATGGAAGGCTGGTAAACTTGAGTAGCTTCTGATAATGATGCGTTTCTTGATGTACTGTCTTCTTCATCATCAGACACCTCTGACTGCATCTTTTTTTCTTCATCAGAGAGACGATCCACAAGTTTTAATGTCTCACCACTAATTCCCTTAAAATACTCAATAGAATGTTTACATACCTCCCTAAGCTGATTTTTTTTTACTTTAACCGTTGTCATTGTGATGGAGGTAGATCTTACCTTTATTGGTAATTTAGAAGGAAGCTGTTTCAGTTTTCCTTTTTCTAACTGCTCTTGCTTTTGCACTGCTGGAGTTTTTCTAGCTAGATTATTTCTATACGTATTTTTTACTGGAATCTTAGATCTTACTTCTAGACAGGGAGCAGAAACGTTTTGCTTTATTTTGTCAGGTTTAGTGGCCCGTCTCATTTTACTCCCTGTATTGTTTTGAAGATTACTTAGTGGAAAGACTTCTTTTACTGAGCTGGCCTTTATGGGAAGTTTTGATTTTGCTCTACTTCCTACCAACTCTGTTGACTTTTGCTGTTCTCCAAGTACTTTTTGCTTATCTCTTATTTTGTGTCCTTGCGTTGCCCCTGCACCTTTTCCTGAAGTGCTTTTCATTTGATTAGCTTTCTGTGTGGAACATTTGGGTTCAGAATGTTCTTTTAGTACTACATTACTGGCAATATTATTTGTATGGATAGTGGATGAATCCAAATTGTTGTTGTTATTAAAATTATCTTTTGGAAAATCATGTGCCTCGGTTTGCCTATAGCTTGTCTGGATAGTAGCTGAACTTGTAATCACTGCTATGTTTTCAGTTTCTAATCCCTGACAACTTGGCATCACAGTGTCTATCTTATCTGTTACTTCTCCAAGGCCATCTTTCTTCAGAGTCATGGTGGAAGCAGAAATTCCCATTTTAATTGGTGTACGCAATCTGGGATCAACTTTAGAAGTGTTAACAGTTGTTGATGATTTCTCCAGTGAGTTACTACCAAGTGTTGCTTCCATGCAATCTCCACTGGCCTGGATGACGGGCTTATGTTCAACTGCTGATGTTTCTACTTCTCTCTCTAGGTTTGTTTCTACAGTGTTGTCCCCTGACTGTGGCTGTGTGATGGCAGTGACTGTACTATCCCCTTCCCCCTTGTCCCCTGGCTTCCCTTCAGAAGTATGCTCACCAATCTGAAAAAATTGGAGTCTTTCTTCAACAAAATCCCTCTTGCTCATGTCAATTGCACCACTGCGAGTCATCTCAAACATCTTCCCTTCATGAAATGGGAAGGGGTTGGGTTCACTAGTTGGAGTACTTTCATCTGTTGGAGTTCTGGCTGGAGTTGTATCTGGTGTTGTTGCTTGGGATCGGTCTTCCACTGCCAGACCAAATGGCTTAGCCTCATCATCCCTGGATTTAGTCTCAAACACTTCATCATCTCCTCGATTATTGGACCATGGGTCAAAATCTAGACTTTTGGTAGCTACTGTTTTAAAAGGGGTTGCAAATTCTTCATCTACTTTGTAACTGAAATACGTATCAGGAAACACAGTTCTGTCAGGGTGCCTGCCTTCTAATGTGAAAAACTGAGCCCCTGACTTCTGTTCAGTTTTATCTGAATTCTTTTCAGAAGCTGGAACTTTTGAAGGTGGCTTGTCTTCTTCAGTGCCTACCCTTCCTTCCTCCTCAATAACTTCAAGCTTGCTTTGACTGAAGCAACGGTCAGTCTGCTTTAAGATGCCCTCTGTATTCCAAATATCCTTTTTGGTTTCTACAGCAGGACATGCAAGCTTAGAATCACTCTCAGTTAAACCATCATCTTCATCTTGTAAGTCATAACCGTCAAGAGAGTCAATTTCAGTTGCATCTGTATCATGAGAGAATTCTGCAGTAGTTGCTATGGAACACTCAGTGACAGACTGGTCATTGTTCCCATTTTGCACTACATCATTCTGAGGTGAATCAAGGCCAATGTCAAACTCATTGGGTATCCCAGAACTAGGATGGCCTAACGCTTCCTGTTTCTCACTCTTTTCAGGGGATTTAGGTTCTGAGGCTTCCTTCTGGTCATCTTCAGTTTCTTTTAGTTTAAAAGTATACTTTTTTAATGGAACTGGTTGATACAGAGATTCATCATCACTGGAATCACTGACATCTGCTCCAGGTGGCACAGGAGAAGGTGGCTGAACTCTTATCACCGGTTCAGCCAGTTGACATTTGTCATGTTCATCTTGTAGATTTACTTCTATCATATCCACCTCATTCTCAGGGGAATAATGATGCTTCCTCTCTGACTCTGTTTGATCTGCATCTAATGGTGGAGGAGGTGGGAATTCAATGTAGGCAACTCTGTTACTTTTTGGTCTTTTGTTAGAGTCTTTGTTTATATTATTAGGCATAATTTTATCAATTTTTGGTTCCTCCACTGCTGCCTGCTTTATAGAGGTTGATTTGGCCTCTGCTTCCTCCTCCGATTCCTCAGAAACCTCAGGTATGGGACTGGGCTTGCCTGGTATATAAGCTATTAGTGAGTCAGGTGTTTTAGAGGTAAACTCATAACTCACTTCCTCAGAACTGGGGGTTTCTGGGGTTAGAGGGCTTTTCCCAGAGCTATCTATGAAAGATACTTGTTCTAATGTATCATCTTCTGGACTACCTTGTGGAGAAGGAGGCTGTTTTTGCTGTCTAGCTGTATAAAATGTTCCCCTTGTCTCTTGTATTGTCTTACTTTCCTGACTTATAATTTTTTTCACATTTCCTTGTTGCATCTCTTTTTCATATTGCTTTCCTACTTGAACAAAACTAACATAGACAGGTAAAGTCTTTATTTCTTTCACTCCCTCGGTATTTACTAAAGGTGAAACTTTATCCAAGTAATCACTGGTGCTAGGGTCAAATAACTCACTCGAAGGAGATTCCTTTCCAGGAGTAAATTCTAAAGAATCAGGTGATTTGCTATGGGATCTTTCAGTTTCCTCCACAGGAGGATTTAACCCTATGGAAGAACCTTGTTGCTTGGTAACTTTACTGATTTCTGAATGTTTTATTTTTTCATCTTCTGCATAATCAAATTGTCTTTCAACTTGCTCCTTAAGCATAGTTGACTGGGACACTTTAGCTGACAGTTCATAAATGGTGCTTTTGGACTGATCAAGGACAGTCTTCTCCTCAGCAATTCTGACTGGAATGTGGGACATAGTCAATTCTTCTTTTCTCTTTGAAATGTTATCAGCTGTTTCACTGGGACAGTCCCCTTCTCGGATAATATACTCTCTGTACAGAACCCTTTTTGATGGGGATTTCACAGTCACTTCCTTCACCTCCTCTGAATGAGATCCATTTGTTGACAATTTCTGTTCACACTCTGTCACAGTGATAAATTCACTCTTTTTCTCAGTGTTCTCATCAGCATGATCAATATGGTTTTCTTTTACTGCATCTGGAACAAGTACATGTGAGTGTTTTTCTTTCTGTGTTTTATAATTAGAAGCTCCAGGACTCTCCCAAGTTCTATAGATTTTTTTGTCCCAGTGTCCCTTCATTGGTGAGTCTGAGCTGTATGAAAAATTTTTAGCCTGCTGTTCCAAAAAATGTTCTGGCATGTTTTTGCTTGATGTTTCAGTTTTCTGTTTCTGCACATCTGAAGCAGAAAGGTCTTCTGTAACTCTTCCTTTACCTTGGACATCATCTTCTTTCATTTTAATTTCTTTTTGCAAAGCCATATTTCCATCCGTGACATCTATTTGCTTTGCCTGCTTTTCTCTTGCATAAAGCTGGTACACTGGTAGCTTGCTTTCTTGTAATTTCTTTACTGGAACTTTGGACTGACTAGCTTGTTCTTTCTCTTCTTGAGGTAGGTCTTTGGTTCTTGGGCTTATACTTTGTTCAAATTTAAGTCTAATGGAACTGAGTTTTGATTGCTTGAGCTGAAATCCAGCCTGTGAAGCTTCAGGTATGCCAGTCTGTTGAACATTTCCTTTGTGTTCCATAGCTTGTTTACAGTCCTCTATTTGTTGTACAAAAATCCTTTTTTCAGGACTGCTGGGCAAACTGGCTGCTCTTCTCTCATCAGATTTTGGAAAAAATTTTCCATTGTGCCCATATTGTCTCACTTTACTCCAATCATCACTTGATGGTAATTCTGCAAGTAGTACCTTTTCAGGGCTGCTACTGGCAGACCTCTGACTAGAATGCATTTCTTTGCCTTTTTTTTTATGCTGCTTTTTCTCTGGAGATTGTAGTTCATCATTCAACTTTTCTGTTTTGTCCCGAAAAAACTGTGATACTTCAGTCAGTTTTTCTTCTGCCTCCTTAACAGTCCTGTCCACCCTGTCTTCATATATCAACTTTTCTCTACCTCTGTCTAATCTGTCCTCAGTAAAGCGCATCCACACGGCATGTTTTGGACTACTAACATCTCCAGCATAGTGTAATACTGTCACTTTATCATAATGATCATCTTTAGACATTTTACCTACACCATTTTCAGATACATCTTTATAGATTTTGGAGATAATTTCTTTCTTAGGGGCAGTGGCTACTTTTTCTCTGTATCGCTTATCAGACCCCTGTATTTCTGAACTAAGGGGTAAAGCATGGTCAGTAACTGACTCCTCAGTATCAGAATGAGATACATCTAGCTTTTCTGAAAGAAGCATTTTCTCAGCAAACCTGTAAGACTCCCCTCTTAATTCTGACAGCTCATCATCATGGTATTCTATTGAGTGCTGACTCAAAAGCTTCAGTGTTTTGTAAGAGTCATCAGATATCAGTTGAGCAGAACTAGGGCGACTGTCTTCTTCCTGGGACACAGGAGTGTTTACTCTAGAAGACTCCAGATAAGAAGGAAGTGATTCTTCAGCTGTAAGTTCTTCTTCTTCTTGCTGACCTTGTTCGTCTGAACAAGGAAAAACATCATGTTTTTCCAAATCTTTTAAGTTAAAATCTCCCCGTGGTAAGTCTTTTTGATATACATACATTTCTTTTTCTGGACGCTTTTTTGTTTCTCTAATAATGACTTCAGTAGGTTCAGCTTGATTACCTTTTTCAATATGGACCTCTATTATACGCTCCAGTTTGGGTTTCATTTTGCTGTCCTTCTCAGCAGGTTGTTGTGAAGTTTCAACAGCTCTGCTAACATCTGATGTTACGGATGATTTATGTTCAAATAAACCTGCCAGTTCTTTGGAAGGGTCACGTCCTGACTGGAAAGCTTTCATTATGTCATGAACTGACATTGTTTCCTCAATTCTTTCAGAAGTACTTTCAGTACATGGAGGTTTATGATAAACCATTCTAGTTGTAGTAGTGATGTGAGTTTCTTCTTTCACACGGACACCTTTGCTAAGCATACATTTGTGGTCATCTTCTTCACTGTTGCTGGCTTTCATTTGAAAGGCTTTAACTTTTTCTTTAATGGACCCAGCAGATTTTTGCTCCAACTCCATAAAAGTAGATGCAGGTTTTGATGGTGGTAGCTCCTCCGTTTGCTGCTCTGGAATCTCTTCTGATGAAGGTTCATAGCTGCGGATAACATGAACTACTTCGGTTCTTGTTTCTGTAATGACAGGAGGGATGGGCACGTCATGAAAAAGTGGTTTTGGCCCTGTGCTTTCTGCACTTTGGGGGGCTGAAGGGGTTTTTTCACTTCTTGTTTCAAACCCACTGTCAGACAAAGGACTTTTGTCTTGGTCAGGTTGAGAAAAATCATCTGGAGACTCTAAAATTGTATCTGTTCCAAAAAAGGAATCTGCAATTTTACATAATTCTTTTTCTGAAGTAGAAGGCCTCATGGAGGCTGGAGGCATTTTAAGCTTATGTTCCTGTAAAGCAATGGCTGGTTTTAAAATGCGTTTTTGTCTCTCTTCACCTTCTTTTTTCCCTTCTTCAAACCTGTACTTTATGTTTGTTAGTGAACTACTCCCAATATCATTTGTTAAATAATCAATAACTTTTGACAAATTATAATCCTTCTCAGACATGACTTTAGTTTTAATTTGCATTTTTTCTGGAACAGATATAGGATGACATGTTTTTGTTTGCTGTTTTGCTTCATCAATCTCCTCTATACTGAACTCTACCCAGTCATCTTCAGATAAGTGTCCTTGATCACTTTTTGATACTTTGGATGACCCTTTATTTTCTAAACACACATCTTTTTTCAGTATCTCACTAACTTTTACTAAGTCCTCCTTTACTTTCTCAACAATTTTAAAAGGCTCTTCATCATCAATTCTACCCTCTTTAGTTAGTTCAGGTTGGAATGGCTTGTTCTCTGTTACGTCTGTCTGCAATATTGCAGTCATCCTTATCAAGTCCTCCTTCATTTCAGCAACATCTTTCAGTATCTCCTGACTAGAGGATAAAGAAGATGGTGTGGACAACTTAAGAGCAGAGGGTGCTAAAAATAAGGAAGATTTTATTGGAGATGAAGTCCTGCTAAAGTGGGACTGTGTATGTGCCTCTGTAGTCAATGTTTTAATAGGTGACAATAATGCAGCTGCTGATTTTGTAAGTGAAGATGACTCTGGAAGCTTCTTTAATGTTGGTTCTGACAAAACATTGACTACAGAATATACTGGCACTGTTATTGTTGATGAAGTTACTGAAGAGGTAGTTGTAGATATTGATCCAAGGGATGTATATAGTGCACCTGCAGAAGTAGCTCTTATCGACTGAAAAGCTGATGGTGCTGAAGACATAAACGACCTGACTGGAGAAAATGACATTGTAGTAGTAGTCGAAAACACTCTCTCAGCTGTGTCAGCAACAGCAGCAGCAGCACAACTTGCAGAATTTGTAGCTGCAGAGATCTTGTCTTGAAATGTGGCGGTGGCTTTGGATACTGTTATTAAATTGGCAGAGGAAGGGTATTTCAGAGGTGGCACAGATCCATTAACCAATGCTACATCTGCATGACCAGCTACATGTTTCACAGGTGATGAGAGAGATGAAGTCATCATGACTTTAGGTGATGAAACAGCATCAACTGCTGACTTAGCAGGAGATACCACTGATTTCAGAGGAGAAGATAAAAGTGGTGATGCTGATGTGATGATTGATTTAAATGGCAAACTTGAAGAATACATGTTAATGTTTGATTTGGGGGATGCTGGAGGCGTCATGGTAATGGATGATCTCTCCAAAAGAGACCCTGCTGTAGTCACTGGAGATGTCCGACAGGGAAATGTTGAAGTGGATGCCAGCCCTTTTAAATTAGTGGCTTCTGTTACTGTGGGAGCTCTGATGAAAGAACCAGAAGAAACTTGGATATTATATGGAGGCTGTGATACAACAGTTTTTATTGGTGAAGAAATTGTCCGAAAGGATCTAATTGGAGATGCTACATCGCTAACAGATTTAACCGAAGAAGTAGTAGAAGCTCCTAATGTGGATTTGATTGGAGAAGCAGAAGAAACAGACCATATTGATTTTAATGGGGAAGCTGTAGGAGTGTTAGAGGAAGAGCTTGATAGGGAAGTGAAGCCTGATTTGGGTTGCCCAGGCACTGTAATTGGAGCTGCTGTCCATGACTGATATGGTCTTGTTGAAAAGAATGGCTTGTATGAATAAGTAGCGGGTAGGGTTCTTGTTGCTCCTGCACTCCGTTCAACTGTTTCTTAAATTTTTAAATCAAAATCAAACATAAAATCAACAAAAATGATTGAAAAACAGAGAGACCAGAGAAGAAAATTGGTCAGTAAACGTTGTAATATTACAAAAAGCAAGTACAATTGTTTGAATGAGTTAGAATGGAGTAGGTAAAAGGAACAATTGAAAAAGAAAGAATAGGAATGAGCCAAAATAAAAAGCAACATGAAATGAAAGAATAGAATGCATATAGCAACCAAGTCTGCAAACAATGGAAAACAAACATAAAGAAGGAATCCATAATGATAAAAAATAATAACCACAACAAAAAATTCTTCTCTTACTTCCCATTGACTTTCTGATGTGCTATTTTTGGAATATTAATGTGACTTCATTTTGCCTGTATAGGTATGTCTTTGCTTTATTCAACTACTACAATTATCCTTTTAGGAATTTCTGTTGTTCTATTGTTCTGTTCATATAGTGCACCTATATAAAACAATGTAAATTTGTGCAGAATGACATTAAATAGCTAAAATCTTCTTTGAAAACCACTCAAACTATTTCATGCAGAACCCAAAATACCTTTAAGTGACAGGCAATTGATGTGCAAACTGTGAAGCAACTAGAATAAATTCAAATCTTTATCTCCCATGCACAATTCGTATATGCTTCACGCTCACAAAGCCAATAAGAGCAAGAACTTTTCTGAGCTGAAATTTAAAACATAAAAAGGAACCTTTTGCATTTGTTCTTTTCATGCGATATTCCTTTCGTTTAGTAAAACTAAACCAAAACTTTACATGAAATGATTATAAGCAGCATTTATCACACAAGAAAAATGGAGAATATGATTTATGATAAACGTGAGCAAGCAAAGCAACTAAAACACTTTATCCATGCGGAGTATATCATGTCAAAACAAGCACATGGAGGGACACATTTTCTATGCTGTATTATGCACAATATATAAACCTTAAAAAATCTTTTCACAAGAGGCATTTAAAAGAAGAGTACACTTTTTCTACAAGATGTAGTGTGTCTTGATACCTTTTGAGGAGATTTCTGTATCAGCTCAAAGAAAGACCTGCTCAACTTTACATTTCTCAAAAGGTAATATTAGAAAAACACTCAAAGAACAGAAATGATCTGGCAAGGACAAACCTTTTGACCATAAGTATCTGCAAAATGAACAACTTATTCACAGGTTTTCCTAACCAAATCATTGCTGACAACTATATTTTCAAGTCACTGGCTGGAGGTACTCAGTCCAGAAGGCAGTATTTCTGGGAATAACATTACAGCATCTACATCCTCTGCCACAGCAATAACATTCAGATAGTTCTTTCATAGAGAGGAAAATAACTTGGAGGCACCAGTTAGAAATTGAGCTACAATATCCAAACTGCCTGTTCAGCAAGCCTTTGTTTGATGTTATACAGATAATTTCTCAAACCTGTTTTGTCTTACAGTCAGACAAAATTCATTGTGAAGCCAAGTAAGACTTACATTCAAATCCTAAACTTATATCACACAAACTTCTCTAAAAAAAGATGTTTAGTACATCATAGGCTCATATCCTGTAAGCAGAAAATGTTCTGAGCCCATCATGGCAATAGAGCAATTAGGTTAAAGAGTTCTTGAATATTGAGCACTACTGGCACAGACTGTATTCCAAAAGACAGTCATTGGAAGCATACTGCTTACAAAGCATTTAAAAAATACAGTTTGAACAACCCCCATTGAAAAACCTCATTAAATAAATTAGACTAGGAAAGTGATTTATTAGGAGCAGCTGCTAGGGTTCACCAAAAGTTCATGTAGTCTCAAGTCCAAAAATACTAAGTCAAAACAATACCAAAATACACTAATGAAATAAAACCGATTGGTTCCAGAGTTTATATTGCTGTAGCAGGCTCTTGGTGTGCTGAGATGTACCAATCCCAGTACTATAATTTAGTGAGGAAATAAATCCAATAGTAATTTCTCCTTCCTCATCTTCTTTCCATTAATTTGTGTATTTAGATATAGTAAAATGTCTCATCTGTATTTCACACAGTACTTGAGAAAAAGGACAGGGTGAAGGAAGCAGTCTGGTTGACTACTAACGAATGAAATTGAGATACCTGGATCATCTAGAAATAAAAACAGTTATACTTATTTTTCTTTTAAAAGGGAGTACATCAATTATGCTAAGAGGCTACAGCATGTATTTTAGGCTATGCAGTTATTTTTATGTACATATTCTGGGTACAAGAAGCACTTGCACTTTAGCCTCAGGCTTCACTAGGAGATATGGTTATTCACTACCTTTTGATTGCCAGTTAAGTATTAATCCTGCACTTCCTCACTTGGTACTGGTGAAAGAAGATGGTGGGTGAGCAAATGCAAGCCTGCCAAACAGTGATATCCTAGTCCAGGTTCTGCTTGAAGTCAACAGAAAGGCTAGAGAGCATCTTACAATTCACAAGCATGTTCCCTATTCTGCCTGATACACCTGTACTGGGCACAGCTGTGTTCTTTTTATGCTCTCCTCTCTGCTCTTACTTGCTATTGCCCCATGAACTCCAGCAGCAGTGGGAAGGAAAGTCAAAAATGTGTTGCTCCTTAAATCATCAGTGAGTTATATCACCAGCTTCAAGGAAAACAGTTCCAGGTCCAGATCTAATCTCCTCTTTTTTTTTTTTGCAAACAAGGGAGGTAAGGAAGGAGAAAGTGATGCTCCACATGTCATAGCAGAGTAGAGTAAGGAGCAACAAAGAACAAAATAAAGGCAAAATACCCCATCTACTTGCAAGTCCACATCACAGCTGCAAAGCTCCAAGTACTTCCAGTGAGTTCAACTAGAATGGGTGGTAGCAACATATATCATAGGTGGCTTATTACTAGAGCATTATTTCTTATCCACTCTGGGGACAATCTTGAGTATCAGCTTCTGAAAAACTGTTTTACCATCTTTGGTTACTCATTACACAATTCTGAAGTTTTCTGTCTGCTGGCTAGTCTTGATTTTTTAGTTCAAACACCCTTCTTTGAAGGTGACAATAGAAGGGTAAAAGTAAAGAAAAACAGCTTTTCTTTTCCAAACTGCAAAAAAAAGGTATCTGAGTTAAATGTTTGGGGACACAATCATCAAGCATTCTGCAAATCTGTAGAAGGTGGTACATCAAAATTATGATCAGAGGCTCTTATACCTTATTCAATCTTTCTTTCATTCTTGGCTTTCCAATTCATTTGAGGTTTTTTCACATTTTCGTAATTGAGACATGATGAATCATTGGTGAATTAATATAAACATTTTGTTTCTAAATTAATCTTTAGAAACCAATTAAAAAAAATATCCATCCTTCAAACTCTTAATGAATACCTTACCCAAAACTGGTTAATTTCATTCCCCAAATTTTTGGACAATATCTCAGAGCCTCCTGTGAGGTCCCAGCTAGTTTAGTAGTTTCCTTAAGAATGGGTGAGGTCTTACATCTCATATGCTCCAGGTTTTCTTCAGGGTTTGAGAAATACAGTATAGGCTGGAACATCTCCAACCCAAAGAAGCCAAAGAGCTCATGAGATCATTACTCAGCATCCAACCAATGAAAATTGGCAGACCAAATTATATTTATCAATAGATTATATAAAATTATATCAAAATGCCATTTGGGAGATGGTGACTGTGATGATACAAGGTCTGAGAAGAGGAGGAAAAGACTGTGACGAAGGACAAAGGGCCAAATTCTGACAAGGGAAGGGAGACAAACGAATCAAGGCTTGAGCTTGGGAAGATATACTGTATTTAAAAGGGGAAACAGGGCTAGACCTAAAATCATGTCAAAGGGAAGTGAGCAGAAAAGAAAATGATGGGGCAATGGGAAATAATGAAACACCGCAAAAGAGAGGATAAAGAAATAGTATGAGAGAGTTCAAATGAACTTCAGCTAAAAATTCAAATATTTTATAACTTATTTGAATGATCTGTGCACATCATTATTTTTAATGCATCACTTATAAAACAGATATTTTCTTTAATTAGCCTCATAAAGAAAGGAGGAACAGTGTATTTTGGACCATAGTTTGCAATTAGCAATTCTGTTCCCCTTGCTATATCCAAGGAGTTACATGGCTTTTTTTATTACTTTTGGTTTAGAGAGAGAGCAACTGCTAGCCAGTCAGTTTTCTCCAGTTTTCTGTCTTAACACAGAGGAGACCATTGAGGATTTTGCTGTAGCTAATTTTTCTATTGATTTTTTTTTCAAATGACACCAAAATATATGTATAGAAAAAATGTCTCTTCTTATCATAGTTGTGTTTGTGATTAGTAGGTTTGCAATAGCAACTCACTCATTCCAGGCTCAGTCAGATAGCTGTAGCGCTTACGTAAAGCAAGAGAGACAAAGTTCTGACGCCGGTCTGCTTTCTCCGTCTGTAACAAAACACACTTCTATTCGGTACCTTCAGAAACATTGTTACCAGCTTGAGCAGGTTGAAAATAAAATCTGCATACTTTGGGCTAGCTCTTGGCCTTCACACCCATAAAATGAAATTGGAATACAACCTTGCAGCTTCATAATGACACACAGGAATAAGCAATGATATGTGATTGCCTTTCTCTAGAGCAGGGAGGTGGATAATGGACAGAGACTGGCTCCATTCCTATTTACACCACTGCTGCAGGAAAGGCAGTAGTAATTTGCTGGTGGTGTAAACCTGCATTAAATTACTACCCCTCTAGAGCCAAAACAGGAAATGCAAAGATTCTCAGAGGAATGCTTATGTGGCACCATGCCTCTCAGGTATATATTGTAATAGTACAGTTTACACACCACATTCATCTTAGGGCAGTGTCTGAAGTCACAATCTAGCCACATATTACATCAAAATTATAACATCCCCCTATTTTTTAATAATCTTTCATATTACTTAATAATACGATTTTTCCCGCTCTGTAAAATAAGACAGCCTTAGCTACAAACAGAAGTATCCAGACAAAAGACTACAGATATGGACATAAAACAGAGTATAACTTAGGTTGCAAAAAAATCTCTCTCCCCCAAATTTATTTGTCTTCAAAGCACATACATCACAATGTATATTTGCTTTAAAGTGAGTACGTTCAGGACAAAAAAAAAGGCATGAAGGGAGTTATTTTAATAGGCACAAAATGCAGAGGTGCATATTAGAAAGCAGAATGCAATTGCTAATTACTAAATCGCATCAAAAGTTACTGTTTCCAAAGGCATAGGAGCTAGTGTGGTATTTTTGCTTCTCTATTAATTTAAAAGGTCTTCAGAGAAATCAGGTCTTTTGATTCTGCTCCTGTTTGGAAAGGGGAGCTATTGAGATAGCTATAAAATCACTCACCAAGTCATGTGAAAACCAATTGATATAGTGATTTTTTTCAAATGTAGGGATTCTTTCATGTGACTCTAATCAGTAGGCAGCTAACACTATCAGCAGTTTGAAATGAGAGGAAATCTGTTTGTTTATAGTTAAAATGTTTCTGAAGGGTTTAAAATTTTTTTTTCTATTTTCACTTTTAAAACCCCTTCTATCCCATTTTATACTTATAAAATGTATATTAACATATTTTTGTTAACTTATTTGGTAAAGTATGGATTTTTAAGCTATGGATATTTAGAGTTTATTTGAAAATAGATGCATATAAAATAATTAGCTGTTACTCCTAGTTATTTCACTTTTTCATAAAGTTGGGGTTATTTTGAGGAATAAAAATATAATTGCGTCAGTGTGTAAATGCCTTGTTCATCTATCTCCAGAAATACAGATTAAGGAAAGACTGAAAGGTAACATATGTACCCAAATTCCTCTGTTGTAACTACTGATTTTATCTCCAGCAAAGATTACCTTAACTTGTATCTTGTTAATTACATCATGCTCTTAGTATAAAATTAGATAATATTCAGAATACTAACACACACACATAATTTTATAGCATATAATCCTACTTCTTCACATGCCATCACTTGTATTGCTTGACAACAGAAACATCAGACATATGGGATATGTCAGTGTTATTATTCAATGTTATCATTAAAAGATATTGTAGTGCTTTTCTAGAATATATTTATTTTTCTGCACTATTTCTGGAGAAAATAATAACAGAAGACAATGTTTATATTACCTCATCATCTTGATCTGACTCTGTTTCCTTTTGGTCCCAAGATGCATTGCAGAGACAAGGAATATTATAATGGACAGCAGGGAAAAGAATATCAGGATATGAAAAGGACCAACTTGGGAGCACAAAATGCAAGCCAATTTATAAAGGCAAAGCAAACCCAAAATGTCAACATAAAAGAAATAAAAATCTTACATCCAATGCAAATTAACACATGATATTATGGAAAGCATAAACATCTGTGAACTGAAAGCTGACACATGAGCTATAAACAGAGGATCCATCATAAAATCAGAGGAACTTGACACCACATTAACAAGAGACTTAAAAGTATATTACATACAAAAAACTAATGAAGCATAAATTCAAAAGCCTTAATCATATCACAAAGCATTTTCATTTCACAGGGTTTCATTATTAATAGGAAAAAAAAAAGTTAAATAAAAAAGAAAACAACAACTAAACACTAGAGTCCTAGAAGGAATACCTTTTTGTGTGCTGGTAGAGTTATATTCAAGTTGCAAACAGCTGTTTGTGGCAGTCCTCTTGTAGTCTTTGGTTCTTTCAAAAAAGATAAACGACCACAAGGTTCTTGGCTGGTATCTCTAATCTAAAAAAAGATATTGTACTAGTTGACCCAGAAATACTTGAAATATTTATTGTACATTTAATATACTCTGGATTTCTGAACCAGAGTATTTGAAAACTCTCTGTGCTTGACTCCTTTTCCAATAAAGAGGGGGAGAATTTCTGGAGAAGCCCATCAAAGTAGATCAGAGAGTTAAAAGAGGTCATTGGAGAGTTGAACAAAGTGTTCCCTTTCATGAAAAGTCACCTAATGTAAAACCAAATGACAGCTAAAGGAACTGACCCAGGAATCAACTAGCAGATCTTTCTGGGGAAGAAAATTATAATCACAGCCTAAATATTAGGTCATTTTAGGATTTTTGGTTTGATTAAAAACGAACTTATAAGTTACATCATTCCAAGAAGTAATACTCCTGTAAATAACCTGAATTTTTCTCTGTCCAGCTTTCCACATGTGACTACTTGCACTCACAAAAGGGACCAGACTTTCATTTGCACACTCAAATTGGTGAGGTGTTATTGTGTGAAAATAAATGTTTACATATGCGTAACATATGGATGTGCATGCTCGTGTTGGCAGGATAAGATCAGCTGCACACTAGAGCTGTGCAAAATGGCTATATTTCATTTTTTTTCAGATTTGGCATTACAGAGGGACAGTGATTCATTTTGGTATTTCAGATTATTGTCCCATTTTGAATTGGCCAAATCTGTTTTGGAGTTTCAATGCTTATTCAGTGTTTTGGCCTTAGCCCATTATGGAGAATCACTAAAATGTCTATAACTTTGTCATTGATTGTCTGATTTGGATGAAAATGGCAGGGATAGTAGCCCCTTCTGAGATCATGAAGCCTACCAAGCTTCAGGAAGATGGTGTAGGGGGTTTTGTGAAACTGCACCTCAAACTGTTCAAAGCAAAACTCATAACCTTTTCTGGCAGCATGCTGTCACCCTGTGTGCAGGGTTGGGGCCAGCAGCAGCACCTGAGTGTGCTCTGTGCACCCCACACTGAGTGCTAGAAACACTGGTGCTACCACTGGCTCCAGATCGCAGACAGTGATCAGCTACAGATGTCAATTAGAGAAGTCATTTCTCCTGGTTCTTCCCCCTCCCTCTTCTGAGTTTCTGTTTCCACACAAGCCTGCCTCTGAAACATTCCAAAACATCCAAACCATTCCAAAATATTTTGGAAGGTTTTGTTTAATTTCGGACATGTTTTGGAGCCTTTCAGTTCATTTCAGATTAGGTGTTTCGAGCACCAAAACGGGTCAAAACATCTCTGAACTTAAATGGCTGCCAACATTTTGCACAGCCCTACTACACATCCAAACACATGATATTGGATATGTAATCTCTTTGCTCACTGGAGTGAGCTACCACTTGAGACTAAACACAGTGTGGATAAAGAGTACCAGAGTAGGATTCTGTCAAAGGGCTGTGAACACATACTCTGACACTGACTTCCTGTTGTAACTTCAAAAAATCATCAGTAGACTCTCTCCCCGGTTATCTACCTATTAAATAATAATAACACTCACTCCCCAGAGGCAGATTATTCGTATTAGATAGAACTAATATTGTTACGTTAAAAAAAACATTTTCTCAGTCTACTTGGTCTGGTGGATTTACTTTTACCTTGATAGAGAATGGCAGTCTGTTTTCCTTGAAAGCATAAAAATTGAAAACAAGCTGCTGCCCTCCTTTTGTCAAAGGGGCTAGATTTCCATAACAGTCAACATAAATGGGTTTTCCTTCCAGAACCTGTTGAAGCAAGAAAAGAGAAAGTTAAAGTCAGCAAAATACTTCTTGTGCGATACAGTTCATAATTATGCCACTATTACCAACCACTTTGCAGCTGTTTATTCAGATAGAAACTCATCAACTGACCTAATTTTACAGTACCATTAAATGACATTATAATTTTTAAAAATTAATGTTAATGTATCGACAGTATTTATAATGAGTGAAATTGCTTAGAAATATATCTTCAACTGTAGATATAACAATGTTTAAAATACAGCTTCAACTTTACAGTACAACTTTAACTATAGATACGTACCTTACCGTTAGTTGTATTACTTTTTTCTGCAAAAGCCTCCCATTTCCAAGACCAATCTGAGAAACTCAACTCAAGGCTGGAGATGTTTTTTAGACAAGGAGGAGGTAAATCCAACCCACCACGTTGGAATGAGTGAGCAGAGTTGCTCCACAGAAACATTTCCTGTTTCCTTAGTAACCCACTCCCTAGTGTCAGGTCAAGGGCTCTGATATAGAAATCTCCTTTTTCTCAGACTGGTCTGGTTCCAAATAGTTTCTACATACAGCCTTGTACAGTGATTGTGGATCCTATTTGTAGGATCCTGGCACTACTCACACACACCAAAGAGTCTTTAGCAGTATAAGTGAAGGGAGGAAAAGGGTGACCAGGGCCGCAACCCTTGAGAAGGCACAAACACAGCCACCTCCACAACCACCACAGGTACCACAGCAGTTGGAGATGCCCCATGTGTTGTGACTGCCCCAGGCATTGAGCTGCTTTGTTATACCTCTGGAAGTTTGTATGAATTAGAACTATACCTCAATATCTTTGCTTCTTGCAACTTCTTCAAAATTCTCTTGTTGCTCCAAAGTTTTGTCTACTTTATCATCAGTCATGCAGAAGCATCGCAAGTTGGATTCCACTGGGTCATTCATTTTGGCAAATATCACAAACTTGGCCATATAAGGAACACATATTAATTCCCTATAAAGCTGTGTGGCCAGTCCCATAGTTTCTAGTAATTGATGACAATCTGCAAGCCAAAATCTGAATAAGAAAAGACAAACCATTCAATCAGCTGTCATTATAAAAAGATTTTACTTCACAAAACAGAGGCCACAATTTTAAACAGAAGCTCTACTCCAGCAATAAAGAACTGTGCTAACACTCATAGATCAAAATGGGGATACTTTTTCATGGGGTAGAGCAACCTCTGTAATGAAATCTATGTTTTTCTGCCATTCTGGATTCATACGGTGACTGAACATTTCTCGGTGGCAATAATGGGAGCTTTTATTGCAATTTTATTGGAGTTTAAGATTGCTTAGGGCACATCTACATGAGACGTATAGTGTGGAGCTGCCTAATTAGCTCTGCAATAAAATCACAAAGTCTACACAGTCTATTAGACTGCAGGAAATTAATTAACTCTGCCACAGGTTAGTACTTGTAAATACAAGTATTATCCTGCAGTAGAGTTCTTTACTGCACAGAAATTCATGTGTAGACACTGATGGACTTGGATGGGGCACAAGGGGGGCTGCAGTCTGGGGAATGCCTGACAGCTAGCCCTGCACTGGAGCACTTACATGCCCCAGCCAGGCCATCTGCAGCACAATGAGTTGGGTCAAAGCAACTCCAGGCGGGCAGGCTGACACCCTGGGCTTTCTGCCAGCAAGGGCTGCTTCGACCCAGCTCAGTGTGTTGCGGTCCCAGGAGAATGTGCAAATGCAGTGGAGTTTATTGCTGTGCATTAATAGCACATAGATGTGCCCTTAGAGGGTGCCTGGGATGGTAGCATCTGCATCTTTAGTTCATGTGGGTGTCTCCTGTAACTATTCATTCTTAGTAGTCTTAAGGACAAGCTTGAAGAGATGGTGTGTATTTTGTGGCTAAACACTAGGTAAATTCAATCTTGCTCCCATGGCTTGCACTGTACTCCTCTGAGTTCAGTCAGGATTCACCAAAATACCATACTGGCCAAACTGGGAGAGAGATGGGAAGATAAAGCAAAATCCCACAAGTCTACATTGCTTAAAGAGATAAGACACTTCCCTACAGAATCTATATTACACTGTCAATTTCTCTGATTAAGCTTAGGAACATGGTAACAATTAGAATATCAGCAGACTACTAAACCATTAATTTGTAGTTTATTCAATGCTTTGCTATGATTTATGACTTTGGCTCAGTAGCTCAATATCTTTTTTTTACATTTAAATCTATCAGTGAAGCATTTAATGGTCATGAATGTGTTGCATTCCAAAATAAATACATGGTAGATCCTCTTTAGCAGCATGTGCATTTTTAATAGAACTTATGTGAAAATCTAGTTAAATTCTTTTTGATGCTGTTGATGATTTTTTAAAATCAAAATGTAATTTTGTCATAATAATTTTGGCAAAACATGACATTTAATCAAAAATAGCTTCTTTTGTGGGGACAAAAAAATCATTGTTGACATCCATATTTTTAAATGAAAGCTGCAAAATCAAAATTTATCCCCAAACAGAATTTATTTTTATTTTCTACTAAAAATGGTTACTGGATTTTCCTCCTGGAAAACAGTATTTTTTTGTTTGTTACAAATTTCATTATTATTATTATTGAATATTCTCATTATTGAAATGAGAATTTCTCTGGGAAAAAAATTCCCACAAAAAAATGAGAGATCTATTCATGCTTTCTAGGGCTGCATGAAACATCACTATTTCATTTTGATTTCTATTTCACCATTTTTAAGGGACAGTGTTTCATTTCATCATTTCATTTCAAAGCACTGTTCTGTTTCATTTTGTTGAAACTGTTTCGCTGTTTCGACATGTTTCAATATTACACCCATAAGCTATAATGGGGAATCGTGAAAATGCCTATAACTTTGTCACTTCTTGCCCAGTTCAGATAAAAAAAATTGCAGGGATGGTAGCCCCTTCTGAGGGCATGAAGTCTACCAAGTTTCAAGGAGATAGGTGTCGGGTGCTGGGAAACTGCACCTTAAACTGTTCAAAGCAAAACTCATATCACTTGCTGGCCGCAGCAGCTTGCTGTCATCCCATGTGAAGATTTGGGGACCTGTGCCCATATGGCACCTTGCACCATATGGGGGAAACTCATATATCTGAACTAGAGGCAAGGATATAATCAAGCTGTTGGAAATGAACTATGACTCCAACTATTATTCTCAGGAACATTAAGATTAACAGTTACATTACATTACAAAAAATCCTTCAGTCCCTGAGAATAATAGTTGGAGTCATAGTTCATTTCCAACAGCTTGATTATATCCTTGCCTCTAGTTCAGATATATGAGTTTCCCCCATATGGTGCAAGG
>JAGPOW010002673.1:1513033-1527437 GCA_030014935.1 Caiman crocodilus | reverse complement strand
GGCAGCAGGAGTGTGGTGGTGGTGGCAGGAGGGCAGCAGTGGTAGGCAGAAGCTCCTGCAGATGTTGCTGGTGCTGTCAGTGGTGGGGAGATGACACTGGCAGTGCTGGTGGGGGAGTGGCGAGCAGCAACAGCTCACAGGCTCCACCGACAGTAGGGTGCATGTTCACCTGCATGTAGCCCCTACACATCACCCCTGAAACCCTCCACTTACAAAAGGCTATGCTTTTGTAAGTGTACATCTCAGATTTAGTTAGTCTAAAAGGTACAAATCTACTCTGCCTTCTGCCTGACTTCAGACTAATGTGGCTAACTACCTCTCTAAATTCTAAAACCTCAGTCTGACCAGGCCTAGGTAAGAATTCATCAGCGCAAAGCAGCTGGATTCCTTGTTAAACCTAATTTAATTGGGACAAATGAGCCTCATTAACTAACCAGCAGCAAGTAATACCCCTTTCTCTAATGGAGAAGAGACAAAAACTCTATCCAGGAGGATTGGAGAGAGGCAGAGACAGCAAAATAATGTAGTAACTCTCCAGGCTAAACAATGATATATACATTTGGTTTAGAGAGTCTCTTGTTTGTATTTGACTGAAGGCAAAAGTTAAAGGCAGCTTCATGGTTAAGAAACCTGTGAACCATTGTGATATATATGTTTGAAACTTGCAACCACTTTACAATAGGTGGCCTGAAAAATTTTCCAAGGTATATCCTGTACTGCCACAAAAAGAAAGGGTGCACAGAAACATTATTTATTATGGTTAAGTGGCATTTGCAGTCTAACTTCCTGAGGTCAGTTGCTTGCAACTTTCAGAAACATTTTCCTTTTAGTTGCCATTTTCTAGGATTGGTCTCCACATGAAACTAAACACAGCAGCATAATGAAAAATGTGGAGGAGATATGAAGGAGAATTCAGGATAACAGCTGTGTACTTTGTGATTTTTTTCAGAAAAACAGCTTCTAGTGGTGCAACAGTGTGTGCAACTATCAGTAAAGATTGTATCCTGATGCGTATGAAGAAAGACTTTATTTGCAACTTGAACTATGGCATTTCCTGATGATGGAATGTTGAGCTGTGCAGGACTATGTCCTAACAAAACACCTTTTTGGAAAGAATTTACACACAGCTGTTGTAAATCCATCTTTCAATAAATTCAATGGAGCTATTCCAATTTTTTCTAAGGATCTGGCCCATAATCCCTATATCTGCCATATTTAAGAATCATGGAAAGCTGAACACAAAATCTTAAGAGTTTTAATTTGAGGAAACTATTAATTGTGTCTGTTCGGTATTTTCTATTACTATACCTGGCTGAAACGTTAGTTGTGAAAGAGACGCAATCATTTATAAATGTCAGTGGAGTGGTTCCTGTAATATCCTCCCATTGTGCAGGTGAAGTACCTCCTAAGAAAATAAGTCACATGTAAGACCAAACATATACCGCAAGCATCCATCCATTTTCACACACTACAAAAAGATGTCTTCATCCTAAATTGCTTTGCATCACACATAAAATGAAGAGTCTAGATACAGATCCTCTCATACATCTCAGGAATACCTTACTTATCTTATAGAAAATGATCCAAATGCAGCCAGATAATCATTATAGGTGGTACCCTGGCTCAGCTGGGTCAATTGCAAAACTCTCATTAATATTAATGAAGACTGCATTTTATCACCATCCATCCACAAAAACACTGTTACTAAAGTTACACTTCTTCCTATTGACCATTTAATAAAGGGTTATTAAATGGTTGTTGATATAAAGCAGAAGTGGGCAATTATCTGGGCCCAGGGGCCACGTAGGAAATTTTGAGGAGTTGTTGCAGGCTGGGTCAGTAGCCCACCCTTCTTCCACTCATGTCACAACAACTAACCAAAACTCCCTATGTGGGATGGCACTGTATGTGGGGAGTGGTGCTCAGGAATGAGATGGGTAGGTGAGGCTGGAATCACAGGGTGGGGTCATGGGGTGGCCCCTGACCCATAATGGGGTTCAGAGGTGAGGTGGTGAGGCATGTGTGTGTGTGTGTGTGTGTGTGTGTGTGTGTGTGTGTGTGTGTTGTGGGGGGAAGCTGCCTAGGAGCTGCCCAGGGGTGAGGGGAGGGAAGAGGGACCAGGGGGCACATCCAGCAGAGCTTGCCCAGGCAATGCAGTCTTGGCTGCCCCCATGGTGCTCCTCATGAAGGCAAGCCCTGCCCAGGGCAGCCTATGCCATGCGCCAGCCCACACCCACAGGTTTGGCCCTGGCCAGTGTATTTATCTTTTAGCAGGGCCACCCAAATGCTGCTACTCTCCCCTTGCCTCCAGCAGTGGCTCATCCTCCTGCTGTGCTGCTCTGGAAGCTTCACCCAGGAGGCCTCCTGCCCTACCGCACTGTGGTCTGGTGCCAGCTTCCAGCTGCCTTGCATCCCTTTCATCCACCCAGTGCAATGAGCAGCTACCTGCATGCAAAGTAGGTGAAAGGCAGCCAGAAGCAGGAGCTGGAACCACTCAGCTAAAGCTTCCTCCCAGCCTGGAGCAACACAGCAGGAGCAGGAAGAGGGGCTGCCACTGGAGGCGAGGGGAGCCAGGCAGCAGCCACACTGGGAACAGCCTCACTAGTAAATTGTGCACACTGCCAGCAGGTGCAGGCTGGAGCATGGTGTGGGCTGCCCCAGGCAGGACTTGGCCACATACAGAGCACCATAGGGGCAGTTGCAGGCCAGATCCAGTCAACTGGCAGGTGTCCCCTGTTGGCCAGATCCAAGTCATTGGTGGATCAGATGTAAAGTCTGCTGTAACATAGATATGGCAAAGGAATAGAGCAGGGGTAGGTAATGTTTTTGGGCAGAATATAAAAAAAAAAATCACAACGTTTACTTGTAAGCTGTTGGTATTCCAAACAAATGGGGGAGGGGTGAACACACTGCATGATATTACAGATTTTTTTTTTACAGTAAATACAAAATCTACTTATCAGTTATTGTTTAGTGCTTGGCAGTTTGGCAGGGAACTGGGGGAAGGGAAGTGGCACGGTGCCCCTGAAGGTGGCAGAATAGGTAAGATGGAAGAGAGGAGTGAGGAGGAGGAGAAGGAGGGGGAACTACTATCTAGTATGGTAGGAAAGAGGTGAGGGAGCCATGAGTGGACTAATCCTTCTTGTGTCAGTGAATCCACAGCCCCTTCCCTGCCATCTGCCCCAAGGCACACAGGCACCTGTCACTGTCAACGAGTCGGGCTGGGGCTCCACAGACCCTGGTGCAGCTGCTTGCAGCCTTTCCACCCCCTGCTGCAAGCTGCTTGCACTACATGTTGGGCAGCAGGGGCCTGCCCAGAGTCCGGCAGGCAACCGGGAGGCTGCAAGAGGCTGCACTGGGGTCCACATGGCCCTGGTCCAGCTCATTGCTGCTGGTGGGTGCATGCACACCTTGGGGTGGGGAAGTGGGCGAGGCTGCACTGCCACAAGAAGGATCAGGCCCCTCACAGATCCCCTACCATCTACCCTGAGGGCTGGTATGCCAAAAAAATGTCTTGATGTGCCATGCTCTGGCACACATGCTAAGGGTTGCTGACCCCTGGCATATGGCTAGATTCAAACCAGAGAACAAAATGGAATCTTTTCATTGACTTCACTGAGCTTTGTGTCATCACCTACTGGCTCTTGTATGTAAAACAAAGGAAGCATTACTAAGGAAACTTTTGCAAGGAGTATATTCTGCTCTAACCTGTAATGCTACATAAAAGTCGAAGGCTTGGAGTGATGTCTCCTTTGTACCCATTGGTTACACCTTCTCCTGATGGGGGTGGCACAGGAATTGTCATGGTTATTGGCTTATGAAATTTTCTTCTTCTTGGTTCCACAGTAACAATGGGACTGAAAGTTGCTTTGTTTCCAAGAATTTTTTTGACAATCTCATCTGGAACTGGTTGTGCCTATGAGGAGAGAGAAAGTATTTCAAGTTATGAAAGAAAACTGTTTTTTAGACAAGCAGAATCTTTTCAAAAGGGGAAATAAATTATTTTTTTCTCCTTTTAGTACTTTAGGACATTTTTACACATGCTTCAGGGGTGGGGGCATTTTAATTAGAGCAGCTCTGAAAGCCATTAAAGCTCCTACTCTCAAACATCCCCTTACAGTGGAAGCTGCAAGAGTGTAGAACCATTGTGCCACGTGCACTGGCTGCTTCTCCAGTATCGTTGGGGCTTCTGTAGCTTCTTTATATAGTTCACATGCACTGATAGAGCTCCTGGCTGGGGTGCAGAACTGGTGGTCTAAGGGTAGGAAGAGGTGATGATTGGTACTGCCCTGAGCCTTTGTTTTTTTCTCCATTCATACAATATTTCCTAACAGAGACTGATGCTTCTCCTGGACTTAGTTGAGCAGCATACAGGCAGTGAATAGGAGGGGCAGAAGAACAGCTCTCATTACAGGCAGTGAGTGAGAGGAAAGCAGGGAACAACAGGAGATAGGTAGCTGAGCCTGTTTCTTTCCTCCTGTCCCTGAGCTCAGGCTCGATTCTAGTGACCACTGCCTTTTCCAGTTGAGAGCCATCTGGCATAGCCTTATAGTTTACTTTTAGCTCACACTCTGGATACTTCAATTGCAGAACATTCTGCAAATTAAAATAACAATGGCTGGTACATTTTATTACCTGGAGGCCCACTCGGATTCTTTTGGTTAGAGCTCCCTCAGGGAAGGAAGCTTGGACCCGTGGCACTGTTGTGCTACTCAAGACACCTCCCTCAGGACCAATTTGGTTACTTTCTTGCTTAATTCGTGAAACCACTGCAAAGTACTGAGGAAAATCCTTTGTTATGATTCTGCAGATACGCTTCTTTTCCAGTTCCTCAGCACTATCCAGCTCTGTTGGAAAAAAAATGTTTAAAAATATTCATGTATAATCTATCTGCAAGTATCTGCATATATTTACAAATGCAGAATTTTATTTTCAGTTGTGGAAAAACTGCATGTTATGCCAGACTTAAATGTCCAAAA
The DNA here is from genome assembly GCA_030014935.1 of Caiman crocodilus. Classification (NCBI taxonomy): domain Eukaryota; kingdom Metazoa; phylum Chordata; order Crocodylia; family Alligatoridae; genus Caiman; species Caiman crocodilus. The sequence goes on along the minus strand of JAGPOW010002673.1, from coordinate 1,522,458 downwards.
AGGCTTTAAAATAGAAAAAAAAATAGTTGTGATTACCTTGTACTTAATTACTGATTGTGATTCTTGTGTGATTAAGTAATAGCCTGTAGCATCATAGGCAGTTACTGAATCACAGAAAAGTAGCGTTGGAAGGGACCTCAGGAGGTCATCTAGTCCAATGCCCAGGTCAACGCAGGACAACCCCCAATTATAATCATCCCAGCCAAGGCTTTATCTAGATGGGTTTTAAAAACTTCCAAGGATGGAGATTCCACAACCTCTCTGTGTAACTTGATCCAGTGCTTTATTACCCTTCTAGTGAGAACATTTTTCCTAATATCTAACTTAAATTCCCCTTGCAGCAACTTGAGACTATTGCTCCTTGTTCTGTCATCTGCCACCACTAAAAACAGGCTAGGTCCAGTCCACAATGCTAGCCTAATTTCCAACGGTTTCAATTCTAATTCTGACATTAACAATGTCAGCAGCTACAAGACCTAAGGATAAAATTATATGTTATATTAGACCATACCAAGGGCACTTAAAACACAAGCATCTACATGTTAAAGCTCATTAACACATACTAAGCATCCTCTGAGCATCTTAAACTTATGCCACTTCAGGCAAGTGTTAACTCTAGACCATGTTACAGGCAACCCCCGTTTAGCATTCTTAATTGGTTCCTGAAAAATCCAGGATTAAATCCAGTGTTAAGTGAAATGAGTGTTAAGTGAAACTGAAAGTATTTGATGACCCAAGATGGTGATTGCAATTGTTTTTAATGACCCAAGATGGCAACCACAAGCACTATAATGAAACTCACTGAGTGCTAAGGAAAATCAGGTATCTATTTAAAATGAGCATTATAGCAAAATAGCGCTAAGTGAAACAGTGTTAAGCAGGGGTTGCCTTTACCTAGCTCATGTTAGGGTAACTTCTGTCTGTTCCACGGAGATAAGATTAGAAACAGAGCCCAGGTGTCCTGGCTCCTAGCCATGCTTCTGCTCCACAGCCCTCTAGTGGCATGTTGGAGCTGTGCAGACAAGAAACAGACAAGAATCCTCAACATGAGACTGTTTACAGCACATTCTAACTTTAACACCACTTAACTTGCTATATATTTAGTGGGGTCTAAGAGTAATGTATAACTTCACCCTGAGACTATAATTTACTTGGGATATCCCTAAAGTTGTCACAGACCTCATTATATCCTAAGCTCATTCTAAAATTTGTGACAGGATACTGAAGATGCGCACTGATTATCACCTCCAGTTCACAATGAAGAACTTCATCAGCTCATATAGATACTTTGCAGTACATAGATGACTGACTCTAGCTAAAAAGAGTCCCTGTTTACCGCCAACCCAAGGCTCACATCAATATAATGGAAAGAAAAAAAGGTGTTTTTATTTCTGAACTGGTCACCTAACTAATAACTAACACATTTATGAACTTATTTATAACAACAATCTAATTTACATTGTTAATGCTGTATGCTGCAGGATGTGTGTGAGCTAACTTTCCCACAATCCCTAGAAAAATTTCAGAGCCTACTGCAGCAGCCAGGGATCACTGAACTTCAAGAGACTCTGGCTACTTACCCAAAATGTTTCTATGCCAAATAGAAAAATCAGAATTCTTAGCTGACCACTTTTAGATTTTAAGGCTGTAAAGCACTTTTTGGGGCCACAGATCTGTATCAAAATATTTATCATATATAGTGCAGTACACATATACACACACATATGTATATTAGGGATGTAAATATTGTTAAAAATATTAGTTTAACCTCATTTAATTATATTGGTTAAATGATTACCCAATAATACAGCAGCTCAGACACAGCTGCTGCTGGGAGCTGCTCCGGGCCTCCTGGGCCTCTTTGATTGGAGGGAGGGGACTAGAAGGTAAGCCCAGGCAGACAAACACAGACCATGTGAAGCTCTGCACTGGGAGGGAGGGAGCACCTGTGAATGAGCACTGTGCCCAGCCTGAGCTAAAGGATAACTGGTAAGCTAACCAGTAGTCACTGCACTTATCAGTTAAATGATTAATCATTTAACCTTTCATATCCCTAATATGTGTGTGTGTGTGTGTGTGTGTGTGTGTGTATAATGCTGATGAAATAAATCCTTGATGCTTGCAGTTACAATATTCCATCATATTGAAATAAAAATACATTACTAAGTAAAATGCTTCTTTTTTTCTTACCTAAATACGGATTTCTAGCAAAAAATACATAGAGATGAGTTGCAAGAGAGAAAATATTCAGTCCTGAGACAGCAGCATATTTAAGGTGCAATAAAAATGTTATACAGTTAGTAAACTAAAGGTAAAATTCCTTCAGTTTATAATGATGACACATGCTTCTTCTCTGCACATTTAAGAGTGATTATAATTCCAAAAATAACTTAAATTCTGATGCTGCAAAAGGAAGATCCTCCTTTCTAAAGCTCTTACTCATACTGTGTTGCTATGGGCTAGGGACAGACATTACACATAAACCAGTTTAAGTGATCAGAAACTGGTTTAAACCTGTAACAGAACAGACATTCAGTGCACATAAACCATTTTGAAAATGGCTGAAAACAGTTTGAGATAAACCTGGTTGAAAAAAGTATTAGACTTAACTGATTTGGCTCAAACTGGTACATGCAATGTCTGTCCCAGACCCCTTGCTGGTTTAAGATAAACCATACACCTGCAGCATCCTGGCATGCTCTCTGGGCTGTGCGGGGCTCTTTACTCCACAGCAGGGATGGCCCCTCCCCTCTGCTCCCTGGCTGGACCTCTGGCAGAGGCTGCAGGCACAGCAGGATCTGTCTGGCTTCCTCCTGCACTACCTCCACCTTGCTGCTCACTACTCAAGCAGGAAATCCCTCCCTCCCATCTTCCACAGCACAGACCCTAGCCCTATGGACCCTATGCATGTGGTATGCTAGCTACTGCAGATGTATGTGTGTCTCCATTTTCAGTGGGACACGCAGACAGAACATTGGCCACTTAGGACTTTTTGGAGCTAATGCACAGGTCAGGTGTTAATCCATTTAAGAAGAGTTTGAAGTAATGGAGAGAGGCTATTGTTTTGCTGATTGGATGAAAAACACATTGTACAAATAGAAAGAGCATAGTATTAAATGACTTCCCTTTGGTCATACAAGAAGTCTGTAGAAAAACTGGGAGCAAAATCTTTAATCCTGTCTTCTAGATTTCTGAACTAACTACTTGACCAAAGTGGTCCTATTGCTGTCAGTGTAGGTTCATAGGATGCTGCAGGTGTCTGGTATCTGCAGAAATGCAGTGTCTCTTGATGAAGATTTTTTCCAAGTATGCAGCATATGACTATTGTAGTTATTTGTCTGCACCATTCTGAGAAAAGCTGGTGTGAATATTAAGAACATAATATGTGCTATACTAGGTTAGACTAATGGCCCATCTAGCCTAGCACTCTCTTTGCAACAGTGACAGGAGTGGATGCTATAGAGGGACAGAACTGAACTGACTATATTTACAGTAATCTATCCTCTGTTTATTAGCCTCTTTGGCATCTGCTGTCATTGGTATAGAGATACCACAGGAAACATCTGAATTTTTTGTTTAATAGCTATTAATAGATCTAGTCATCCACAAATTTAGTCCCTTTTTGAATCTGGTTATGGGATCTGACTCTACAACCTACTGTGGCATTGAGTTCCACAGGTTAACTATGTATACATAAAAAAAGTACTTTGTCTTAGTTTTAAATCTGTCTCCTACTAGTTCTAGTATTCTGGACTTGGTACACGCACACCTTGGGGTGGGGAAATGGACTTGGTGAATAACAGTTTCCTATTCACTTTGTCCACAACTTTCATGATTTTATCGATTTCTATCATACCCTTTCCAAAATGAAGTCCTAGTCTTTTTAGTTTATCCTGGAATGAAAACTGCTTCATACCCCTGATAGTTTTGGTTGCCCTCTCTGTACCTTTCCTAATTCTACTATATCTTTTTTGAGATGCAGAGACCAGAACTGCACATATTATTCAAGATAAGGGTGTACCATAGATTTGTATAGTATTATGATAGTGGCTGTTTTGTTTTCAAATCCCATCTTAGTGGGCATGTCTGCACAAGATGATACTGTGCAGTCATTACTGCACAGCAGCATCACATTATGTTTTTTGTCACTTACTACAACAGTATCAAACTACTGTGAGTTGGCATCTCGTGTAGATGCACTCAGTAATACCCAACATTTTATTGGCTTTATGTTTGTATATATCAACAAACAAGCATAAGTGAAGCTGTTTCATTTTGAAATGAAACTTCCTTATTACTAAATCATTTTGAACCCCTTTATACATAAGCCATCAAAATTAGGAGGTGTGGTTCTGTATGTTTCCAGCTTTATTTTGAACAGCTCATCAAGATGTTGTTTTTAGAGAACTATCCACAACGATCCCAGGGTCTCTTTCCTGAGTCATAACAGTTCAAAACGCAGCTTTGTATACATCTAGTTGAGGTTATTTTTTTCCCCCATGTGCATCATATTGACTCATTACAAAATATGTTTCCCTTTTGTAATGGTCTGTTAACAAATTACAAAATGTGTCATAGATACTTTTCAATTCTTTTTCCCTATTAATTCTCCATTTAGTCTCTAAATATTGAGCTTAGTCCAAACAGCAGTTTTTACTTTTCTACATTCTAAAATTCTTGGGCAGGGTACCTGCCAGGTTATAGAAAACCAGGTCAAACTAAAGATGCAGTGTCTTCAGAGGAATTTCTTTTCACTTTCTTTCCACTGTGACATGACAGTACTGCATCTGACTACTACAGATAATTATGTTTTAGCCCTAAGTACTAAATGCTTTCAGTTAAAAAATTTTGACTAAGAGTGCAAAGGACCAAGTGTGAGAAACGAAGGGAGAGGAAAATAAGACTATAGGAAAAGCAGTAAGCAAGGAAGAGAGTGCTGGCAGCAGCAAAAGGGGAAGAGAAAAGGGGAAGAGAAGACAACAGAAGTAAAAAACAAGAGACACAGAAATGTCTCTTCATGGGGATGAAAAATCCCTTCCTCTCAACTACTATCATTTTGGGGCTTGGCAGGGGAAGTCCAAATAGGGGAGGTGCAAAGGTAAGAAAAGCAATTCAGGTGAATTGATCTAGAGCCAAGGACAGAGACCAAGGTGCTATAAAAAGTGAGTTTCCTCTAACTAAAATGACTAAATGATTATTGTCCTGAGCTTTAAGGTGTTTTTTTAATCAGTGTCTGATTTTTCTACCTAAAGTCCACTGGCAGGTGTCAGAGAGTTTACAATAAAGCTGGAAAGCAAATCCTTCTACTCACAGCCTGAACCGATTTCAACGTTCAGCAATTCTATTGGTTCAAAATAAAGCTGGAAACATACAGAACCACACCTCCTAATTTTGATGGCTTATGTATAAAGGGGTTTAAAATGATTTGGTAATAAGGAAGTTTCATTTCAAAATGAAACAGCTTCACTTATGCTTGTTTGTTGATATATACAAACAAAGTCTTTCATTATCATACACAATATGTATATAAATTAATGTATATAAATTAATACACAATATGTATATAAAAAGGGTGTTTTGTAGTTAATTTTTTAATTTGATTTCCAAAAAATTATTTTAAAATCATAGTAACATAAGCCATGTCACTACCTAAAATATCAGATAACAAACAAGATTCACACTGGATTGATATGTAGATGTGCAAAACTAATTATTTAATAACTCCAACCTCTTATCTCAAGACATTATCTGCATTTGCAAGTAAAGTGTGGGCACAAGTATTCCTATTTTTTCTGTGGCTCTCTCTCTGATTTGCAAATGCATGTCAGATAACAAGAATTCTCTGTGCCTACAAAAAGGCACTTACAAATATTGCAAGTACTACATCTGCAAAAAAGCAGTCTTGCTGAAAACTTAACATTTACTGTCTGCTTACACTGTGACCTCTAGAAGAGAGATTAACTGAAAGTAGCAATGATGGCATAAAAATGCTCTCTGTCCTCTTTTATTAATTTTTCTGTCCTTCTATGAAATGAAAAACAATCGTGTGTGTGTGTGTCCGGTAAATAACTAGGCATATTTATTTACATTTACATTTTTAGCATTACCCAGTGGAGAAATAATGAAGAAAAATATTTTCATTTCTATCAATACTGACCAGCTTTACAGCAAAGTAAAAATAAATAAGAAAATGGGGATAACCAAGCTACATCTTTTAAATGATAGCATATTACAGAGTGAGCTGTGTAATACAATTTATAACTGTACTATGCAGATAGGAACAAACAAATCTAATGAATGGGAGATAGGTAACACAAATCTGTCCAGTGGTTTGTAATATAAATAGAATAATGGACAATTGTAGAGGGCATTACCTATTTTTTTGAGATAGCTATATAACAAACCTGTTTGCAAAGGCAAACAGACTTTATGGGGATGCCAAATCATTTTACTGGCAATAATGTCTTGATTATTATGATTTACTGTCCAGTTTGAGTAGAAATTAATTCACAGGCAATGTTTGGACTCAACTCCAAACTTACTTGAAGATCCACAGAATTGATATAGGGTTATGTTTCATATCTGTTTCTAATTTGGCTGCTTTAAACCAATGAATGCTAACATAAATTAACCCACATTTGACGGTTCGAATCTGAGAAGCAATTTTTGTTGGTGATATCTTCCATTGTTTTGGGTACTAGTTCATAGTACAGAGCTATGAGATAGTATATAGTCCATAGCTGCTCCTGCCCTGCTCCAGCCAGGGCTGTGTGGAAAGCTAGGGTCAGCCACTGACATTGACAGCAGTAGCACCTACACAAGCTTATGCTTCTCTGAACCAGTTAGTGTTTAAGGTGCCACCCTTGCCTAATGTCACGGCACACCTCACTGCCCGGCTCCTTGTGTGTAAAAGCTGCTGGGAAAAGCCCCAGCAGTTTAATAATGAGCACAGCTGAGGGTTGCTGAGGCAACTGATGGGAGTCAGCAGGGCTTGGACCTTTTAAAGCGCAGAGCCAGAGTCAGGCAGGTAGTTCTCTGCCAGCAGCTGGAGGGGCAGGAGCTCTGGGGGACAGAAATGTGAGTGCAGCTCAAAAGAGCTCCAGAGGCTGGAGCAATGATGTGGAGTGGTAGCTTGTAAGGAGGCTTACATTGTTATGGCCAGGTGCCTTATGTTTGAGTTACAACCAGGAGGTTTGCGTTTACTTTGTTAGTGTTTAGAATACAACCAGTGGTTTGGGAGAGGCTATAAGGGGAAGGAGGAGACCCGCCCCCCCCAGTGCTGGGGGGACCCCAGTGCCAGTTTGGGCGCAGTAAGCCCCAGAGAGGGGGCAACCTTTGAAGGGCCCAGGCATGGGCATGATGAGCCCTAGCCAGGGGGCACTTTTTTAAGGAGCCCATGAGGGGCAGCGTTATTGAGAAGCCCTGTGAGGGCACGGCAAGCCCAGAGAGGGTAATGCCACTTTGAGAAGCCCAGGCAGGGAACAGCACGGGTTCAGGATATCACAGAGTGCGTCCGGAAGATTGTTAAGCCCACAGATTACCATCCATTAGTGGTAGTCTATGTGGGAACCAATGATGCTTCTAGAGGCCAGCTGGAGGACATCATAGAAGACTTCAAGGCCCTTGGAAGACGGCTCAAGGCATTTGGGTCACAGGTGGTGTTTTCTTCCATTCTGCCAGTGAGTCGATGGGGAAGGCGACAAGAGGCCTGTATCGCAGCTGTAAACCAGTGCCTTCAGGGTTGGTGTTATGATGCGGGCTTTGGATTCTTCGATCATAGCCTGCATTTCTCTACGTGGAGCATGATGGACTCCATCTAATGCCTAAAGGTAAGCATTCCATTTCTTCTAATTTGGCTGATCTCGTGCGGCGGGCTTTAAACTAGCTTTGCCAAGGGACAGGCCTGCCAAGAGAGGAGAGGATCCTCTGCTGCTGAGCCAGGTAAGTCAGACAAGCGTATGTGGTCATGGCTTGGGGGAAACAAGTGGAGAGGGAGAGGCGGCAGTGAATAGCCTTAAATGCCTCTATACAAATGCTTGCAGCATGGGAGGTAAGCAGGAGGAGCTGTGTCTCCTGGTGGCTGTGGAAGACCCAGATTTGGGTGGGCTCACAAACCTGGTGGGACCCAACCCATGACTGGGCCATAGGCATTGATGGATATGCCCTTTTCAGGAAGGACAGGATGGGGGAAAAAGCGCAACCCCTCCGCCTCATGTCAGAGAGCGTTTCTCTGCATTGAGCGTCAACTTGGGGGTGACTGAGGACCAGGCAGAATCGATTTGGGTCAGGCTGCAAGGAGGACAAGGGAAAAGGGACTTGATGGTGGGTGTCTGCTACAGACCACCCAACCAGAGGGAGGAGCTGGACCTCCAAATTGCTGGCCAGCTCAAGGAGGCGGATAGGATGAGGGATGTCATTGTCATGGGTGATTTCAATTACCCGGACATCTGCTGGAAGGAGCAGTCGGCCAAGTCTGAGAGGTCCCAGAGGTTCCTGGCGGAACTGCAGGACCTCTACTTGTTTCCAGGAGGTGCATGGCCCCACCGGGGGGGATGCGCTGCTGGATCTGGTCCTGGCCTCAGGGGACAATCTGGTTAGAGGTCTCCAGGTACGTCACTCCCTGGGAGATAGCAAATTCCACCAGGCGATGATTGCTGTCCGGCGCAGTGTAGATGGGACCCTTGTCATAGTGTGGGCCCTAGATTTCAAAAGGGCCAATTTCAGAGAGTTCAGGAGGCTGGTTGAGAAGGCGCTGCAAGACAGTAGGGTTGAGGACATGGGTGTCCATGAAGGGTGGATGTTCCTTAAGGAGACGATCCTCCGAGCCCAAAGGGTGACTGTTCCTGCCCGATGCAAGATGGGCAAAAGTGCCTGGAAGCCCCCATGGCTTAATAGGAGCCCATGAGGGGGACCCTGAGGGCTAAGCAGGAGGCATACAACCTTTGGAAGAGAGGAGCTGTCTCCAAGGAGGAGTACTCTTGCGCTCAGGAGTGCAGGAGGGCTATTAGGAAGGCCAAGGCGGGAGTAGAGCTTTGCCTGGCGACTAGGATCAAGGACAACAGGAAGGTCTCTTTCAAATATGTGGGGAGCAAAAAGAGAGCCCTGGGCAACGTCAGGCCCCTGAGGGACTTGTTGGGCAACCTGGTGCTCACAGCTGATGGTAAGGCTGAGATCTTCAATGGCTTCTTTGCCACGGTCTTCCTGAGGGGGGACTGGGACATCCCTCCCACTGGAAGACTGTATTCCCCCTTGGGAATCACTGCTAGGCTGGGGGTGAGGGTTGACCTGGTGGAACGGCTTCTGCAAGGGCTGGATGTCTTCAAGTCGGCAGGTCCGGATGACCTGCACCCAAGGGTGTTGAGGGAGCTGGCAGGGGTGATTGCTGAGCCCTTGGCTCGGTTATACGAGTGCTCTTGGAGCTCTGG
>JAGPOW010002673.1:1486604-1512933 GCA_030014935.1 Caiman crocodilus | reverse complement strand
AGATTGGATAGGTACTTGGCTGGGGTCCTGTGACCCTGGCACTCGTTCCTGCCATTGGCGAGGGGTCAGACTAGATGGCCTGCTTTAGGCCCCTTCTGACCCTAGATACTGTGAGTATTTTAAGGAGCCCAAGAGGGGCGGCATTGAGAAGCCTGAGACGGGCAGGTCAAGGAGCGAGTCCAGCATCATGCTAGTATGGTAGTAGACCCCCGGCCAGGGGCTGGATGCTGCGGTGGACCCCAGGAGACAGGGGTTAGCAGCATAGCTCCCCTAGGCAAGTGTTGCGGTGGTCCCCGGTTAGAGGGGATAGCAGCACGGTACGCGCAGCCTGAGAAGAGGGTAGCTGTGTGGTAAGTCAAGAAGACCGGTGGTTTGCTACCACCACCATTTTGAAGTGTGGGGATGCTGAATACATGAGATGTGGAGGCTGTTGGAGAGTGCACACTCAACCAGACTCCATTAATTAAGTCTCCTCCAAAGTGCTGTAAGTACAGTGTGTTGGAGTCACTTCCCCACACATCTACAGGCACCAGATACTGATTACTAGCCATGAAGAAACAGCAGCAGCTAATCCAGGCTTTGGGAACATCTTTTTCCTATGTCTGAAAGTTGACTGTCTGATATGTCTATGGTTTGGCATTTGAAGTCAAAAATCTTTCCTATGAGGCAATAACCCTGAATCTACCACTCTCCCAATAATATGCTAGCCATATACCTATGTGCTAACCTTGAGAACCTGGCACCCAGAAGAAGTGAGAGACCTGCAACCTCTGACAGCTAAGAAAGATTTCCTTTGACTTCAATAAGAGCAGCTTGTTTTGGGAGCTAAAGAACTTGCCAGTAAGTTCCAGTGTTCATAGAGATTTTTGACTGTATGTAGATGTAATACATATTGAGATTATTATAGGCATTCTAGGGGTCACAATTTAGAACATTTTAGAACTGTATTTTATGCCCAGTTTTACTACGTTTGTGCATTATAGGCAGATCCAGGATTTTGTAAAGAGGTGTGGGGGCCATGATCAGCTGATCCCTGGCCATTGGCTCCCCTATCCCTACCCCAACCCTCAGCTCCCTCTCCCTTTTTGTTTTCAGCAGCATATCCCCTCCTTTCCCATTTCATCATTCTGCTGCCTGCCATTGGCCCCTGGCTGGCACAGGGGTAGGGTAGCTGCATAGCTGCTCCTGCTCTGCTCCAGCTTAGGCTGAGAAGGAAGCCAGGCTCATCTACATACAGCAACAACAGCAGCAGATATAGGCAGGTTTCCCCCATGCTGTCTGCCCCTGGGATGGTGGGGCACACCCACAGAGACCGGGCAAGGAGGGGAAATCTACTCGCTGTTGCTACTGCACTTGCTGAGCGCATCCACACATGCAGGCACGTGCACTTGCAGGAACTCAAATAGAAGCGGTGCAAATTTGATCCGGGGCTTTTTGCCTCAGTGCAGGTACCTGGACATGTACTTTGGTGTGGGAGAAATTGTGCCACTTGAGGCAAAATAACCCTGTCTGGCTCCTCCTGGATCTGCAGCTAGGGGAAGCTAGAGCTTGGGGCTGGTACCTATGCTGTCCCCAGCAGTATAAAATGCTGCCCTGTCCTGGCCTCAGCAGTACAAAAAGGTGCCCTGTCAAGTATCTCAGGGCTACTCACTCCCATGAGCTTCGGGGGCCCAGCCAATTGGTACTTAGGGACACTATCCCTTCTGCCAGCTGAACTGCTGAAGCAGCCCTGAGAGTTCCCTGTACCCTTTACCCACTGCAGCAGTCTGGCAGCGGGGGCTGCTGCCTGGCTGTGACCTGAAGCTGTAGCAAACCCCCCAGTTTTTCTGTTTTAAAAAATTTAAAATGTATTCCCTCCCCTCTCCCAAGCATTTCCGACTTTTTTTTTTCTCTCCCTCTCTATTCCCTATAGATAAGTATAAATAAGCTAAGATGTAGGATAAGCTTTAACATTTTATTTTAGGTAGTAAGTTTTTATTTTTCTCTCCCCTCTTTGAAAATAAGTGCCCTGCTATTTTGATATCAATATCCACTGTTTTATAAGTGGTGATTACTATGTTTGTATTTGTATTTATTTATTTATTTTTTTTTTTTACTGCTTTTATATTGTGCGATTTTACTGTTTTAGGCCTACATGTGTAAGTCATGTCAAGCCTCCATCTTGTATCCCCTAGTCGATGACTCATATCTGCCCCTCCTATGTAACTTGGTTCCTGGATGAATGTGGGTGCTTGAGAGACAATGGCAGTAAGTCTAAAAATAGCTCCCTCAGAATGATCGAACCATCAACACCAATACTGGCTGCCACACCTGGGCCCACCCCCTGCTTGCACCCCCAGCCCTCTGCAATAGATGCCCCCCCACCCCAGCCTCCAGCATTTAAAAGCCTCTACTCACTGCAGGAGGAGGGACTCTGGGACCTCCTGGCAGAGCTCCCCCATACAGCACAGGGCTGTGGGGGGCAGAGGGGCCCAGGCTTAGGCCACTGGGACTGTCACCTGGCCCTATCTTATGGCGGAGGCCCCCCAGTGACCCCAATGGCAGCTGCTCCTGCCAGTGAGTGCAAGTTTCTTTGTTTGTTTGTTTTGTTTTTTATATGCTGGGGGGGCAGTGATCAGGAGGGCTTAAGGGGCTGTGGGGTTGGACCAGGTGGGGCAGGGATTGGGGGTCTTGGGGGGCAGACAGGCCTGCTTCAGCACCAGGAGGGGCAACCACAGAGACGCTTTGGCTGCTACCAGAGCATCTCTGTCAAGGACCCAGCCTCTGGTTGCCTCAGGGCATGGTCCTGGATCATGCTCTGTCCCACTTTTTTTGTCTGAGGATTTTTTTTGACCCCTGGATATCCAGGGGTCTAATTTTGCTCCATTTTTTCATTCTTGCAGTTTGAGACTGCAAAAGGAGTTTGAGACACTGGAAGAGGCACATGCAGGCTCATCTAGATGTGCCCACCGAGTCCAACTCTCTGTGCAGCCCAGCTGAAACAGGGCAGGAGTGGCTCTGGAGCTCCCCCGGCCTGGGGAGTGTAGCAGAGGGGAGGTGACACTGAGCACGGAGGAAAGGTGGGGAGGGAGACTCTGACCCATTCCAGGGACTCAAAAAAAAAAGTCTCTGGCTGCAGCTCCTGTGGTGTGATCTGAAAGGGGGTGTGTGACTGTGGCACTGAACCCCTTTGGATCTGCCTCCGTTGTGCACTCAAAATGCCAAATTAAGTTAAGAGAAATTGGGCAATTGTAAGAAATGATAAGGAAAGTTGCTGGTCAATTAACTTTCTCCATGTTGGCCACTAAATACAGGTAACAGAGGAGCCCAATTCAAACAAGCTTCTGCCAAATGAAGAATAATTAATCTTAAATAATTTTTCAGTTATGGAGAGATTTTACACAGGACCTATATTTATTTAATCCCAATTCATTTAATACATTTGTGGTATAGTACTGGACTGCACTGATTATTTATCTGCTTCAGTTACTTTCCCATTATGATTTCTATTAAACTTTTTGTTTCCAAACTCATCAACACTAATTTTAAGTGTTCTTTCCCAGGTACCTCATAGCTACTGTTAGTTCATTTTCAAACAAATGTTTCTCAATAAAGCATCTCCTTAACAAATAGATTTTTGCTGCTGCTGCTGTTCATTTTCACATGCTTCTACACTCTGTGTTCTTTCATAGAACAAGCTCATTCTTCCATTCCCCATTTCCAAGGTCCAAAAATAAAACAACCCTCCCAATCAAAATGCTAATCTATGCTATACCTCAAACAACCAGGAAACCAACCACAACACTGTCCTGCTTTTCTTCCTGTTCTTTATTTTCTTTATTACTCAGATTAACCCACTCCAAGAAATGGCTGTACTATAGAATGCAAATGGCCAAGCAGAATCTTGATCATTTGTGTCCAGGTGATCTGCAAACCCACTTAATTCACAATGGGTTGTCACTCTGCTTTTCATTGTTGTTTTTACTACAATGAGGGCATCCCCTAAACTCCCCTGGCTGCAGCACACACATCTGTGTTCCAACTGGGCACCCCTTGAAATAAAAGTTGTAGCAACAGCACAAGCATAGAGCACCTGTGCAGTTATTTGCTGGGGCTATACATTTCCTGGTTAGTTCACAAACTCTCATATTTGCAGCAGAGCTAGAAGGTGAACCCTGAGAAGTATCTGTGTTCTACTTGTATTAAAGCTGTTTTCATCAAGGTTACTCTGGCTGCTGTACTCTGGTCATTTGGGTGTAAATAGTCCCTCTGGTACTATTGGGTGTAAACATTCCTTCATTATAACTGTACCCAAATCAGACTGATTTTTCTATAAAAAAATATCATGACAAAATCAGAACCCAGATCCTGAGATATTTCATTCATGGCTAGATGTGATGGGATAGGCCCATGGAACACTATCAAAAAACATTTCAAAATATTCTGTAATATGAAATTCATAGTTGAAAACCTCACTGTCTTAGAAAATACATGAAAATGCTTTAATATGCCTTCTCCTCTGAAAAATTAAGACTGACGTTTCACTTCCAAATATCAACCAGTTTTGACCTATGCTATAGATCCAACATCACTGGCAATTCCTGAATGGGTATCCAAAACTACTACCACATGAACATATCCCAAACTGAGGTGTAAGAACAAAAAATCTATTGAGAGCCTTTGGCAGTGAGCTTGGCTATATGGCTATAAAACAATGAAGGCAGGCATCATACAGTGACATAAGGTCTGCGATGTCTTTCAAAAATATGTTTTAGTCCTCATTTTTTTGAGGAATAAACTGAAAAATGTGACTTGAATGCAACCAAAACTGGTGACATCTGTTTGAAGCAGCAGACACCCCAAATTAATAGCTCTGAAGGACTCTTTAGTGGATTACTTCACACCAGCTGCTCTGGAAGCCTCCTTTACTCCTCTTGCTTCCTTACTAGTAGAGGACTCTTATGGGCTCAAAATATAGATGTGACAAATACAGATCATATTTGTGTGTCTTTTTGTCTGGATTATCTTAATTTAGTTCTAAACAATAAAAGTATTCTTTGATGCATTTAGAATGGTCTTCTGAAATATGAACTTCAATATGTTACTGCGCCTTAAGGCACTAGGAAGCATAACTGTAAGCTCAGCATGACTTCCAAATAAAGCTTATTGCTATGCTTTAAGGGTGTTAACACTAACACTGAAGAATTAATCTTGGTGATTACCTTACTCCATGTTTTTCCATGTGCTCTCCACAAGACAAATATTAAAGATCCTATTTTTATATTAACCTGTTTTCTACCTTGTCACAATTGTGCAGAAAAAAATTGTTAAAGCTTTGATAAAATGTTTACCTTCATCCATGCCATTAAGTATTTCATTTAAACCTTCATGTTTGCTGTCATACTGGTGCTCCTTCCATGTTTCACCATTTTCACTTCGAAGGACAATTAATTCTCTTTCCTTGCCTCGCATTGATCCAAAATGTGGAATTTCCACTATAACAGGGCTAAACAAAAAAGAAATCTATATTACTTTTAATTATATAGTTAGTTCTACACTAATGCTGGTTTTATACAGATTAAAGCCTCAATAAAACTATATGAATTTGTAATAAAAAGAATCATTTTTACTATCTGCCAAAGCTGCACAATTCTTTACAATTTAAATATATTGACATGTAGCAATCTGATCATAGGAGCAAGAATTTTGAAACAGCTGCTTACATGGAAAATGGATTGCAATTAAGATGATTAAGCATCCATGTTTCTTTATCCTGAGACAAAAGTGCACACATAGTTCTATTGACTTTTAAATGGCACAGACAGAAACAAAGGAAAGATTTGGCTAGAAGCATTTAAAGGGACAAACAGTCAAATTCAGACAGGCATCCTGTATTTAGCAGATATGTAACTGTTATTGACTGACAAAAGTGTGTGTTACACACACACACACACACACACACACACACACACACACACACACACACACACATACTGTAGGGTTAGGCCTAACATATTCACAGAGAAAAATGAAAGGAAAAAAAACCATTTCCAAATCCTAATATTACTGCTTCTTAAAATTTGAAAAATCCAATAAATTATTCAGCAGTTCCTTTGAATTCTCTGTACATTCAGACTAATAAACTAGATGGTTTGCTACCAGCCAACCAGTTTCTGGTTCTCATACATGAATGCAAGTTTGTAACAGCTGTGTCATAAAAACTGCTAGGAAATGGTTAAATGCTCTCAAAATGTTTTCTTTCAGTTTAAATAACAGCACAAATACATTGATAGTAGCTATTTTAAAACTGTTTTTAAGGATAGGAGAATAAAACAATACAACTGAATGACCTGACAGTACATCTTATACATAGGACTTCAAGCATGTAATTAAATGATAACTGTGAATAAATCAAAAGAAACTGCTGTTCTTTTCAAGTGCCACTATTCAACAAGACAATATTTTTACTGAATGTCTTACAGACAAGATAAGCACTCTAAAATGCGCTAAAGCAAATTGACTGAAACCATGAAATAGGTAAATAATTATGGATTATGCAGCGTTAAGACATTTAAATACACAGTATCATTATTTTCCTAGAGCTTGTAAATTAGAACGTCACCTCTATATAGCAGCTCAGTTAAAGGTAACATCAGAAGAGGGGAAAAATAATAATAAAGGACTGTGCAACCATCAATGTCATTTTATTATGCAAGTCACAGAAGCAGCCCTTGTTTATAAAGACAAAATATTTTTAAATGAGCCTGTTTACACTAAAAACCAAGGCAACTGGAATTAGATAATGCTAATGTTCATAAAACAGTAAAAGGGAGAATATTTAATAAATCTTTTTAGAAGCTGTATAAATTCTAGAATTCTGTTATTTTCATCTTGATCTTTTGACTGGTGGTATGGTGGGAGTATATAAAAAATTCAAAATACTGTTGCCTAGTTGGTTATTTTCATGTGCACATTGAGTTAAAAAATACAATTTTACCAAAACTAACATTTTAATACAATCTTACCAGGTTAATGTATCAGATACTGTCTCTGTAAATATTTAGGAACCACACTATTTTGTACATGAAGATTAATAGGAATAGCCAGTGAGAAGGTATTAAACAGGTATTGAGCACTGAACTCTTACTGGTATGTTAAAAAACTTAAGAAACTAAATTTCATAATAAAGTTTCACTGGAGACTCAAAAGATGAGAACAGTCACTGCCACTTTCCAGATAACTATTGCAATCTCTTTGAGTATTTTATGTTTTTCCAAAATGCACCAAATTTTATGTTTGATATTTAATTTAACTCATGCCTACTGAAGCTTAAATGGTTAAGATTTCTCCACAGTTATTAAATATTAGTTATTTAATTATTTATTTTTCCAGCTCATTGTTACAAATAGGGACACTATGCAAAATCACATATGACAATGCTATTCCTGAAGTGGATCAAGTCAGAGCCTGTAAATACCTTCTCTACCACAAAGGCTGAAATTAAAGGACTATCACTCTATATTAAAATGTATTTGATGCAGTTGAAACACTTGAAATTTAAAAAATTACAAAAGCACAGAAGTTATGAAAATAGAATGCTTGCAGTGAATTTCACATGCCTAGAAGCACAAGATAGTTACAGTAGCAGAGCTATAGTAAGTCAAGCCACTATGATATTCTTTCAGTGATATAAATCAACTGAAAGCTTAAGGAAACTGAAAAAAAATTATGGGAATGACAAAACTTGGAAACAAACAAAACTTGGAGACATTCTGTATCTTTTCTGTAAATATCCTACCCAATAAATTTTGTTCCTTGAGGCCCAAGCTGCAGGATTCGGCTAACCATGCTCTCACCCTCATTTAGAGGGGGAGGATTGGTAGGAAGATGCAGTTTACTGAATAACATCCATGCAGCAGGAAGAGAAACAAGAAGGGGATATTAGGAACAAGCTGTCATTCCTGACAGAACCAGCAGTTTTCACCAGGGTGCCACTTAATGGTAATGAACAAAATTTATAATTAAAAATACTACCACATCATAGTGGATTGTTTCCCTTAAATTAAACTTCTAAAAAGTCACATCCTAGCATTTGTAGGAAATGATGCTGTATATTAGGTGCTCCGAAATCACATTCATTGGTCCAAGTTCCATCGGGTGTTGGTGGACATGTTCCATTAAAATAGGCAGGAGTCATACACACATGTCAAGTGGAAAACACAACCCTACATCTGGAAACTGGTAGATGATTTCAGAAACCTTCCTTATAAGTGATATTTGTTAGGACTTCTATTCAGCCTGAGGGCCAAATCCTGTCCTTGGAGATATATTTATACACATACACACACTGACATGACTACATTTGACTTCAAAGGGTGTTATTTATGATAAGCCAAGGGCAAAATTTGGCCTTTTACGTTTGGCCTAATGCTTTCATCATCATAACAGCAAAATTTCATCCAAGTGATAAAATACTTTTCCTGGTTATGAATAATAGGATTGAGTCTCATCTGCAGTGTAAGAATTGGAGGCCTACCTTAAATGATCAAGTTAAGTAGATTCAATAAGTAACTACCCAGATCCTCAAGATAAAGGAAATGAAAGATGCAACATGAATATCAACAATGAAATTCACAGAATAACTCACCCTAAAAATTGGGCACCTGCAGGCCCCATTTCTACTAGTCTACTGGCTAATCCTTCTCCTTCAACCATTGGTGGTGGGCTGGCCAGTTTATGTCTCTTTACCAATCGGCAGGTGATGCGGGTGGGTGCTGTACATTTGCGTGGTGGAATAATAATTCTCATTCCATGATGGCGACTACCCCTCATTGAACCCCCACGTGCATCAACCATAAAACTAACCAGAAAACTGTAGAGAAAAGGAGATTGTCATTAAAATAGTAAAAAAATCAAGAAAGCTTCAATTAACTCAGTAGAAAGTATAGTAAAATCAACAATTTTGAAGAAAGCAACAAGTAACACTATCCTTAAAGCAAAACACCCTTTCTTCCAGCTAAATTCTGAAGGTAATTGTTACCAGGTTTCTTCCTTAAATTTATACTTAAATTTTAAATAAACAAAAAAAATCCTATTGGTCTAGTAAAACAATAGTGAAAAATCCATGTACTACTGAATATTTAAGGTCAAAGAGTAAGCATATTTAAGTTATTAGTGTCTTATTAGTGAGTTTAAAAATATTCTCCATTACTAAATGTTCTGCTATGTTCTGTAATGCAAAATAATGAATTCTACATGCACAAAAGAACCAGTTTTCCATACCATAAGGAAAACACACAATCATGTTTTAATATCTGAATCTCATTCCTTCTAAAGGATATCATATACCCATTTTCAAGGAGACTTAACAAGCTTGCAGAATAAATGCTGCATATGATGAGCATAATTATTACATGGTTCTGGTAAATATGCATGAATCAGAATATTAAACACGTCATTCCTGTAGAATTAACCCTGCTTAAAATCAATTATCTTACCACATCATATCAATATGGATGGCTGTTAGAAACAAATTAACCTAGAAGGAATATTATGACCTTTTCCCTGTGTCTTGGATTTCTAAAGAGTTTTTCCCACTATCTGTATCTTTTTGAATAATTAAAAGAAAACTAGTTTGCAATAAAATCATTTTAAAACTCTACATGTTAGATTTAAAAGGACACTCTCTTTAATTAAATACACAGTTTAATAAATTACTTATAGTCTACTTCAAATTCAAAAAACACATCTGCCTAAAAATCTATGTACCCTTGACAAAGATGATAAAACAATAGTTAGAAAAATAGAAGCTAATCTCACAGGAGCTAATGGACATTCAATATTATCTAAAGGATTTGATTACTCATTTTACATTAGAAATTAATAGAAATTATGTTTCTCCTCACTGACTCTGAAATATCATCCTATGGCTTCATACCATAAGTGCTAAAACATAATGCAACATAAATGTATTGCAATTTTTGGTTACCTCTTTGTTTTCAAATATAATAGGCAAAATGGATTTAAGTGTTTGGTTTACAGCTTAGAAATAAAATAGTTGCACAAATATCTCTTATTTATTCCTGGTGAATGACCTGCAAAAATGGAGTAGCTGTTAATTCCATTACATAGCTCCCATTTTGTTTATGCTACTGCCAGTAGTTCCTATACTTAAGTATTTTAATCCTTAACAGTGGCCAGGTGAACAGAGCAACTGCCACAGGTGCCAACTTGGAGGAGGGGGTGAAAAAAAAAAGCGGCATCCATGCAATTGCAATTGCAACTGCAATTGAGATCTTGGCAGCAAAACAAAGTCATTACTGCCCCCGTGTCCTGCATGCCCTGCTGATGCTTAACAGAAGAGAAGTCACAAATTTAGTCCACATAAAGGCTAGAACCTTCTGTTGTACAGTTCATCAGGAGCTAAAAGTGACAATATTCATATCATACCCATATTTTATTTTGATTACTGGCAAAATATCATAAATAATAGTTACAAGTTAGGGAGCACCTCGGCAAATAATTCATGGAAAGTCTTTCCATAAATTCACTGGGAAGGCACAGTTCTCATAAGAATACTTGACCAAGATTAGATCTGCAGGTCATTAAAAATTAATCCAAAATCTTATAATACTGGGATAATAATTTATTAGAATATAGGAATAAGAATTTAAATTTTAAACTATTAAAATAATCCTTAATATTAACCACTTATATATATTTTGTAATTCTACTATATTTAGGTGAGGAACTCTTTTTTTAAACCAAAATCTATAGACTTGAATGTACAAAAATGAATTTTAGTATCTGTTAATACATAATACATTTCTATTTTTTGATTCTCTAGTATTTGATTGTTACAATCAAATAAATAAATAAGATTCTATATCTTGTCTTCAATTGTCTTTATTCTTTTTGTACCTCCCATATTTAATACTACTGAAGAAAAATTACAGCTAATCTAGAACTATAGACTAGGAAATTTATTGGCTATGAACTTAGCTGAATTTGTGATTTAAAGTCAATAAGAGAATATCTTTTTGCTAGCAGATGTTGAGATTTGTTTTTCTCCTTCCTTTGGTTATAGAACATTATTTGTCTTTCATAATGTTTATGCTACTTAACTTTCCCGTAACTGCTTTTTATGGTAGATAGGATTTCACCAATCCTACCAGGGAAATGTCAGTGGTAGGCTCTTCAAAGCAGACAGGCATCAAGCCAATTGCTGACTGGCTGTGAAAAGGTTTCAAGGAGTATGTTAACATTTACAAAGCAAAATAAAATATTAAGCAAGGGTACTGTATCCTTACAGCTTTGCTGTGTTTTCTTTTCTAACTTTCCATGTTATGGGCCAGCTACAAACATAGGGCCAAATCAGAAAAAATATACATATGTGAGAAAGAAATAGGGAAGTAGAACATAGGTAATGTGTCCTGTTCATCTATAACTAAGGAGAGGTATGCTTGGTGTATATTCCATAGAGAAAGCTGCAGAAACTATTCTGTGGCCAAGGATCTTTATCAATGAGTTTAGCGAGGATAGCCCCTGGCTTGATTGCTTCACATCACCTACAGATAACATTGTTCTACACTGCATTACAGGTGGGAAATTATCCTTTGTGTCTGAGTATTTTAAATCAGCTCATAATCAGCATAATGAAAAAACTCATTTATATAAATGATCCTACACAAAAAGTAATGTTAAGGTGTCATTCACGGGATTAATATGCTTTACCTAAACAGTGAATAAGTGACAATCCCAGGCAATCAGAAAGAGTGCAGAATATGAGCAAATACCAAAATACCAATAGCCATATTTTAAAGGTATTTTTAAAGGCCAATACTTCAAAACATTTTAGTTTTAACCGATGGAGTCAAATGCCTTATGATTGTTAAGAATCTGGCCTTAAGTCTTGGGTCTACACTGCAGTCTGTAGTAGTGTGTAGGGAATCCTGAACTAGCCTTAACCTTAGATACCAAAAGAAAACTAGCCATAGTACCAGAGAGCTCAGCACAGGCTAATTTCCTTTGCTTTTTGGCAGTCAGTTTTCTGAACATCCTCTAAAAACAGAGACTGGTCTTTAAACACATTATCAAATACAAGAAAATATAATTATTACCAACAACATATTTGTTATTTACTCATTTCATTTTCAAAGGAGCAACTTTCCATTTTAAAAAGCATAATTATTGTGTATATTTTCAAACAATACTTCATGCACTGTTTCTATCAAAAGGATTAGTAGCTGATGTTTACCTAAATTAATGCCTGGCTAATAATGGAAGCTACAGTATGATCTCTAAAACACAAATCTAAAAGCTAAAAAACAAACGTTCCACTTTAATTACAGAAAGAGATGAGGATAGATGTGGATGTACTACAAACATCTACACACAGTCTGACTGTGGAAAAAGAGTTAACATAAAGAAAACAAAATGAGGATTCACAGAAAGGACATAGTTATCACCTTGAATCATACTGGGGAAGTGGAGAGGAATAGCTGTAAAATAATTTAGAAAGCAAATGAGAAAAATTAATATAAGATAATTAGAAGCAAGCAACAGAAAATGTCAACAATAAGCAAAGGATAAGTAACAATCAGAAAAATAATGAAAGCAACACATTCAGGGGGCAAATTTAAACATTGTTTAGCTTTTGTTTTATATATCACTTGTTTGGAGATATGCTGTACATCAGGGGGAAGGGGGCAAGGAAACATTTCTAAATGCACAGTTACTTTTAAGTAATATCTCACTAACTTCCATTAGTACCAATGGGAATTGTATGAGTGCAAGAAGAGCCAAAAAAAGATCTCAATGTACCTTAAAGAAAAAACAAAAATCATGTAGCAAATTCTTTGAATGGACAAAATGACAAAAACCTTGCTTCATTATGTATGTTGGAAAAATCAGCTATTGTGCTTTTATACAGCTGTTAAGTTTTCCTATCACTATATATGAAGAGAGATATAGCTGGGCATATTAAAAGGATTTAACTTCCTTATATGACATTAATTACACTGTTCTTGGTACTGAGGCTTTTAACAGTCAAGAGCAGTGTTTGGCAGCTTTAGTCAGTATAGGCTGGACCCTGCAACCCAGCTGTGGCTGTGACCTAGATATCTCTGCCCCCACCTCCCCTCTCCTGAGCAGCCAGCTGTCTTCACTCATTCTTGCTGCTGATTCCAGTCCTTCTGCAGCAAGACAAGTGCACAAACCATGGTGCAACAGAGGGAACACAGCATGATGTAGCTCCACGCCACTGATTCTCCGTGCCAGACTGGACCTCTTTGCAGGCTGGATGTAGTCTGCAGGCCCTAAGTTGTTGACCCCTCGTCTAGACAGACAAGAGTATATTATGCTTAACCTGACACATGGTACATCTAAAAATCTACAATCCAAATTTCTGAGCTTCTTATTACATTATTGTACTCACTTTCATTGTTCTAAGGAAGCAAAAGGATGAAAAAGTGCAACATGAAACAAAAATGAAATTTAATGAGGCATGTGTGAAGCATTACATCTGGGCTAAGTACAAATATTACACATAAACAGGTTTAAGTAATCAGAAACTGGTTTAAACCTGTAACAGAACAGATGTTCAGTTCACATAAGCCCATTTTAAAGTGGCTGAAACAAGTTTGAGAAAAACTTGGTTGAATGTAGTATCAGACTTAACTGATATGGCTCAATGCAGTGCCTGACCCAGACCCCTTGCTGGCTTAAGATAACCCAGACACCCCCAGCTTCTCAGCATTCTCTCTGGGGTGGGCAGGGCTCTTAGCTCCACAGCAAGGCTAGCTCATCTTCTTTACTCCCTAGCTGGAGCTCAGCACAGACTTTCAGGCACAAAGCATCTGTCTAGCTTTTCCCTGCTATGTAGGAATTATTCCCCACTCCACTCTGCCCTATGCAGATACCTCAGCATTAACTAGCAGATGGTCTGCTGGCTAAAGTCTAGGTTGTGGGAGAGGACAGAGGCAGACATGTATTTTGGAGGTAATCAGCAGGTACTTAATGTGCTTCCTTGGAAGAGCTGTTTAAGAAGAGGTCCGTTAGTTAACGGAGAGAGGCTTTGTTTTCTTAATGAGTTGATAAATACTGAATTAGGGGTGATAAACATTCCTTGCTGGGCAGCTCAAGAGAGGGAGGAATAACTAGAACATCCTGCTGGGGCCTGGCCACACCCACCTCAGCTCTGCCCTGTGGAAGTAAAGGGAGGGCTGCTGTAGTGCCCTCCTGGCTTCTAGCCTGAGCCACTTCAAGAATGTCTTTGCATTTCTGGTATGTCTGTCGGGGTTAGAAACCGATTTAACCTAGTCAGACTAGACTGACCTGCAAAGATTGAATCAATTCAGGCTTTTTGAATGTCTATCACTAGCCCTAGAAAGCTTAAGGCAAAAGAACCCCTAGAGTTCACCAAATTTGTGCTCTACTCCGCCATAGACTTGTGATTTCTTGGTGAATTCCAGAGTAATATAGTACTCACTAAGTATAAAATTCAAAGCATACACTAGCAGAAAAAAATAATTAAACTCACAAAAACAATTCTGGCTTAAAAGCAGGAAGTTTTGAAGATTCTAACATAATGCCAAAATTCCCTCCTATCCTCAAATTCACTGATACAGGGCTAGATCTTCAACTTCTTGAATACTTTTTCAGTCAAGTAGAAACATTGTGCAAAATTTATAATATCTCTTCTGAGCATGTGCAACTGAGAAAAACTGGTAACCAAATGTAAGATGACTATGCTTGTTTTTCCCTAATCTGACAGCTATATTTACAATATTTTGCAGATAAAAGTTTCAGAACAGCGTTCTATGACAGAAGAAGAGTGCTAAGTATATGAAGAATGCCAGGCCAAGCCATTGGTATGCAAAAATGTCCATGATTTCAAGGGTAACTGATAGAGGCTAATTTCAGATGGGCTACCAATACAAAAATGGCATCAGAGAGACTTGGTGGGACAAGTCAAAGGAGTGGATCATTGGGATAGAATACCTTCATTAGGAAGGAAAGAGATGGGGACAAAGGTATTGTCTCATATATGAATTCTTGATATACCAATTCCAAAATTCAGAAAAAGGCAAGGAAAAACTTCTTGAATGCCTGGAAGATAAAAGGGAAAATGAATAGGGGCAATACCCATGTGCAATAGATAGCCTTATCACAATGAGGAGGTGACTTTTAGTCATCCAAAAGATAGGTACTTTAAGAACCCATACGTCTTTGGGATAAGCAATGAAGCAGGGCAAAAAGATTCTGGAACAAATTATTAATCAATGTATAAACGTCTGAAAGATAATGTGCTGAAATATAGCCAACAAATGTTCCCTCTAAGGAGTAGCGGTCCATGAGCACGCTGCCTCAGTCCGGTGTGGGATACTTACTGAAGGAGGTTGAGGGCTGGTGCCTGGGGGCCAGAAGCTGGGGGCCAGAGGCTGGGGCTGGAGCCAAGAGGCTGGGAGCTGGAGGCTGGAGCCAAGAGGCTGGGAGCCAGACTCCACCAATTCTGGGGAAGTACTCCACTCTCCCACATCTGGGCTGGTGAGTGGAGCACTTTCCTAGAGCCAGCAGAGACCACACCAGCCCTTCGCACCAGCCTCCATCTCTGCCTTGCCACACCTCAGGGAGGAGCCACTGCCTGCCCTAAGTGAGGCTCCGCTGGCTCCAGGACACTGCTCCACTGCCCCACATTGCCTCAGTGAGCGAGGAAGCATGTGGCATCAGGGCCGGGGAGCAGAGCAATGTCCTGGAGCTAGCTGAGCTTCACTTGGGGCAGGCAGCAGCTTCTCCAAGGTGTGGCAAGGCAGGAACAGATGCTGGGGCGGGGGGCTGGCACAGCCTCTGCCAGCTCCGGGGAAGTGCTCTACTCCCTGGCTCTGAAGCCACATGCCTCCTCGCTCCCTGAGGCACAGCACTTCCCTGGAGCCAGAGGAGCACACACCAGGCTCCTGCCCCCACCTCACCTAGGAGCTTACCTTCAACTCCACTCCCAGTGTGCACGGCCAGTCTTTTAGTTGTGCATGGCAGCACAAGCGTGCACCTTAGAGGGAACCTTGATAGCTAAAATAGATTTGTCCAAACAAATCCTGTCAAAGCCATCTGACTGACTTCTTTGATCTGATAACTATGATGCAGGACAAAAAGGAAGTAGATACTACTTTAAAAAGACTTTTTAGTAACCTTGACTTTAGTAAGACTTTTGATACTGTCCAAAATAATATTCCCATCAGTAAGCTATGGCCCAAATGAAATCACCATCAGGCGAGGACACAACCAATTAAAATGCCACACACATAAAAGGTATTAATCAATCATTTGCTGTCCATCTGGAAATCTATTACAAGTGGCATCCTACAGAGGGCTGTCCTTGGCCATGTTTTGCTCAACACTTTCCATAATGACTTGACTGATGCAAATAGAGTACAAGTTACTTGTAAGACCAGACTGGGAAGGTTTGAAAGCACTTTGGCTAACAGGATCAAAATTCAAGATGATTTTGGTAAAGTAGAGAAATGATCTGAAATAAAATTAAATTCAATAAGGACAAGTGCCAAGAACCTTTCGGAAAGATAAATTAAATGTACAATATCAACTATGGAATAACTGATATGGTTGTAGAACTGCTCAAAAGAATCAAGGGTTATTGTAGATCATACAATATTATAGGAGTCCATAATATGATGCTGTTGCAAAGATGGCAAATTTATTCTAGGATGTATTAACAGGAGCATTATATGCAAGACAAGAAAGGTAATTTTTGTGCTTTACTCAGCACTGGTATGACCTCACTTGGGTGAGGTCCTGTCATCATACTGTCCCGTCATCATACTTCAAGAAAAATGGGGACAGTTTGGAGAAAATATATGGAGAGTTTAGATGAGAGCAACAAGAACTGAGAAGATGCTGGAAAAACCTGACATATAAGGAAAAATAGAAAAATTTGTAGAAGGGAGGATTAAAGGGAATGTGGTAATAGTCTTTCAATATATATGAAGTTGCTGAAAGAAGAGCAGTGATCATTTATCCTTTATGTCAATTAGACATGGGGCAGGAAACAAATCAGTATAATTAACAAGAAAATGATTCAGGCAATGGAGGCTGGAAAAAGCTATGCAGGAGGGGTATGAAATCTCTTTCACAGCAAGTTTTTAAATGCAGGTTAGACACAACTATTTGTCAATAGTCTAGGTATACAGATTCTGTGTCAGGGTAAGGGTTTGGACAAGATTAGATTCATTCTAGCCCTATGATTCTAAGATAGTAGGTAGACTTTTGGTCTTAATCTCTTACTACTTTGTATTTATGTTAGCCGCATGTTAACCAGGTGCTTTGCTAGATCGGGGCTTCAGAATCCAATTGTAAGTTCTTACTTTTTAGATTTGTATTTTATTTATGCACATGCTTATGTGCCCTGTGTGACTGGGGCACAGAAACATAGAGACAGAGGCATAAGCTTTAGGTCTTAACTCTGCTTACATTTTTTATTTTAACAGCACCTATTACATTGTAATTAATGGAGCTTGCCATAAAATGAAATAAATAGAATATGAAATTTTGTTTCCTTTTCTTGTTAATTTTTCCCTATAATTTATGTTAGGGTAAGCTTCAACATGTATCACAAACACTGCTCCTCTAGGCATTTAACTTAATCATTTGTAGTACTATTCAGACACTATTGTAAAAGTGATGCTTTATGGGTAAGTGCATGGTATAATTGATGTCAAAAGACTAATTTGGGGGAAGAATGGGGAGGAACTTCAGAGACACAAATAACAGATTATCTAACAGGACCCCATTTTTTCTAGAAAAGAGACAGTAAGCATATCATATTTTTAATTTTATATTTAATATAATTTAATGTAATGCAATTGAAATAATCCTAAAACATTTAAAAATCAAAGCACAAGAAAAAGTAAAAGTAAAACAGGCTTACTATAAAAAGCTGTATGGGAAACCAGCTTTTATTAGCACTCAGAAACTTAAATATGGAGGTCCGTTTCCAGTATGATATGCAGGACTGTAGCTTCACAAATCCTATTGTGCGCTGTCATTAAAGTCAATTTGAGTTTTGCCTAGTGCAAAACCTAGAGGGTTGCCTGGGTTCAACTGGAACAGGACTAGACTCCATATCACTGATTGCTGTAGTTTATAATTTCCAGTTAACGGTACAGTTTCACATTTAATGACAAAGAAAATGTAACCTACCCAGAATGGATGGGACTTGAGACAAGGTTTACATTGTCCAAGGTGTCTGCAGCCCAGCTATAATGTCTGAGTGAATCAGAATCAAATTCCCTTGGGAATGACAGGTGCTTTAAAAAAGATAAAAAAAAATTAAAAATCAACATAAAAAGTCAAACATTTGTGTCTAGTACGTACCTCTCAACTGTACTATTTTAAATGAAAATACATTTTCACTTGGCACAGTCCTACTGATCTTCTGCTGTCAATTATTTTCTCAGAAACACATAATTCTTGAAGGCAAGTTAAAATCAATTCTATAAATTTCCTTCTTTTCTGGTTTTGCTGCACGGACTATTGTAACTTGGCCCTAAATTGAGGTCCAATATTATATATGCACAAGTTCAAGATTAAACTAAACACAATTGTTTTCACTTACCTTGCAATTAAATACCATGGTGATGGGCACTACAAAATGTTTAGACAGAAAATTCCGTAGGAATCCATGCAGGGATAAGACCTGCAGGGTTTATTCAAGATAAGCTTTGGGGTTTGGAAAGAGTTCGGATTTCATGGACTTTCACAGTCTTTGTGGTTTATTCAAGATAAGCTTTGGGGTTTGGAAAGAGTTAGGATTTCATGGACTTTCACAGTCTTTGTGGTGTGATATGGAGTTCACCTTACAGACCTTCTGAACGAGCTTGAAAACCATTCTTGGAGTGCTAGCTGTTCCTACTCGCTCTCTTAAATATCATCCTAACCTAGTACAGTTATTGATAGATTCATAGATTGTAAGGCTGGAAGGGACCTTGGAAGATCATTGGGACCAGCCCCCTGCACCAAGCAGGAAAGATAACTGGGGGTCAGATGACCCCAGCAAGGTGACTGTCTAGTCTTCTGTTGAAGATTTCCAGGGTAGGCAATTGTACCACCTCTAGAGGGAGCTTAGTCCACAGTCTGGACACCACCCTAACTGTGAAGATGTTTTTCCTCATATTGAGCCTAAAACAGTTTTCTGGGAGGTTGTGGCCATTACTCCAGGTTTTCCCTATGGGTGCCCTCATGAACAGTTGTTCACTGAGCCCTAGATGTACTCCCCTGATGTAGTGGTAAGCTGCTACCCAAGTCTCTTCTCAGCCTTCTCTTTTTCAGGCTGAAGAGTCCCGGGTCCCTCAGCCTTTCTTCGTATGGCTTGCTGTGCAAGTCTCTAATCATACAGGTGGCCCTTCACTGGACTCTCAAGTTTTACTACGTCTTTGTTAAAGTGCAGTGCCCAGAACTGGATGCAGTACTCCAGTTGGGGAATCACTAACGCTGAGTAGAGCGGAAGAATCACACCCTTGGTTTTGCTGGAGATGCATCAATTGATGCATGCCAGAGTATTATTTGCCCTGCTGCCAACATTGTCATACTGCCAGCTCATATTCATACTGTGGTCTATTATTACCTCCAGGTACTTTTGCTGAATCTTTTGTATTGTAGTTGAATTACATAATTTAAATATAAATATAGGCAAGGGAAACCATATTAAACTAACACTGACAGACTTCCAGCTGCAGATATGTCAAGGGTTGGTTCCCTGACATGTTAGTGAATACAAAGAAAATGTGTCCTTTTTGTAAGGTCTGAGAAGAACTCAAAATAAAACCCTTTTCAGTGACAAATTTATTTTAGTATCTAATACTTCATTTTCAAGCATTCTGTGGCCCGTCTTGATTTTACCTTATGATGGTGAAGAGCACCTTGGCAATAAATTCCTTCTTTCTTTCCTTACTCAAAATGAATTCGACTGTTTAAGTCATCAAATCCCATATGGCCATATTTTCATGGTGAGGTATGCAAATGATATGAATACTACTAAAAGATTCAGGGCGTACCATCACCCTGTGCCAAGAAAATTGCTTCTCAGTTTGCCTATCACTTAGTACATATAGGGTGCATCTAGACAAGTGCACACATGCCTCTTGCCCTATCTCAAACCCCTTTAAGATGGGGCAAGAGGCACGTGCAGGAATGAAAAAATGTTCCCCACAGTGTAGGGAAAAAATTAGACCTCTGGATAGCTGGATATCCAGGGGTCTTAAAAAAAAAAAAAATTGAAGTTTAAAGAAGTGGGGCAGGGCACGGACCCCAATCACTTTTCTGCCAGGCCCCTCTCCCCCACCAGCCCCCTGAACCTCCCAATCGATTTTCTGAACCCCCACAATGTAGATGCGCCTAATTCTATCCTGATTAAGCAGCTGGCCCAAATAAAATGTATCATCCTAAGAAATCCTTACCTTTCACATAACTACTGGACCATCATGGCTACAATATCACTCTAACATATCTAGAAAATGATACACTTGTACACAGCTAAGAAAATGGATGTTTCATTCCATCCAGGGAGAGCAGACACCATCTGCTGAAACTTCCTTAGCCTGATGAAGGGTTTTTGAACCTGAAAGCTTGCTTAAAAATTGTTTTCCAACTATTTAAGTTGGTCTAATAAAAATTATCAGATTCATCCAAAGAACCTTGTCTGCCTATGTCTTTATACCAACACTGGTACAACCTACACCCTTGTAACATGTAGACACAGACCTTTATAACTCCAGAATGTGTTTGTGGCTTAGGACTGGTATATCCAAGATACCAATCTTTTCCTTATTTTCTTCTACTGCAGCAGAGATCAGATGACACACAGGAAAGATCTATTGTGCTAAGACATTCTCTAGAAGGGTCCTGTGATTTCTGTATTCATTCCTCCCTTTTTGCCCTAACTAGTCAAATTTGTTGATTTAAATTCATGTATTTTAAACATATGTTTGGGCAGATTTGAGGTTTGTGGAGACTCAGAGTATGGATTTGTATTTCAGGCCTGGTGCCAAGGTGGGAACTTTTGATTTGGTTGTCCTCACTTCTTTCATATATAGACAGGTTGCTGGTTTGCTACTATTTGGTGTAACTGGTTTTAAGGTTTTACTTATCTATTAGTATGACTACCTGGGATGGACATCTGTAACTGAAGCAAGCGATTCATATCCTTTTCATCTTTACAGTAATGATCACATTTTGGATCCTTTTTGGATATAATAAGGGTTAAGGCATAAGGATTCTGTAGCAGGTTGAGATTAAAATAATTTTTACTACTATATTTTCAGCCAGGTCTCAGCTAGACATATATTTGTATGTGTAGAGATTTGGACACAGAGACAGCTTTAAATGTTTTTTCTACATACCTCTAGGTAGCAGGGGCCCATGAACACCACTGATCTAATATATATATATATTTTTGCTGTTTAATTGCTGACACATACCTCAGTTTTAACTGCAGCAAGGCTCAAAACAAAGAAATTATCACTACCATTTAGGCCTAAATCTTGTGGAGAGCCATACACACAGATCTCTGCACCCACCAGTAAGTTCTGTGAGAGCCTACAAGGGCTTGGAAGCCTGCCAGTACTTAGCCACATGCAGTGTCCTATTTCATTGGGTGACCATCTATAGTAGCATGTTTTACTTTGAGTTTAAAACAACTTTAATACAGTATATTATTGCTACACAGTAACCAGAAATAATCCTTAACTTACTATTTCAAATAAATACCATCAGTAAGTACCACATTTCACTAGATACTAACAACAGCTATGTTTAGCTGCTTTACTAATTAGATTACATGAGATTTCCATTATTGTTAATACCTTCAAATGCCCCAAATTTTGGTTTAAAACCTTTTTACCCATGGGATAAAAAATGGTATGAATATTAGGGCTATTCGAAGCTTCATTCCCCGATTCGATTTGGCCACCAAATTGGGCTGAATCTCTGCCAAATCTCCGAATCTGAATCAAATCAGAGGACCCTTTAACTTCTCTAAATTGAACTGGAACCCTCTAAATCAATTCAGAGAGATTCAGAAAGATTTGGACATAGAGACAGCTTTAAATGTTTGATCTACATACCTCTAGGTATCAGGGGCTTGTGAATGCTGTGATGCTGAGGTGCATGGACGGTCCCACAGAATCATGGGGGGCTCCCCAGCATGCTCAGCAGCAGACACAGAAGTGGGCCAGAAGCACTCCCCAGCATGCTCAGTCCACTTCTGGATCCACTAGGAACTGTACAGGGGGGCCCCCTGTACCTCACTGGCTTGGTGACTGTTATCTCCTGGGTTTGAAGGGGTACCCGGGGCCCCCTGTGGCTGATTGCTGAGCAGGGTGCAGGGGAGAAGGGGGAGGGAGCCCCCAGGGTGCTTCCTAGTAGACCCGGAAGTGGACTTGAAGTACTTCTGGTTTACTTCCAGGTTTGACACTGAGCACGTGGAGGGCCCCCTGCATTCCTGTGGGATACTCCATGCACCCCATCATTTCAGTGATCGTGAACTGAGCCTGCTACCTCAAGTTTTGTAGAAAAAAACTTTTAAAGCTGTGTCTGTGTCCAAATCACTGATTCTCTGAATCAGCATCAAATCTTCAGATATAGATTCTGCTAAATTGAATCAGGGACAGTGATCTGAATCAAGTAATTGAATCACTAATCGGAATCGAATAGCACCGCTTTTGCACACCCCAATGAATATATATTACCAACATTCCAAATACCCGGGCATCAATACTTTTTTTCCGTTCATTTCCTTATATATTAAAATACACTCTATATAGGTGATATACATGACTATATAAAGGACAACCAAAAGGTCTAGGTATTATTATAGTGTTATTTAAGCCCCTTTTCTGGGGTGTAAACTACACTACATCAAAGCTGTTCTTTTCCACCTACATTTCTTATATAAATTTCTATTTAATTTCTGAACAGGATTATGGCTTTTCTATTGTACTACCTGTTGAGAAATTTAGCTGGATTAAAATATTTAAGGAGAGTCAATGTAGGGAACTTATATAATAAAGCAAATAGCATGCATCTATGACCAGTATTACCTTATATTATTATTTTCCCACACTGTAACCAATTCTAGATTCAACTTCAGGTATATTAGTAATTGTACAAATGTTAAACTATGTAAACCAGTTAGTGAGAATAGCTTTATAACTACAAGACCATCTGGGGTTATGTGAAACAAAGCAACTGAAGTCTTATAAGTGTACAAAACAAAATCTATTCCATTGTTCATGTCTGGGTTCTTTAACTGCCAGCCCACAGGCTGTATGCAGCTTATGACAAGTTATGTTGCAGCCCCCAGTTCCTATTTGTACATTACTCTCCATATTGCTCAGCTACAAAAGCAGTTGGAAGCTGAGCTCCCTTTCCCTCCTTCAGCTTCTGTGCCCTGCCCCAATCCCAGGGAGTGGGTCCGCGTGGCACAGAAAGCACAGAGTGAATCTGAATCCTTGTGGGCAAGTGCTGCAGCAGCAGGGAGGGAGGCATGCAATAGCAAGGGTATGCACATGACATGTTGTGTAGGGGCCAAATTTTGTGTGGGTTGTGCTGCATGTGGTCACTGGCATGACACATGGGTTGTGTCGCCCCCAGCTGCTTGATATTACTATATAAAAGGTTGCCAGAATTTACATGAATTTAGGTCTCAATCCTGTAAAGTCCTGATTATGCTGACCTTAGTCCAGCAAACCATTTAAGGATTATTTGTTGTTAAACACAGTTGTGGTTCCACTGAGTGCTCAGCAAGATGAAACTCATTAATGGCAAAGGGTTCCAGTCCTTTGTTTCAGGTCCTTTCCTTCCCCCATGGGAAATGGAGGGAACAGTGGAAGTCTTAGGACGAATTGTGAAAGGACTGTAAAGTGTCAAGGTAAAAGATCCAGCCAAGAACATTTGACTCAGCAAGATAGTGTACTTAAGGCACTCCAGGTCCTGTTGCTAACAGCACATGTTCATATGGGTATGATGCAGTCAGTAGCATATCCATTTGCCTTTGACTCCTCAGCCAAAATGACCAGGCTCTCTTTTATAACTGGAGCAACTTGGCAGTCTTTGGTTCAAGTTCAGAGCAAGGCTTAAACTCATACCTCTGCAGCAATAGCAAGATGTCTTAACTGATGTGCCACTATGCTTTTTGCTGAAGAATGTGAGCCTATATAAAAAACCAACATAGATACCACATACCTGATCTTTTGGTGGCACCAGCAACTCTTCAATCATCATGCTGTCCCGTGCATAAGAACTTCGATTCAGAGTGTAAGACCTATCCGAACTGAAGGAGCGGAGGCTGTTGTATTTACAATTTACCATACAGCATGGATGATAATGAGATGAACAAAAAAAAGATTAATACATGCAACTTCCAGGGCATAGCAAAAGATGATAAAATGCATATATAATCTATGAAGTTGAAATAAAGACTGAAACACCCACCCCCTGAAAAAACAATTTTTTTTTACTTATGTATAACATTTATCTCAATGTATGATGTTTGCTGTAGTGTTTGTTCTAAACCTTTGCAAAAATATATTCAAACATTTAAATTAAATCTGAAAAAACATCTAAAATGCTCTTAGGCCTGATCCTGCAATTGGGTCTCTGTGGATGGATCCCTTGACTTCAGCAGGGCTCTGTGTGATTGCAAGTTCTGCCTATATTGCTCAAATTGTACAGCTGGAGTTTAATATTTGTTCTTTTTTTAATTACAGGAAATGACTGTTGGGTGTTTTGCTGGAGATATTTATTCTACCTACCACTTCAGTGCCCACGAAGGGCCAGAAGGGGAGACTATGCTTAGGGGCAACCAACATGGGTTCATTAGAAGCAGGTCCTGTCAGACCAACCTGGTGACCTGGTTCTAGAAGGCCACAAAATCCCTGGATGCAGGTGGAGTGGTGGATATAGTCTTTCTGAACTTTAGGAAGGCCTTTGACATGGTCTCTCATTAAAAAACTAGGAGACTGTGGTGTCGATGCCTACACAATCAGATGGGTCACTAACTGGCTGGAGGGCCGCATCCAGAGAGAGCTGGTGGATGGGTCTTATTCGACCTGGAGGGATGTGGGCAGTGGGGTTCTGCAGGGCTCGGTTCTCAGGCCTGCACTATTCAATATCTTCATCAGTGACTTGGACAAAGGGGTAAAATGCATCCTATGCAAATTTGCAGATGACACTAGGATGTGGGGAGAAGTGGGCATGCTACAAATGAGGAATAGGCTGCAATCGGACCTAGACAGGTTACAGGGGTGGGTGGATGAGAGCAGGATGGGTTTCAATTCTGACAAGTGCAGGGTACTGCACCTGGGGAGGAAGAACCAGCAGCATAACTACATGCTGGGGAACTCCCCTCTTGTCAATTCAGAGGCAGAGAAGGATCTTGGAGTCATTACTGAGGCCAATATGAACATGGGCCAACAGTGTGGAGATACAGTCAGGAAGGCCAACCATACCTTGTCATGCATCCACAGATACATCTCAAGCAGGTCCAAGGAGGTGATCCTCCCCTTCTATGCAACACTGGTTAGGCCACAATTAGAGTACTGCATCCAGTTCTGGGCACTGCACTTCAGGAGGAATGTGGACAGCATGGAGAGGGTCCAGAGGAGGGCCACCCGCATGGTCAGGGAACAACAGGGGAGGCCCTACAAAGAGAGGCTAAGCGACCTGAACCTCTTCAGCCTCCACAAGAGAAGGCTGATGAGGGATCTAGTGACCGTTTACAAACTAGTCAGGGGGGGACCAGTAGGCATTGGGGGAGTCCCTGTTCCCCTGAGCACTCCCAGGAGTGACACGAAATAAGTCACAAGCTGACAGAGAGTAGATTCAGGCTAGATATCAGGAGGAGCTACTTCACAGTCAGCGTGGCTAGGATCTGGAACCAAAATCCAAGAGAAATGGTGCTGGCTCCAACCCTGGAGGTCTTTAAAAGGAGGCTGAATGAACATCTGGCTGGGGTCATTTGTCCTGAGTACTCTTTCCTGCCACAGCAGGGGGTCAGACTTGATGATCTGCACAGGTCCCTTCTGACCCTACCAACTATGAAATTGGTGTACATTTTCTGTGACAGCCAGAACCAAGAGAGTTTAGTGAGCAATGATGTGTGCTTCTTGGAGGCATTTGGTGTTCTGCCTGAATGGATAGTATTGGTTGATATTGGCTTGTAAGTTTGCAAATGACTTGTCTGTCGTAAGTTTAACCAAACTGATGAATTAACTGTCCATGGAACTAACTGGGCCCCAGAGGCAAAGCTGTAACTGGGAGATTAGCTGGCCTAACGGTTTATTGC
>JAGPOW010002673.1:1421085-1486504 GCA_030014935.1 Caiman crocodilus | reverse complement strand
TGTGTGTAAGCTATAGTAAATTTACTTTTATTCCACTCCCTACTTGCCTCCTTGATCCAAATGAACAGACTCACAGTGCCCAGCTGGCCTGTGACAATTTTCTGAGGTTTTTTCCTTTGCTTTTTGTGGCTGAGCTGCTTTCATTTTCATTATGAAATCCCAGTTATTCATTTTTCTATTAATTACAAGCATAGATCACATCATAAAGGTGCCTGATTTACACTTGTGTTATCCTTCGTTTGTTGCACAGTTTGAAAATTAAGAATTACAATTCTGAATATATTGTTAATAATAAAAAACAAATATGCATGTTACATTTAACCCTGGAAGATACATATAGTATGTGTTAGAAACCATGCTACATGTTTAGACATGCTTGTTATGTAGCAAATAAATAAATAAAAAATATCCAAATGAACACAACTGGCATCCAGTAAAATAAATGTGCTTTTAAACTAGTAATGTTTTTCCATTGTAAAAGCTACACCTTATTTCATGAACCTTGTGCAACATTTCTAAGCTGCCTACTATATCCATTAATTTTCTCCTAACACTGAGTCCTTTAGATTTTAATGGAAGCAGAGTTGTAACCTTACTTACTGTAAGCATATATTAATTAAACTTTTAAATAATAAAGGATGTAAAGAAACCAGGGAATAATTATGTTGCAATGAAATAAAATATGTTCTAATACTGAATGCAAAAAAGCACACCACTTCACAATGCTGAATAAAATGGAAATGAGCAATGGCAATAACAGAGAAATGGAACAATGAGGCCATGCCTTCTTACCTGACCTTGGGACTATTTTAAAGAAATTTATAGGGGAAAAGAAATGGAAGAAATAGAAAGCAAAGAATCAGACACAGAAAAGCAAAATGCTATGGCTGGATGATTTACGTATTTAATGTATTAATTTCTTAATGTTACACTCAGAATCAAAAATAGGATCACTGTGCTTTTTGCTTGAATGCAATACTTGCCTGAAAGTCACTAAATTGGTCTCCTCTGAGCATAACACAGACATAGGCTTTGTGATGTAAAAATGAGTTACACAGCAACAAATAGCAACAGTATTATTAAAAACAAAATAATGGGAGCTTTAGAATTCTCTCAAAGAAAAAAAGAGGTAAAATTCTAGTCTATGATCTATATCTTCACTCTTGATAATCTGCTCTCCTATTCATTTCAGTGACATTTATATGTATATATACAGTGAGAGCAGAAAAACTGGAAATTTGTCAGGAAGATCCTAAAGCAGAATTTTGTACAAGTTCTGCATTCTCTCTTTCCCCTCCTTGTTGTTATCTCATATGTACTGCATACTGAATTTACAATACAGGGATGTGTTCTGTTCACAATGTAACTGATATTTAGTAACTGAGAATGTTAGCTCTGCTAGCTAACCTAGCAAAGATGTACCAGTAATATTTTCTATCAGCTAATAGATAAACTATTTTTAAGAATACTTCAGAGCTTCCTTTAGAGGTAATATAATAGGAATATTCATTAAATTACCTGAGAATTATATGCACAATGAAAGAATACAAAGCATTACTAAAGAGCAAATGTAGCATGCAAACTTCAATACCTACTGCAGCCACAACAAACAAAAGCGAAGAATAAATATGCAAGTTTTACCTTATGGGAGGTGCCATGTGTTTTCAGACAATGAAATAACTTTTTACAACAGATCATTAAACTATAGGAAAAAGTCCTCAGGGTTCTGGCTTCTGAGGTTTAATTATTAGCTTCAGAATAAATTGGACTGTCAGCAAACACACTGCTAATCCACAACTGTGGAAGTAATATCCTATCATACTATCTTGTTTGTTTCAAGCACTGTAAAACGCAATAATCTTTAGCAAAAGTTTTCCAAAATCTAAACAACTGAGCTAGAAACAAAAGAGCTGAGATCTGCAGTGTTCAGTTATATATTAAATCGGTTACAATTTGACCTATTTTCCTTAATGAGAAATCTGTTTGTTCCTTTTCAAATTAAACCATGTAATAGATTCATTTTAGCAATACAAGGTTTAGAAAATTGTTGTTTTACAGGATTTATTATTAAAACAAATGGGAGTTTGATGGGTAGTTTGATTCCTAATTTGCTCTTTTAAAGACACAAATGCAGCAAAATAGTGAAATAAATATCATTCAGAGTTTCTGGTGTTAGTCAAACTAACACTGCTTTTACATTTCCTTTGATATATTGGGCAGAGTAAGAAATATTTAAATGGACTGTCAGTATGACAGTTAATAGCTGAAAGTAACTTGCTTTTTCTCTATCAATTTTAAGGTAGATGTTTTACATAAACTGCCAACTATCAGCAAAGAAGCACTTCTAAAATTTCCAGAGTATAAGCAGATACCAGAAAAAATGAATAATTTTCTGTATTGTTGCCACAATGAAGCCAACATGAAAAAATAATAAGAAATGAAATAGCCATGGAAATATAGTTGAGAAATACAGGATTATCTGGATGCTGATAATCCAGAATAATGCAGTGTCCATTTCATTGTAGAATAGATTTTGGCAGCATGTGTAAAAGTGCACTGGATTTGCACCATCATATTTGTGATGAAGTATAAACATAAGAAACATCAAATACAATACCTGGCAGAGCGGGCTCCTAGGCTAAAGCCCATGTATCCTTCAGCAGGCAGGGAATCATCTCCCAACTCTTTTAGATCCTGAGGTCCAAGATATTTGTCTGTGTCACCTGTCATTGCATCTTCACCTGCCAGTATAAAAGCAAGCTGAAAACAGAAGCTACGCGTTTCATAAATGTTCATGTGCTTAGTAACTCAATGCCCTTCCACTGGTTGCCAGCAAGTAATCAATCACCTCACACACCCAGAGGCTTTTTTCCATATTAGAATGTCAATTAACTACCATCCCAATGAACCTGAAAAAAAATTTCAGGGTTTGATATAAGGGCCAAATTTTTCACCAGTATAAATTCATTGATTTAAGAGCTATTTAAGGGATGAATTTAGCCCAATTATTCGACCAATCTGAGTAGCTCTTATGTGCTGAACAAAGTTTAATATATTTTCCTTTTCCTTATATGGAAGACAAAAAGGCAAATGAAAGGCAGGTGTTCTATTTTCTAAAAAAAAAGCTGCTCTTAGTTGTCTGTTTGCAAACTACCTGGGAGAGGGCAGCATGCTTTAGTGGAGACTTTAATGGGAGATGAGGCCCACCTTGTCTTTTAATATTCAGCAGCATTTTTACAAGTGTGAATTATTACTAGATTTTTTACTGCTTTTACAGTACTATGTGGTAAGGTTCCTGGCTGATCATTTTCTTAAGTTAAAGCACGGAATTTATCAAGAATCTTCATTCCTGTAATTGTTGCGGGGGAGGGGAGTGAAGACATGACCACTCATTTCAACATAAGTTAGAGCAGAGCATTTGTCTAAACTATTTATTGTTAGTAAGAATCTGAAAAAAATGCATCTCAGTGACTACTAATATCCTGCTAGCTATTAGTTCACATTTACCTAATGTTGTTGAAATTAAACTAGAAGTTTGTAAAAAAAAACAACAAATCCTAAAAAGGAACAGATGAAGTAACAGAAGTTAGTGTTCAAAAAGAAAACATTTTAGGATAAAAGAGTGGAGTCACTTTCACTAACTGCATCAGTATACCACTACAATTTACCAAAGACTACATTCCAAAAAGTGACAGAGCAGGTTGAAAATATGCCTTTTGTGGTTTTAGGATTTGTTTTCTGTCTCCTGTACAATGCAGAGTAGTACAAAGCACTGTAGCTAAGCTTGTTACATTTATAAGTTCAAACTCTATCACATTTCCTCTTGAAGCAAGGTTTGAGCCCATAGAAGGTTGCACAGCAGAGAAATGAGTTTAGACAGTACATTCTAAAAAGTTGATTGATTCAGAAATCTCAGCTACATTTTTCCAATTCCTTCATTCACTTGAGTTCAGAATTTCCATTCACTTTACTCAGGAAACCACAGAGGAGCTCTGTTTTTAAACTACCAATCAATTCTAAAAATAACTTTTCAGCTTTACAAACGGCAAAATAAACAGATCAACTTTCTCCTGCAAGCCAGCAACACAGATTATTTTAAGTAACACTTTAAAGGCTAAAATGTTTGTAATATACTATAGAGCATAAAACATTAGAAACAGAAACATTTAATACTAGGTTCAACTTAAAAAAAAGCTTACTGTTTTGGAAAGCCATTTTCACCAGCCTGGTGTATAAGAATTTTTTTCCTGGTGTTTCCAAGAATTCCTATTAGTCCTATTAGTCCTTAAGCAGTGATTTAGAGTTAATCTCCAAACCAGCGCAAGCAAACTAATCCCTGTGGGTCATATTCACTTTCCACACAACAACTGAGATCTTCTTAACATCTTGATCTCTTCATATGTATTTTAAGACATGTGCATCTTTGTCCTCTGAACTCAGAGCAAAGTTCTTTTCAAATATGAAACACAATGAAAAATAATGACAACTGTTATTTGAAGTTAAGATTCTTTTTAATCACTCTGTAGACATCCTTTTAAAGCTTCTTCTGATTGGATTAAAAACTTCTTTGGCAAGCCTCTTGAATGGTGACATAAATGCAAGCACTTGAGTTATTTGTATGTAAATAGGGGTACTGCTAGGGTGTAGTTTTTCTGTAATTTGATACCAAAGCTCACAGGCTAAACATGTAACGTTGGGACTGCCTAAATTCATGGGAAACAGACCTCGGCACAGTACATAATCAGTAAGAGACTCCTGCAGACTTTGTATTAATGTGTAATAGACTGGATCATTTGCTACAGATACAAGACTATTAAAGAAATATTAAAATGTTGGTTGGTTAGGAAGTGTCACTGAGCTGGCTGTGATTTTTTTCAGCAGAAATGACAATGTTTCTTTATGGCCATCTTCAGGTGAAGAGTGCATAAAAAGAGAGTTGCCCTTGAGCTCTGTAGTAGACATGTGTGCCTGCAGGAAAATCTACCTTTGCTAAAGCAGAAGGTTTTGGTGAAACAGCCACAGACTGTCTGCTGCAGCTGGAGATAGAGGAAAGTAAGCAGTGGTGACTGAGGGTATGGCTGCCTTGGCTGCCAGAGAGCTGTTAGATTTGTCACCACCAAGACCCACAAAATTATCACCCCAAGTCAAAAGAGGGGAGAGAGAATACTACTTTTGTGCTACAGAGCCACAGGCAGTGAGAGAGGGTTGTGTGCATAACTCATTGGGTCAGGTAGAAAATTCTTTGTCTCTGTGCCCTCCCCTTCCTCTCCCCCGACTCCCCTTTGACTGCTGCGCTGTCTCTCTGCTCTGCTCCACCCCCAGATTCCACTATGTTGAGCTTCTTTGCAGTTCTCCCCTGCCTGCTTTTGCAGCAGAGTCAAAATGAATGAAATGCTCTCTGCTGGCACTCTAGGGACTGGGATTTTAATCTCTTCTCCTGTGCTTCAAGCACATCCAGGACAGAGCACAACACAGGAGTCACTGGAAGGGGAGAGCTTTGGGCCTCTCCCAACTAATCCACATTCCTGCTACTGGGAAAGTGGCAGGGAGACAAATGGCAGTTAAAATAAAATGCGAAAGATTTTGGTGGCCAAGCTTGGAACTTGACCAAAAATTAGTGTTTTATAGAGCAGTGGTTCTCAACCTTGTTTGTACCAGGGCCCATTTGTAAACATCAGCGGCCAGTTCCAATCCAGTGCCTCTCACTCCCAACCTGCTGCCCGCCACCCCCATGCCCCAGCCCACTCCACCCATTTGTGTGGTGGGGGGGGTAGGTGGGGCATCGGGGCCCCCAAACAACCCCTCACAGGCTGGAGTTCTGCCAGCCTGTAAGGGAAAAGCTATAGTTTTCTGTGTTTTTCTCCTTTAAAAGAGAATTCATTTTTAAAGTTTGTCCATGACCCTTTCATACATTCTTGTGACTCACTTTTAGGTCATGACCCATAGGTTGAGAAATGGTGTTATAGACCATGTTTCAGAGCCTTCACCAACTTTGGCTAAATTCTTCCCACATTTGCATGTGCTTTCCCTGACAGAACTTTGTTTTTAGGCTCTAGCAAAATCAGCATGAATGGCAAGTAAAAAGTCACCCTCAGCTACACGTAGAGCTAGCTAACACTGAGGAAGGCCATCAGAACGGGAATGGGCCCAATGAAAAGTGTTCAGATCCAAATTCAAATCTGATAAATAATTTTCCTTTTAAAAAGGATACAAACTATTATAGAAATACAAGTTTAATTACAACACTTAGATCCAGATCTGAGCTCTTCCTAAAGCCAAGGTGCCCAGATCCAGGGTTTCAGTTTGGGCACCATTTTCAAACTTGAACAGTGACTATTATGTATTAAGAAATCCTTACAGTACCATACTGTTGACATAGACTAATATTGAGAAGACACATTTCGATCCTTTAATCTTGTGACAATCTTTTTGATGACAAGATAAAATAGGTGCATGAAAACCTAAGAGTAGTTAAGTCCAATGACCCAGAACTAAATTAAGAACAATATCTTGCATAATTTCAAGATATATCCTGAACATCCCATTAAGCTAAGATAGTTTAAATTCATACATAATAGGAAAAATATCACTATTTTCCTATCAATGCATGACTTGGCAAGTTTTTCCCATATGCTTCTATATGATGCTTATTTAAATTCTTCAACATGAGGTAATAGTTTGCGGTGAGATTTGTAGAAAAACTGTCAGGTTCTATTAGATGATGGTTGAAAAAAACACCTAAGGAGTTGTGCTACTGGTCCACAGTAATTGGGAATATGAGCTAAGATAAGGGGCATACAGTTGCCTATATACCCAGCCTTCTATGAGGTGTATTTAACTACAAAAAAGAGCTTCAACATAACCTACAAATTTAGAAACACTTACAATTTAACTTCAAAACCAGACTAAAAAATAATGCATGGATTGTACTATATAAGGTGCTGGTTCTGCATACGTTTGTCAAACTTTTGAGCCAAACCTAGGACTTTATATTTGGTCCATAAATGTAGCATATCGTCTAATTTGGACACTTTTTCTTGAGGACCAAAAGGGATTAGAAACATCTTGTTCTACAGGAATCCTTGAGGATAGTTAGGCATAGCCCATGCCTCAGGAAGCACTCTCTCCTGTGGTGGCTTTATGCACCCAAGGGAAATGCATGTGCACCATGCAGGATTCACTCAGTCTATTGCTTATGGCTGCTGAGGCAAATAATGGGTTGTGCCAAGCCATGTCCATCCTTGACCTCTAGAAGCCACAGTAAGACAGCTATGGTGTGCTGTACTGGTTCTCCAGGCAACTTAATGGAGTTGGGAAGGCAAGCCCGCATATGGAGGTAGCAAAAAAGTCTTTCTAGAGACAAGTGACAGTGCAGAGGCAGATACAGATCATAGATTCATAGATTGTTAGGGGCTGAGCCCACAATCTTCCAGTTTTCCCACAAGGATATCGTGGGATACTAGATCAAAAGTCTTTTGGGAGTCTAGGTATATAATGTCTACCCCATCTCCTGTTTCCAGGTGGTGAGAGATCTGGTCATAGAAGGAGATGAGACTGGTAAAACCAGACCTACCCATGACAAAAGCCATGCTGGCTATCATTCAGAATCTTGCCTTCTGTGAGCTTATTGCATATAGATTCTTTAATGAGCTTTTCCAGGGTTTTCCCTAGGATAGATGTTAAACTGATTGGCCTACAGGTTCCTAAGTCCTCCCTCTTCCCCTTCTTGAAGATGGACACAAAGTTGGCCCTCTTCCAATCCTCAGGGATTTCCCGTGCACCACAAATTCTGAAAGAGCTTTGCCTGGGTTTCTGTGATGATCTCAGCCAGCTCCTTCAGCACTCTCGGGTGAAGTCCATCCGGTAGTGCTGACTTATAAATGTCTAGCTTTTCTAGTTGCTATTGTATCCACTCAGCATCCACAGTGGG
Organism: Caiman crocodilus; assembly: GCA_030014935.1. Classification (NCBI taxonomy): domain Eukaryota; kingdom Metazoa; phylum Chordata; order Crocodylia; family Alligatoridae; genus Caiman; species Caiman crocodilus. Next base: position 1,478,574 of record JAGPOW010002673.1, on the reverse strand, counting down.
GAGGCTGTCATTCCTGGCATGCCCCCTATAAGCCTTGTCACGCTTGTCTTCCCCCTTGGTCCAGTGAAATGCTAAAGCAACGTGGGCATTCAGGAGTTCAGTTTTTTTTCTGAATGTTGTTACCAGCTGTCCCGAGGTGTTAAGCAGGGATCCCACACTTCCATTTGTTTTCCTTCTACTAACTGCATGTCTAAAGAAGGACTTCTTATTGTCTTTGACTCCTGTGGCTAACCTAAACTCAGTCATCACCTTGGCTTTCCTGATCATTTCCCTACAAGTTCTGGCCACTGTTGTACAGTCCTCCTTGAGGACTGGTCCTAGCTTCCACTGTGTGTACACCTCTTTTTTCTTTTTTAAGAGGACCGCAATGTCTCTGTTAAGCCAGGAGGGCTTGCCAGTCCTTCTGCTATCTTTTCTCTTTGCAGGAACAGTTTTCTTTTGTGCTTTGAGGATTGTATCCTTGAGCAATGACCACTCTTTATGCACCTCATTCGCCATCCCTTCCTGGTCCCACATCACTTCCCTTACTAATGCTTTAAGCCTGTCAAAGTCAGCATTTTTTAAGTCCAGGAGTTCAATCCTGCTGGTTGATTTGTCGACCTTGTGGTGGATGGTGAAAATGTTCGCTGTTGCCCAGGTTACCCTCAACGTTCAAACCACACACCAGATCATCTCCCTTGACCAAGACCAACTCTAGGAGACCAACTCTGGTGGGCCCTTGCACTTCCTGGGTCAGGAAGAGCTCCTCAATCACAGTCAGGAAACTGCGTGAATGATCTGACCTAGCCAAGCGTTCCTCCCAATCTATGTCCAGGTAATTGAAGTCACCCATGACAACCAAGTCCCTTGCATGTGCGGCCTCTGTCAGTTTTCAAAAGAACTCTAGATTCAGTTTCTCTCCTTGGTTTGATGGCCTGTAGTAAATGCCTACAGTTAGGTTTCTCTCATCTCACCCCCCACAGTAGCTTGACTCAGAGGGTTTAAAGCTGCTTATCTTTGGAGCCAGTGTCAGCCTCCAGAGAGATGTACTGCTCTCTCACATAGAGAGATACCCCTCCACCTTTTCTCCCTACTCTGTCTCCTTTGTTCAGGGTGCAGCCCTCTATGGCTACACTCCAATCATTTGAGGAGCCCCACCAGGTCTCCATGATCCCTACCAGGTCATATTGCCCACTAGTGCTAGCTCCTCCTGCTTGTTCCCCATGCTCATGGCATTGGTGTACAAGCACCTGAGGCCTCCAACTGACACCGTCAATTTCCTGAGATGCTGTGGGAGAACTGTTTGGTTAGTATTTTCAAAAACAGTTGTGCTAGTGTCCTCCATAAGGGAGCTTTCCTGTGTGCTAGTTCCCAGGCATGCTCCACTTGGGGTTTCTCCATCCCCCAGCATAGTCAGTTTAAAGCCCTGTACAATGAATCAGCCAGTAGATCTTGGAGTTTCAAGTTTCACTTGGAAGGCATTTGAGGTCCCTTTAAAATCAACACTGTGTGCAGCTTTGCATGTGCTCCAGAAATTGGGGAGAGCACTTTAAGTAGGCCAGTTCTGAGAGCCACTTTAATTAAAGCTCCTGTAGTGTCTCATGGTATCAGCATCCCCACACTTCAAAACGGCAGTAGGGGAACTTGAACTAAAGCTCGTTCAATGTTGCCACCATTTTGAAGTGCTGGGATGCTGATACACAAGACACAGATGCTGCTGGAGCATGTTAATTAGCACGTTCCAGCAGACTTGATTTATCAAGTCATGCTTTAATGATGATGAGTCTGCTCTAACATATGTTGGAGCAGCTTCTCCACACATCCTGTAAGTTTAGTTTGCATTAAATGGGAGTGGAATGTCTTCCTATTTTAGTACAATACTTAGCTAGGAAAACTGGTTAGCTAGGAAAACTAGGAAAACTGATTAGTATTAATTTTTCCATTAAGATAAATCCATTTCTCTCTGACTAAAGCTGCTTGTTTCTCTACCACAGTAGTTTTCTCACACTTAATCTCAGTTGGGTACGCTTTCTAAAGTAAGGATGCATGACTCAGGTTTGGACTTCTAGTTTTCATGGGGGAAGGAAAGAAAACCTCCCCGTGATCTCATTTGGCTCCCAAACCAAGCCATGCTTAGTGGATAAGGGAAATTACATGTCTGCCATGCAAGTAGTCATTTAGTAAATAGAAAAAGGCATAATTTAAGCAAACACAGTGAAATTCCATCCCTACATTTGCTAACACACTTCAGTTCTGACTTATATGACTCCTAAGTATTCAAATTTTTGGTGTTTATTATGAGGAGAGTTTATTATGAGGAGACTACCAATTTGAAGAGGTTTTGTGATATGGGCCAACATCAGTAAGAGATTTCCAAACACTGTCACATATGACTAAGGGTATGAACAGGCACTCATGTGTACTATAAAATGTCTTTGGGGCATACATAAAATGTACAGACATTCCAGTTTTCTGGCTGGAGAACTACAGTGTTGTCTCAAAGGTGAGTTCTCCAGACAGGTAGTAATAGGAGCCTGTATCTTGGTCTACACCATTAGAGGAGCCCAGTTACTGACAGCCTGCCCTTTCCCCTGCCAGGGAATGGGGTGGGCTACCAATGATCAGATGGCAGTTGCTGAAAAACAGCCACTGTTAAAGACAGCCTTCTACTCCCTGAGGGGCTGCAGGGGCAAGCAGAATTCTCTTCTCACTGCTATGACTCCTGGTAGCACGGCTGCCACAGCTGGACCATCAATTCTTGCCAGGGCCCTGATAGCAGTAGCAGAAATTCAGGTCTGGTGCCCACAGTGTCACTGCTGCTGCCAGCACACTGGCAATAGCCAGGGTGGCAGTAGCAAGGTTTCAGCAGGGTTCCCTTTCTCCCTCCCACTGGAAGGGGAGGAAGGAGAGGAGAGAAATGTGGGATGGTGGGAGTCCTATCAGTTTGGCTTCTATTCCCAATCTTTACTATGTTAGAAAGTGCTGGGATTAGGGCTACTTGGGGTGTGGCCACAAATAACACTTAGAATGTTAAACATGTGGTTTAAACCCAAAGCAGACAAACATACAAGACTATTAAAGTGGTTTAAATCTGCATGGAATGGTTCAGAAGGGTACTGGAACATCAGCTACAACTTTGAACTTGTTGTAGATAAGGGAAAGTAGAAAGGTGAAAACACTCCAAGCAACACTCAAACCATGCATGCTTGCCTCCCTTTGCAAACTGCGAGGCATGCTGTACTGGGTGCTCCCAGCCACAAGGCTGGGGAATTGTGAACCAATTCCCATTCCATGGCATTTGGGAATACTTCAAACATTACATACATATATCTACACCCACTAGTGTAACTGAGGGCAGGCCATGGATGCAGCAGTCCCATGTACCACCTTTGCGGGGAGCATAAAAATTGCAGTCCCATGAGGAGCTGCTGTCCAGGGTCTGGACTGTCCCTGCTGGGCCTTTGGTTGCATTCTTATTTGTGCTGCTTGCACTGCTTTAATCCTGTCAATTTTGAAAAGACCTCCCTGGGATGGATCTTGTACATTTATCGATTGTGTCATTGGGACAATTTAAAAATAGTTATTATTTGACTTGGCATTTCCACGTTAAGTAGCTATCAGTCTACTTTAAAAGCTTTAATGTACTGACCTCTATTAACTTAAGTGTGTATTTGGTATCTAAATCTCTGTAAAGCACTAAAAACTTATGGGAGAAGGGTATCAGAATCCATCACTATTATTTGCAAAGTGCTAATGACCTGCTTCATAGGACATAAAGTAAAGGCAGCTCCTTTCCTGTGGAGTCTGTAATTTAATAAGGGGTGGAGGAAGAAAAAGAGATTGTGGCCTAATACCCTTTATTAATTATAGATTTCACTTTGGAATGTGGGATCATTACTATTTGAATACAGATGGCAGGATTCAAGTAACATATATTCAGAGTGCTCTACACATAAAATGGAGGGAGATAAATGCCTTAAAAAGTACGCTTAAAAGTAGTCAGCGGGAAATGCTAAAGCTTCAAACTATTCATTACACATCTCCTCTCTCTTGAGAGTCACAATAACAAGTCACACTTCTGAGACCATTATGCACTTAAGTTTTTGAAGATAGGGGCTTCAGAAAGCAACAGCAGTGGTGATAGTGTTTATCTTTTGCCCAATAGCTTAGTAGCTACAGCATTGACCCTGGGAAGTGCAAGACTTGAGTTCTATACAAGGCCAGCATAACATAGGTGGCTGCCTAGGGTGGCAAATTGTAGAGGCAGCAAAAACAGCCCCCTGGGTGAGCTGGAAGTCCACCAGCACTTTGGGCAGGCAGGCAGTATATCCACTTGGCCAAGAGCCATCATAGCCAAGGTCAGAAAGTCTGGCTTTGTCCAGGTCACCTTGCTTCTTGCCCCACCCCTTCTCTCAGCTGCAATCTTTTCCAGACCCTTGGCCCTCCTGCCTCTCCTGGCCCTTCCAGGTATACTTCACCTAAAGCCCTGAGGAGGCTGTTAAGGGTCTGAGCCCCATGTCCTTGCTAAACTACTGCTGTTGTGGGCAGGTGAAGAACACACAGAGGAATTGGGGCAAGTGGCATGGACTTTGGCTGCCTTGCACTCTCCATGCACGTGTGTAACCAGCTGCTTCTCAGCACTTTGAAGTAGGGCAGACCAATGGAGCATAGCCCCATGCCTCCCAGCAAGGCAGCTTCCTGTGGTAACCAAAGAAGTGGTAGGCAGCTGGGCAGAACTTTTGTCTCATACTATTCCCAACTGTGTCCCTTTGTGTCACACAGTGGCTGGGGAGAAGGGAGCTGCACTGCTCATGGGCTCCTGTGACCATGTGTTGTATAGGCAATATGGGGCTACAGAACAGGATAAGTTGGCCCTCATCATTCCACCCATGGAAGCTAGGCCTCCTGAAAGAACAAATATGCCAGTGTCGTGGGACTCAGAGAGAACAAGCAAGAGGAAACCTGCTTCTGGGAAGATGGTGAATCTAAATTGTTGAGGCAATCTAAATCTGGCCCAAAGTTCCTACTTAGGGAGGTAAGGTCTAAAAATGACATGTTTTGGGTTATTTTAAACCAATACATTGCTGCCTCTAGCCAGTTTCATAATCTATTTACTGGAAGTTACTGGAGTATATCCTATGGAAATCCATTTGCAAGCATTCGGAGGAGATAAAGCAGATCACAAACAGCCAGCATAGATTTCCTACGAACTAACTGTGCCAAACCAACTTGATATCCTTCTTTGACAAAGTAACTACTTAGGTGGATGAAGTAAATGCAGTAGATATAATGCATATGGACTTCACAAGGTTTTTGACAGAGTCTGTTATGACAGTCTCACAAAAAAGGAGAAATGTGGGCTGAACAAAACCACTATAAGGTAGGTACACAACTGGATGAATAGCCACAATAAAAACGTGTATTTAAAAATGGATCCAAGTCAAAATGGCAGGAGCATAATTTGGGTGCTGGAATAGAGAGCTTTTTGAGCAAATCTGAAAATGGCATGAGACTGGGAACGATTGTGAATATGTTGAAAGACAGGAGTACAATTTGGAAGGATCTTGACAAGTTGGAAAGCTGAGTTGGATCTAACAGGTTGGAGTTTAATGCTGACAAATGCAATGTGCTACACGTTGGAAAGAATAATCAGAAACAAATACAAGATGGATGACAACTTCTTGATTGGCAACATTATGGAGAAGGATCTGAGAGCCCTGGTAGATCATAGACTCGGTATAAGTTTGCAGTGTGATGCAGCTGCATAAAAGGCAACTATGGTTTTGGGATGCATTAACAGAAGCACTAGAGGCAAGATACAGGAGGTTATAATGAGTCTTTACTCAGGACTGGTTAGGCCTCCCTAGAATACTGTGTAGAGTCTGGGGCTCCACATTTTAAAAAGGAAATGGAGAAAATATAGAGGGTCCAGAGGTGGATTACAAAAATGACAAAGGGGTTGGAAAGCAAGTCATACTTGGCTGAAGGAAATGGGCATGTTTAGTTTGTGTAAAGAGGAAATATGACTACATTCTGTCTACCACCAAACTACTTTGAGGTAAAGACTATTCTAACTCTTCTCTGAGCCTAATCTGCATATAAAATGAACTTTTCCAAACAGGAGATTTTACCACACCTTCAACTCTTCTATAAAATATGAACTTTCATTTCTACCCAGGAGAACTTTTACAATGTTTTCTCCAATGCCTGATGTTTGTACCCAGAAGCTTGCAATTAAAGATTTTTTTTTTCAAAAATCTTTTTGGTCTAATAAAAGATAATACCTCTACCATGAGTCCTGATTGCTAGTTTTTGTAAAGCGCACTTGACAAGGTATATGATAGCAGCCTAAAAATACTTGAAGGGGTTCCACAAAAAGAAAGATAGCACCTTTTCTCCTTTGCTGCAAAGACCAGGACACAGACTAATGGCCTGAAGTTGCAGAAAAATAAGTTTAGATTGGATATCAGGAAAAAATGTCTTCATAGTTAGAACAGTAAGGCAGTGGAGCAGACTGCCAAGAAGCTGTGAAATCTCCATCACTGGAGGTGTTTAAGATGTTTAATAAACATTGGTCAGGGATGATCTAGGAGTAGTTATGCTTTATGTTCTCCGATGGGTATTTCCCATGGTTCTGGGCTTTATTGGTTGCTTCCCAGGACTAGAAGATTTTTTTTCTTTGTCTGCCTGCTGTTTTGACAGGGATGTTGCAGTGCTTCTGCTGGGACTTAAACCAAGAGGTTCATGGCTACAGAGTCTTACCCCTTCACTCAGGGTTGGACCAATCACCAAGGTCCTGGTCAGGTTGATACAGATTGTGAGGGGTGTATCCCTCTTCCCCTTGCAGGGGTTGTATCCCTCCCTCTCTTTAGATCTTTTGAGCATATTTTAACAACCTTCACAGCAGAACACTGTCCACCATGGTCCCCCTGTTTTACCAGTGGCAGGTTAAGATGTTAGTCTTGCTGTTGTCAGTATTGACCATGTACTTTTGCTAAGAGTTTCAACAATGGATTTGTATAAGATGGTTTGGATAGGGATGATCTTGGCTTAGGCAGGGGACTATATTAGATGACCTCTGGAGGTCCCTTCTAGACCTACTTTTCTATGATTCTACTATTTGAAGCATTCATAATATTATTTAAAATTTTAAAACTGCCTTTTAAAAATAATTTAGTGAATTTATCTATCTTTCATAGAACTATATGGCTAGTACTGAATCTATAGATGCTGCTACACATTACAGCAATGCCTTAAATAGTAAATTCTGTGATTGCCAGTCCATATTTAGATGTTTCTCATTTGACATTTTAGACAAATGAGTTGTTATTCTAGCACTAGCAAATATACTATTATTTTTTGTTCCATTAATGAACACTGCAATAAATTAGTATTCAGGCTAGCTATAATCATTTTGTTCTATGATGCGAAAAGTACAATTAGAAAATGACAACCTAGGATTTTTTTTTTTAAATATAAGTAGATTATAAGAATATTAACTGTGTGGGGATATAATAATGGAACGAACATGTTGAAAATTACAGAATTAAAAAAAAGCCTGCCCTCCTATGAACCAAAAATTTTAACATAGTTTTTGTATTTTAACAAGGATTTTAACATTTTGTTAAAAGGGCTTCTCTTTTCAAATATTTAAAATACTATAGAGGGAATTTAAAAATAAACTTCTTGAGAAGCATGAAATCAGAAGACAGGCTAAATCGAAAGACTGAGGAAAATTGCAACTAATGCCTCAATAACTGCTACACAGAAAGAAATTATAGCTCTGGTGCAAGCTAAAAGGAACACAGTGGGAACAAAAACCTGTTAAACTATTTTCATCATGACGATGAAGTGCACCAAGACAGAGAAAGCAAGGGTCTTTGTGCTGCTGCATTTGTAAAGGTTTGCAGTGGGGTGAGGTGAGGAAAAGAAAACAGGGCAAGTAGTCAGCAAGGATTTTCTGAGTACCTCAGGATCATGGAAGAGCCTCAAATAGGCCATCATTTCAGTAATGGCTGCAGCAAGTAGCTCAAAATCCTTACATAGATGGTACTGAAAACATATGGGGCCTTATTTCTGTCCCCACACAGAATTTACAAAGTCTATACAAAGACTCATTAATTAGAACCTGCGTGAGCTGCAGCTTCTCCTTGAGGTGGCACAGTTGTGTATCTCCTTTTACATAGGGCTGAGCTTAAAGAAGAGTGGGCAAAATATGGCCTGAAGGCCAGATCAGCCTGCCAAGGGATTTTATCTCACCTGTGGCAGGTCCCTCAGCCCCATGTGGCCCAGGTGTAGGGGGCATCCCAGGCTGTGGCACATGCAGCTAGTGGCTGGGGCAATGCAGTGGCTGGACTCAGCTTCCAGCAGCTGCTCCATCCAGTTTCTGCTGCCAGTGTTCCTGCTCCTGTCAGACCCCAGGCATGGCAGGCCTCTCTGTTCCACAACCACCGGCAGGGGCACTGCCACCAGCCCTGGGCAACTCAGCCTGTCTGCCCACTGCACCCACCGCTGGAGGCACCAGACAGTGCGGGCAGGTGGGGTCTCCATGGAGACGGGCCCAGGGCCTCTGCAGCCAAGCAGATGGAATGGGGCCATGGGCAGCTGGAGAGAAGTGTCCAGGAGTGGAAGGGTAGGTGGAGCCATGGCCAGGATTGTGGGGAGGTTAGTGTGGGGCCATATGGGGAGCAGATCACAACTCTGTCCTGGGCGCTTGCCATGCATGCCTGCAGCCTCATTCCATCTGCTCAGCTGAGTGCGCCCTCCCCTCAGGGTCTCTGTGAAGAACCCACCCTCCTGCTTCATCCAGCATCCCTGGACCAGTCTAGTAGTCTACCACTTAGGGAGTTTTGGTGAGCTGTTGTAGGCCAGGAATGAAATGTGACCTAAGCGGACCAAAACTCCTTAAGTGGCCTTCCAGTCCAAAAAATTGCCCACGCCTAGCTTAAATGTTGTAACAAATCTGCAAATACCTGTAGGCTGGAACACAAGTTGTAGTGAGGATGATTTAGAGGGTGACACCAGGAATCTCAACTGCTTAGATAATTTCACAATGGCTCTGAGCACACACTGCACTTCATAGTTGCAAGCAGCAGCACCCAAGCACATGACTCTTCTAATAAAGACCCAAACTCTTGCAATCCAAATGGAGGCCCTTTATTATTGCACAGCACTTCACAGTCTAATTCAGTACTAACATATAAGTTCACTCTCTGTGCATTCTGTAATGCCCTAACACATGTTAGTCACAATAACACAACATCCTCATACTGCAATAAATGTGTAAACTTCTGTGGCGTTACACTAAATGATGATTTGTTTTCACTCTAGCAGCTCTTTTCAGATCAGGCACTAACTATCAATTTAAAATCAATAGTCCCAATACTCATTTTACAACAGAGATGTTAAAAAATCCTTCTAACAGTTATCTCACATTGTCAGCTATCTTCCCAAGTATTTCAAAATGTCTGTCTAATATGTACCTTTTAAAATTTAAATAGAGAAACTATTTCTCTCTCGCTTTATAATAGAAACAGCAGCAGAGAGAATATCCCAGAAAATTAGTCATTACTTGATTAAGAATGAAGCAAAAGTTATGACAAAAATTAAAGTGTTATCAGAACTCAGAAAATTTTTGAAAGCACACTTAGTATAATACGCAAATTGTTGCTAGCAGGGTAATAATGGTTAGTTAGTTTAAGAAGAGTTAATTTCTACACATATGACATTTTAAAAAATGAGGTTAAACTTCACTGCAATACAAAAATGCACAAATACCTTCTTCAACATCTGATATATATTCACCATCACTGAGAATTTCAGGGACATTGGCTTTACGAACTGCTGATTTAAATAAATAAAATAAATAAAAAGTTGAATATCCGTATGTCAACAAAACAATTTAGTGCCATAGCTAATAAAACATTCTGCAACAGTGATCATTTAATGACCAAAGAATGAATTAATTAACAATTGGTGTTACAACAAGTAGACTTAAAGTAGATAAAATTTTACTTTTTTATATACCTTCATCATCAGACATATCAAGGACTTCATTCATAGTTTCTGGTACATTCATTTTATGCTTTTCTGTGACAGTCTGTTAAAGAAAATAATATTATTTCAGAGTCCTAATATTTGCATCAGAAACACTTCAATTTATTCTTATATAAACATTTAAAGGGTAAGATGGGCTGTATTTATGACCTCACATTAGCAGAATATCTTCCTATTTTAATTTATAAGGATAGCTTCATAGAATTATGCATCAAAATTAAGGACTTTAAAATTAAAAAAAAAAACTCTGAACCATATTATAGCAATATATTCATGTATATTCAAGCACTTCGAGTAAATTGTTCTGAAGTCTCAAGAAATGATGGTGGTACCTTATTTTTTTAAGGTACCACCCCAAATGCACAAATGGAATAGAAGACTAAAATTAAAAAAGAATGGAGCCTGAAGTAGTACCTTTCTCTGACTAGTTCCACTGACTTTAAAATGAGAAGGGGTTTCACAAAAACACAGAGAATTTTGAAACCCTAAAGGCAGTGCAAACTTTTGTGCAAAAAACAAAAATAAACCAAAAAAAAAAGGATTGAGAAGCAATATTATTTGGGGTCCCATGGAAAAAGCTATAGCAGATTTGATATTCAAACCATGACCATCACTGAATGCAAAGATGGGAAACTCATTTACATTACCTCCTATTCTACCATGATTATTTCTCAGTCCTCAAATGCAAATCATAAATCATTAAAAAAGTTCTAGGCAGCAAAAATACTTCTAAGCTCTTATTTCCTGCCCTATTTTTAAATATTTCATTTCTGTCTTGCCTCATAAATAATTCTGTGGCACTTCATGTCTTTCTTAGCTGTTGTCGTCATTTGATAAACAGAGTAATTCCTGCGTGATGATAACACCACTGATGTTACTAAAAGGCCTTATACTCATTTTGCTTTGGAATAACTACTGACATGCAGATATGCAGAACCAGGAGGAACCGAACAAGCCAGAGGGTTTGTGCTTAGTGCAGGGAGAGAACCCTGCTACCAAAGGAGCAAGAACACTGCCAGTGCTGTTTATCTATTTTATCCAGTGAACAGTAAATGCAAGGTGCAGTTGCCCAGCTTTAATGAGAGTAGTACATAGTGCTTTTAGGCCTGGCCCACAGAGGCAGGAGATACAGATGTAAACCACCTTTAAGTGAGGAAGGCCTGTGATCTGGGTCTGCTTCTACCTGAGCAAGTACCCTTTCAGTAGGCTAGGGCTGTCCAACTGGTGATGCACACCGCCTATGGCCTCTAGGCTCTCAGTTCAGGCACACTTCTCCCCACTGCTTCAGTGACTGCTGCTGACAGAGTCTCCAAGCTTCCTCTCCCTGTTCTGGCTTCTGCTTTCTGCCCCCATGCCTGGGACAGAGCAGAGCAGCACAGCTCATGAGAGGGTACAGCTGGGTAGCTCAGAGGGACAAAGGACCCTGTGTGGGGATGCCAGCAAAGTGTAAGGAGTGGGGGGGGGGGCTATGTGGTGCAGTGCGGTGTCCAGGGTTCAGGGGCACTGGCATGCTGCAGCAGGGTGGGACAGAGGGAGGTGTCCACCACATGGTGCAGTGGTGATGGGAGCATGTGTTATTACACAGCCTACACACCATACAGTCCAGAGGGTATGTGGCCTGTGCAATATGTGGTTTATGGCCCCTGACCACAGAGAAGTTTTACAGCCCTACACAAGGCTATTGAGCTGAAAAGCTGAAAGGAACTCCTCTGGTCTTCGTTTTTAGCAAGGGCAGTTCCTCTCCCTTTTACAGCAACTGAGCAATTTCATGTCACAAAGTTGGAAACAGAATCCCAAAGTACAGTAAGTGCACAAAGCTGCTCGTATGCACATATATATTTGCCACTTAGGCGCATGAAGAATAAATAGGACCTGGCTGCAGGAATTTACAATTTGCATTACACAATGTAGGTGACTTATCAACTATATGTCTTAATTTTAATTAACATAATTATCTAGGCTTCTGTCTAAAGCTAAAGAAAAGTGTTTGAGGCAGTATAATCCTTTCTGTGCCTAATATTTCTTATGGTCTTACACACAAGGTGATTTATTACAATTTCATTCTTTTCTACCCACAGCACATATTATCATAGAAAATTAGAGTTGGAAAGGACCTCAGGAGGTCATTTAGTCAAACCCTCTGCTGAAAGCAGAACTGTCCCCAACTATATCATCACAGCCAAGGATTTGTCTAGTCGGGGCTCAAAATCCTCCAAGGATGGAGCTTTCACCACCTTTCTGGGTAACCTGTTCCAGTGCCTTACTACCTTTCTCATGAGAAAGTTTTCCTAATATCTAACCTAAACTTCCTTTGCTGCAACTTGAGACCACTGTTCCATCATCTGCCACTGCTGAGAACAGTCCAGTTCCATCCTCTTTGGAACCACCCTTCCAGTAGCTGAAGGCTGCTATTAAATCCCCCTCTCAGGCTTCATTTCTTCAGACTAAATGGCCATGTCCAGACATGTGTGGATGTTTGGTTCCCCAGGGGCAACTGGCAATACAACACTTTGCGCTGCTGCTAGTTGTCTCCAGGGAACACCTGTGCCATGTGCACTCTGGTGCATGGCAAATTGCCCAGCGTGGGGTTGGGGAGGCTGGGGCCAGCACTGGACTAGCCCCAGCAGCCTTACCTGGAGTCCTGGGGTCTCCTGGGGATGCAGCCAGATTACTCCTCCTGCATGGAGCCTGGCCAGTAGCAGAGTGTGGCTCCAGCTAGCTGGGCTCTGGCTTTGGGTGGTGCACACTGCCATGTGCAGTACTTCGCTTTTTTTTTTGGTGGGTTTTTCTGATGCTTGGATATTCAGGGGTCAAAAAAACCTTTCATGCTATTTCCTTTCAGCACAGAGAACAATGGAATATGTGGTGCCGCAGATGAGTCTGCGGCACCACATACCGCACGACTGCACTTGTCTGGATGCAGTCAATAAGCCCAGTTTCCTCAAGCTCTCCTCAGAAGTCATGTGCCACAGCCCCTAACAATTCTTATTGCCCTCTGCTGGACTCTCTAATTTGTACTGAGGGGCCCAAAACTGGACACAGCACTCCAGATATGGCCTCACCAGTGCTGAAGACAGAGGAAGAATCACTTCCCTCAATCTGCTGGCAGTGCTCCTAAATACACAGCCCACTATACCATTAGCTGCCTTCCCAACAAGAGTACACTGTTGGCTCATGTTCAGCTTGCTGTCCACTGTAACCTACAGGTCCTTTTCTGCAGTGCTGCTGCTTTAGCCAGTTGATCCCCAGCCTGTACCAGTGAAATCCCCAGACTGTACTGGTGCATATTAAAGTTATTTACCTTCCAAAGTGAATCCAAAGTGAACAACATGAATCAAATTAATTCAGCAACTCTAACAGCTAAATCTAATCCAGCCTCTTTGGATTTCCGAGCAAAACAAGACAGTTTGTTTTTTTCCTTGGCTAGATCTCTATAGTATTTAAGCTTCAAATTACATGGTTCTGTTTTGCCTGCTTAGCTTCCTGAAACATTTTTTTAGGTGTCCATTACTCAGTAAAGCCTAATTTTTCTCTTATATACTATTCTGGAGTCTTATTCAAGATAAATAATTTCTAGTAAGGGGTTAAAAGGTGGTCCAAAAGATTTAGGAACCAGATTATTTTCTGGGGTATTTATTGGTATTCTTTCTTTTGAAATGTATTTTGCCATATTTTTGAAGGGACAAGTTAAATTTTATATAAGTTACTGAAACATAGAATAAAGCCATGGAACGGACAGGAAAAAATGCTGACATTAAATCTGACTTGGGTGTCTTCCACATAGCAACCAACTACTTTAGCCATGCATGCACACATACTTGGGCAAACTGATGACAATGACATTTTGGAAGAGTATATACTACCTGTTTTCTATCTGCAACAGGCCTAAACATTAATGGCATATATGCATGTCTTTCTTTGATTTACTATTAGAAATAGTTTTAATTTAAAAGAAAGAAAATAGTGAGGTTTTTGGAGCTAATACTTTAAATGGTTTTAGCTTGGGATCAATCATGGACTAGCAAGCATTCACATGCTTCCCACATCACAAACTGCACCATAGTAGAATAACTATATTTTCATAACAACAGGGGTAGAATAACTACTTCACACAATAACTACACTTGCCTCTCCAAGATTTTTGTCTTCTGGAGAAGGCAGATCAAAGTTGGCCCCAACATATTAGGCAGTGTTGGATCGTTTCTGAGATGCAGTCTCTAAATCTGGCATTCTACAGACCTACAAACCCACTGTCTGACTCTAAATACCTGTTAAGTATCCAAAATAATACTTTTTTTCTTGGGACAGTCATGGCCAAATTAACTGCCATTCATTCCAGAGACAAACTATATGCGTAAAGGGCCATGCACCTCTTCTTTTGTTACAGGTTTCGACTTGGATCAAATCAGAACTGTTTCAAAATGTCGTATCTGTTTGTACCCTGAGATAGTATTTTTTCTTGGAATAATTGTGCCTAATTTGAGTTAATAACCATTCATTCCAGGGACAAGCTAAATGCGAAAAGTGCTCTGCTGCTTTTGACTTAGATCAGTCAGAACTGCCTCAGCTATGACGTGTTTTTACTCTGAAGTTGAATAATATGCTTGTATTTCTGTTGGATCCCAGAGGCTTTGTCCCGAAAGAAATCTTACATGTTTTCACTTTTACGTACGACACTCTTGTTCTTCTATTATGTTCTTAGCATTTCTTATGACAATATTGTATTATAGACTCATATTGAGTTTGTGATCTAATATTACTCCCAGATCTTTTTCAGGAATGCTGCAGCTTACCCTGTTTAATTCCCTAGTTTATTATGTATGCATTGTATTGATCTTTCTTAAAAGCAGTATTTATTCTTGTTTTAATTTAATTTCAAGCAACTTACTTCAGATCATTTCTTCATTTATCATTGTCATTTTGAATCTTAATCTTGTCCTTTAAAGTGTCTGCTAATCCACCCAGTGCTCCATGATCCTCAAATGTAGAAAGTGTCTGCTCAATTCCATCTACCAAGCAAATAATGGAAATATGGAACAGCTGGCCCAGGACAGACCCTTGGTGGACCCTGCTTGATAATATCACTCAATGGGTTTGTCTACATGTGTTTACTGCACAGAATACTAATTATCTGTGCAGTAAATGTCTTGCCATCTATACATACTCCTCTATTAAGCTGAAGTAAATTAACTTCCTCTGCAGCAAGATAGTACTTGTAAATACAAGTACTATCCTGTTGTGGAGTAAAGAAACTCTGTAACAGCACACATGTAGACACTGTCCCAGCTAGTAAGGGCATGAGGGTACTTCACTGTAGGGGCTGCCTGCCAGTTAGCCTTGCACTGAAGTACCTTTGTGCCTCAGCCAGCCTCTCCACAGCTTGTTGAACCTGCAGGAACAGCCCTGGGCTGGTAGGCTGATCCCTGGGGCGCCTGACCAGCCAGGGCTGCTCTGACCCAGCTCAACATGCTGAGATCCTGGATGCATGTGCAGCAATAAGCTCTGAAGCAACTGCTGTGCATTAATAGGCCATGTAGATGTGCCTAGCTTGACACAACAACTGAGTTGTTGATGAGTGCTCCTCAGTTATAATTATTGAACCCATTAAGCACCATCATATAGTGGCTTCATTTAAATCATCTTTCCTCATCTTATTTAGGAGAATGTAACAAAGAGAATTCTAACTCCTTTCAAAAGTATCAAAGCCTTACTAAAATTGAGGCACATTACATCCATTGCTCCTGGGACTTCCTAACTAGTGATAAGTGGTTAGGTGTGAATTAGAGGGATGGTGGGGGGGGAAGGGGTACACCTGTTGTCACTGAAATGGAGAAATAACTTTCCAACCACAATTATTTCAGGTATGGGGGCTCCCTGTATTTATAAGCAAATGGCACTGCCATAGGCACACATATGCCCCTCTGCTATGTCAACATACTTATAACAGACCTTGAAGTCCATTTCCTCTGCAGCTACCTTCCCATCCCTATAATTTACCTGGGCTGCGAAGATGACATCTTCACACATGGGAAAAAATCTCGAGAGAAATTTCACCAGAACTTTAATAATTTCCATCCTTCCGTCAAATGAATTCTGGAATATTCCACCTAGCAAATTAATTCCTTAGACATTACACTGAAGGTTTGCAATGACCACATCTTCACCACACTGTAGCAAAAACAAAATGACTGCCACAGCTACCTTCACCCCACCAGGTTTCATCCTAAACACACCCAGATCCATCATTTATAGACAAGCTCTATGTCACAACTCCTCTGCTGTCTACATCCCTACCTCAAAGAACGAATGAACACTGATCTAATATCAGCTTTAGAAAAACATATAGGCCTGCTTTAACCTCTCTGAATACACTGTTGCTGATCTACGGGTGTCCTACCCTTAGATCAGCAAACATTTAAAAACTGATTTGAACAGGAAACTGATGAACAAGAAATCATCCTTAGACTGGATTCTGTTAAGTATAGTTTAAACAGGGGCTTCAGATTCTCATCCCATTACTTGGGGCTCGGGACAGAAATTACACATAAACCGTTATAAGGGTGCCTATACAAATGCTGAGAGGCTGCTCTGAATCATTGTAATTACAATTAATTGAGTCTGCTGGAGTGTGATAGTTACTGTTTTCCAGCAGACTCCAGCATCATGTGTATCAGGATCCCTGCACTGAAAAATGGTGGCAGGGGCACTTTCAACTAAGGCTGGTTCAACGAGTTTTAGTTAAAGCGCCCTCACTGCCATTTTTCAGCATAGAGATAATTAATTTAAGCAGCCCTTAGAGCCACTCTAATTAAAGCGTCCTCCCCTCCCCCCCCCGTCTGCCAGAGCACATCTATAAATGCCTGAAGTGAACAGAAACTAATGGTTTCAAAGATAGACCTAGGTAGATGTAGTATCAAATTGAATCACTTTAGGTTAGACCAGTCTATCGAACTTTTCTTTCAGATCCCCTCCCAACACAAGTTAGGTTGTAGTCCCTTGCCATCCTAGGATGTATTATGGTGCCCTGCTAACCTTTTGTTGCAGGACAGGCTTGCCTCTACCCCAGCTCCTCTGCTCCAGCTGAGCCAGGTGGTAAGGGAGGGAACAGACTCCTGCTCCAGCCCTAGCCCCAGTCCTTACTCTCGCTCCCACCCTGCTTTCAGCCAGGGTCTGCACAGTGGAAAGTTGGGGGTGAAGCCTCTTAGGGGGAGGATTTCCCCCTGTAGCCTAGCTCTGCCTGGTGGTGAACACTGCAACCCAGCCTCTGCCTCTCAGGGAGTGGCTGGAGAGGGGAACAGGATTGGGGCATTCATGAAGCCAGGCTACGTGTAGGAAAGCCCCTGCCCCAAGGGCTTCCCCCTGTGCAGACCCCAGCTTGGAGCCCCAGATGGGGGGGTCTGTTTTCTCCCCACCTGTGCCCCAGGGCTGGCAAGGGCATGCAGCTAGGACACTGACTGTCCAGCAGAGGTGGGAGATATGCAGGAGCATCCCCACCTTCTGGCCTTGGCCAGTGCAGGCAACTGCCTGCCTTGGTCAATGAAAGAGTATACGTGAGTTCTGTTTGCTAATGGTCCACTCTAGGCAATTTCGAGAAACTTGTATAGTTTGGATAATTCCACCTCAGAATTTTTGACTATCTGTACTTAGCCTGGATTACCTTTTGTAACTTCTTTGTTCCTATAGGTTTATTGTTTGCTTGTTTGCCTCTTTCAGCTTTGCTTCTTCCACCTGACCTCCTCCCTCCCTTCTGCCTTTTGTATTTTAATTTCTCTCTCCTTATGTATAACTCTTTTCATAGCACCTTCTTTCACAAAATCTGATGAAGTAAGCTTCAGCCCAGGAAGCTTGTGCACCACACACACACACACTCACTCACTCACTCTCTTTGGTTAATCTATAACAGGGGTACTCAACCTTTTGGACACCAGTCCAGATGAGTACTATGGGGATGGTCCATGGGCTAGATCAAACTGCTTGCTGGGATTGGGCCCTACACCACCCTAATGCCAGGATTGGGCCCTGTGCCATTCTGCATGCCCAATTTAGTGTATAGGGCCAAAGCCCACAGGGTTCCCAACAGATCCATGAAGAGCACTGTGAGTCTGATAACATGGTACCAGGGCTAGTTCTAGCTTGCAGGCCATGAGTTGAGCACACCTGGCCCATAAATGCAAATATACCCTGCCTTCTATATGTATTCCTTTTGACAAATCTATTCAAGCTCTTATTTATCGTCTTATCTACTAGGTGATACAAGGAATTCTCAAAGGTAAGAGCCAATGGCTTTGCAAATACTTCAGCCAATTTCTTAAGTGCTCAGGGATGAATCTCAACAGCAGGAATCCTGGTTTTCTTTGACAAAAATAGCAAATTCTCTGATAAAACACACAAAATCTGTTTTTAATATTAAAAGTCCCCTTCAGCCCCCCTAGCCCTGCTGGTGCTCCTCACTTCGCCTTGCTTGCAAACACCTCTTGCAGGTTGGAGCTCAACCATCCTGCAGAGCTCTTTGCAAAAGCATGGAATCCATGGGCTTCTCTGCTAAAAGGAAAAATCCACATTTTCTCTGATAAAAAGGGGAAATCCATGGTTTTCTCTGTTTTTTCCATGGGAAACAGAAAACCCGGATCCCTGCTCACCAGGTTCTGCTCATCTCAAAGCATCTGTTTTATCTAAGTAATTCCTAACTTTTTTTCCCTTGCTCTCAACTGAATGCCTAGTCCCTGGGCCTGCTAACAATTGTGCTTGTCATCTGACAAGTGACTTTTTTTTCCTGAAGTAAAAAGCATTAAACAATTGAGCCTTCTTCATATTGTCTATTTTATTACCTTCCCCTCCCTTTTTACTAATGGACTTACACTTCTGTTGATCATCACCTTACTTCTAATAAATCTCTAGACTGTATTTTTTTTCACTTTCTTGCCTCTTACTGTCTATATATCAACTTTGGCCTTTCCAATTTTGCTCCTATACTTTCAAACAATGCTATTTTACTTATCCTTAGTAACATGGCCAAGTTTTCAGGTTTTGTCAGATTTTAAATATTTAAGACCTTTTTAGGTTTTAAATATTGAATAACTCATTCTTTAGTTAAGCAGGTCTCTGACAACACTTCTAATCCTTTCCTTACATTGTTTCTTTAAGGAAAACAAACTCCTGAATTCCTTTTACCCTTTGACTTGTATCCCATAGTCACTTGCTTACAATTCTTTGGAGTCTGTTATTCTCCTTTTCTGAAACCATTATCAAATGAGAGCACAGCACACTTCACTGGAGGTTTTCAGCCACTGGACAAAAGGGATTCTAAGATGCCTTCCCATATATTTACAAAACCAAAAGTTATTTCCTAGGAAATAACAAGGAAAGTTAGTTCACCTGCACCTTGATCTTCCAGTAGGATTAAGACAGGCAGACTAGTATTAAGGCTCTAGTTATTTACAGTGTCTACTTCCAGTTTGGTTGGTAATCTCTGAATTTTAATGCTATTTTTTCATGTGTTTCATTACATTTTACTTTTTCATATTTCACTTGATACAAGTATACTTCTGAAAGTTTGTAAGGTGACCCATAGAAATCAAGGTAGTGATCTCAATCTCAGGTGTTTACCTAAACAAACAAAGCTGAATTCCATATGTTTGTGGAACTTGGATTAAGAAAGATCCTTAAATTCAATACTGAAATGTACTGTACTTACAATTGTAGTCATAGTCTCTTCTGTCACCACCTTCAGTGTGTCAACAACTGAAATGTAGCCAAGGCGTTTAGCAATGGCCAGGGCAGTGTTCCCATTCTAAGAAGTTAAACATTTATATAAATGGATTAGTATGAACAATGCTCGACTACAGAAACAAAAATAAGCTTGATAAAGATGTGTAACAAAAGCCAAAGAAAATATTTATAATGCAATGAATGAAAAAGATTTTAAACAGAAAGACATGTATAATTGGGAGTTTAACAATTTACAGAGGTTAACAGACCTTTTCCATTACTGGCCCAGAAATGACCTAGCTCGGGTCCAAGGTGGGCAGGTGGTAGGAGCTAGCCCTCACCACTGGCACTTTTAACTCTCATCTGGCTGCAATCTGGCATGACAAAAGCCCCAGTTCCCTGGCCTCAGAATGGTCAAAGCTCTCCATCACCAAACACTACTAAAGATTTAGACTGTAAGCTGCCAACAGCTTATTTACAGAGATGGCAAAAAGAATATTCTTTCATGAATACATTTTCAGCTATTTCCTATTTCAGGCAAATTTATGAAAATATGATATGGGGCATCATACCATACCTGAAAACAGAGTGCTGTGCTATTCATTTTTCTGCAATTTTCCATATTTCTATTGCTGGGATAGAGTAGTGGCACTGCACTTTTTATGGAAGGGAAAATATTAACATGCTAAGGAAGAAGCTGCCCATGATACATTTTTTCTTGCCTCTTACCACAGTGAGTTCATTGGGAGAAGCACCATGCTGGAGTAAGACATTAATGATATGGGTGTGTCCCTGCTGAGCTGCCTGATGTAGGGGTGTGTATCCATTCTGTCAAGGATGGAAAAAACAGAAGAGTTTACAGTGTTCGAAGGGGACTGGCAATGTTTACAAAATAAACAAAGTGAAGACAAGAAAGACAACCTCACCTTTGTTTTGGCATTAACTTTAGCAAAATGTTGCAGAAGGAAATTAACAATCTTTATGTTTCCATAGTGGCAGCCAACATGTAATGGAGTGTATCCCATCTGCAATGATTTGGAAAAAGGAGACACAAATTCAGATAAGCAATTAGGAAATTAATTCTGTGAATTTCCTGATAATAAAATGAACACAAAACAGAAAAATCTTGTTGTTGTTGTTTGTATGGTTTTTTAAATTTGGTCAGGTGGAATAACATACTTAACAGGTTAGTGCTCAGACTTCTTTTTCGTATCTAGCCTGTCTGCAAAATTCTCCTTTCCCCTTTCCCATTGAAAAGGAATATATGATGGGAAATTACTCTGTGTTATTGCATCACCTAGCATATTTGTTGCTGATTTAAGAGACATTCTGTTCATATTCATCAGGATTGTAAGATTTTGGGGACATGGGCTATCTTTGTATCACATGTTTGTACTTAATACAATGGATCTATTATTCTTAATTGGAGCCTCCAGGCCAGTGGTTCTCAATACTTCTTTAGACTCAAGGCACCCTTGCAAAATGCCAGGTCTTAATTTTCATTTAATTTTTGGCTATGGAAAAATAATAGAGCAATTCGTCTTTTCCAAAGAACTCAGAAAATCCACTTCAGGTCAGAAAGTTACGGACATTGTGAATTCTTATGCGAAATCTCCAAATTTATCTTACAAATCAAATCTAAATATTTGCACACCTAGCAGTTCTAATATTGCATGGCATCCTTAAATGGATTCTATAGTAGGCATCTGGTTGAGAACCACTGCTATAGGCCCTCAATAAAAATAAACAGTGATAACAATTTTCCTAAAGTTTACTAAAATAATGGGTGTGCTTATTTTGTACTTACATAAAATGTATGTATTTAGTTCATCTGTAATAGGGCAGGAACTATTTGCTTCCCTGTGAAGATGTGGAACATTTTTTTTCCCAATCAGTAGAGACTGATATAGTGCATGTGTTGTGTTATTCATGACTATAGAAAAGACACACCCAATGCATACTGGTAAAAATCTTTAATAATATCTAAAATTTAATAGAATTGCAGGTGACAAATTGAAGAGTCGCTATTGCTTGGTAGTCAGGGTCTGAGTATCAATCATATTGTTAGCAGGTATGGGTTTTTGAAAGACCTTAAAGTTTATTTGTCATTTCTGAACACAGCTTCCTTACGCTCATCTTAAAAAAAACACAGATTTTCAAAAAATTGAAATGACATGTTAAAAACTTTTACAGATTCTTTAAATTAATAAAGTGAGAAATACCATCTAATTCAACCATGCAAGGAGCACCAAAGCTGCTTTCTTCCACCTTTTATTCCTTTTCTGTATTCTGCTAAAATGAGAACCTAGATCATTGCTCTGGAATGGTTTGCATTTCTTTGAGATCCTCTGAGTGATAGAAATGATAAGGTAATCCTTCCTAAAACAATTTTCTCTTTCTACCTTATCTGCTTGCATCAAGACAACATTATCTCTTCTTCCTTAACAAACACACTTTCTTAATTCTATTCAAGTTGGAGCAGCCAGAAGGACCGTTCAGAATAGGGGCACCTGAATATAACACTTAAGCTTTTTTTTCTTCTTCTTCTTCTTCTTTTTTTTTTTTTTTTAGAGTCTGCAAACATTGACCAAGCTGCCCTCTGAATCACATTGCTAACCAGGAAAGGACTGTTATCTTTATTTTACAAATGGGTAAATCCAAGCAAAGTAGTTAAATAACTTGTTCAAAGGCAGCGGGAAAGCAATGCTAGAGTCAGGGCTGGGATTTAGGTGTGTTCCCTATCTTGTGTTCAGACCACTGGGCAATGCCTCTTAAGAAAAAAGAAAAAGACAAATTTGAAGAGCTCAGCATAGTGTTGTTCACATAAATGTATATCTAATTCTTAATATGTACATTTCATATAAAATTGGCTAATGGCTATATATTAGAACATGAGTCTATACTAGATGTAACATTTGCCATGAAATATACTGTATTTATTGGTATGCTTTTACTTCAGAAAATTAAACTTCATGCAACAAGTAAAAAAAAATGGTAGTTTTCACAAGACATTTAATTCTTGCAAGGCATGAAACTTTCTATTGAATCTCATTGAAATCAATAGGAATCTTCACTTGGATCTCAATGAACTTTGGGCTATACTTTACATGCCTCCCCACATACAGTCAGATACAGTTTGAGAAGCAGGAGTATTGTCTGATTCAGAACTTTTATCATTGCACATTAAAGATGCTAGCCCTATCAATAGTCAGTGTTAGTACCCTCCTCTCTAAATTATTACTACAGAACTAGCCTCATAGCCTACTGGAAAAGCCAAGGATGATGGTTGAACAGCAGGGCAAAGTTCAGATTCCAGCTTTGGCTTCCTAGGATCAGAAGCATTTTTAGGAGCTGAGCTGTAACGACTTACGAATAGCAATTCATTAAATGCACTGCCCTGACGCCCATCCCTGTGTACATCAAAAGACAGTGTAGACTAAAACACAAATAAACTACCAAAATATGAACTCAAAGGATTGTACCCTCTACCCTGCCCAGCCCAGGAAAAAGCTTACACTGTTCCTCATCACAGGTCACCAAACTCAGGATCTGCCAAAGACGTTAGATCCAGAGCTGAGGGCTACTCACCCAGAACTGTCATTACTAGGCCCAAAGCATATAATTCTGGGGAAGGTCAGGGACCACATCCCAGCAGCTCTGTATACAACCTCTCTTTGAACTCATGCGTGAAGATTTATGTAAGCTTTCTTCTCCCCAGCACATAACAACAATAGGTAGCTGTTAAAATCTTGATCTTTATTGCACTGTGGAATGCACCTGTGTCATACTATTCCTATGTTTAGAATGGAAAATAGAACAAGTGCTGCTGTAAATTTATCTACAGCAAGCAGTAAATGCCAAGATTTTAAAAGATACTCACCTGACCTATTTATTGTACCTTTGTAAGCAGCCATAAGAGTAACTACTTATACTGCTTACTCCTCCCTGGCTCTTTTATTGCTCCTAACTAGTCCACCATTTAAATTAGAGACCAGGTACAGTATTAGTTCTCAATGCTTTACTTTTTTTCCCTAGCTGAAGCATGTATAATACGAAAGAGATGAGAATAGGTAAATATCGGAACTCCAAGGCTAAGTATAGGTATTCAAAAAGCTGAGGCAAAATCGATCTAAGTTGCATGTTTTTGTCTAAGTGGTACACTTTAGATTGGTGTGAACAGAACACACATTTGCTCTTTGTTGGGAGGATAAATCTTAGACTAGGTTCTCCCATTTTTAAACAAGTCTATGTGAACTGAACCTCTGTTCTGTTACAAGTATAGACTGGCTTCTGATCACTTAAACTAGTAATAGTGTAATGTCTGTACCTGGCCCAAATGATCTCCACCCACTTATTACCTTTTAGTGCTCACTGCATCACAGTTCGCCTGCTTTGAAGCCCGGAAATGAGGAATTAATACAACTCCTTCTAGTGCTTCTTTTACAGGTGGGGGAAGGGAAATGGGTTCACTGCAGAGCGACTCCAGAGAGGCAATCCATCTCTCCCCTCTGGGGTTCAGCCTTGATGGCAATCTTAGTACCTGCTAGCCTAGAAGCAAAATTCCAAGTTCTGAGTTTGAACTCTGATCCCCGTGTGGCAGAACAATGCTGCCACTGGACTACTAGGTAGCCTGGAAGGTTTTGTCTTAAATCGTCAGTCCCTTGCAGTTATCTTGTGTCATGTTTTATCATGCACCGTGCAATGTAGCCAGCAAAGAAGGGATGTTATAACATAACATAGAAGGCAAATGAATATACTGGACATTTTATAGCAAAGTTTTCTTTCATTAGAAATAGGCTTCCACAGGAACAGTGAGCAACATTTGCTGTTAAGTGATTGGATCAAAGCATAAAATAAAAAGTAATTGCTAAAATGCATTCTTAATCCCAAATGATAAAGAACACATCCTTAGCTTTCCAGGTACAATACAGACATAAATACCAAATTGCTTCCAATTCATATAGCATCTAAAATTTGCATATACTTCTTGGCTTATTATAGAAGGATATCCCATTAACATTTCTGAATTATGCCAACAGCCTGTTGATGAGTAAACTTGATTTTTTTTAAAACTTGTTTTGTTAATAATTTCTAAAAATAATTTGTTAACTTATTTTTGCTTGTTTTGGGTATTTTTTTACTATACGACTGGCTGTATGCAGAGTTTGTGATTAAACCAGTACTTCATACATTTCATAGATATATTTACTGGCATACATTTCCTCAGGCTAAGCAGTATATTTATTTAAAGTCTTTTAAATCTGGCTTTTACTCTCATCACTTTAGGGTAGTCAATGTAAGAATGGACAATACAGAGAGTTGCTTCTGAAAAGTTATTATCAAAATATGAGGAATAAATGCCAAAAATAAACCCTGAAATATTGGGTTGTTCAGTTCTACATAAATATATCGAAAGAAACAGTATTCCCCTCTTCCAGCTCTTAAATTTTAGTGAAACTACATGAAAAGTCTTATACAACATGAATGTCTACAGCTTCAATAGACTCCATTTGCTTTGGTGATAACTACTTCTGAACAGCCTGAAATATTTCATCTCTCATTTCATGCTGACTCTCAAGCTGCTCTGGATTTTTTTTCTGCTCATGTCAGATATTGAAGATAGAGTGAAAGCTCACAAATGAACAGAGTATCACTGATCTCTTTGGTTTGTCTAGATACTACTCAAGATTGTACTTTGATTCAGCAAAGCACATCAGTGCATGTTTAAATCTGGGGACACGATTAAGCTTTGCTGAGCTGGGACCTAACAACATAAAGTATCTTTCAAAGTCTTGTTATTAAGTTAGTTGGAAAACAGAAATTTCCAGGCAAGTAGTTGATTGCTCATCAACCACACACCTAAAAATTTGGATAAGAGATAGATACTAGGACTGTACAAAACGACTATGTTTCATTTCAGTTTCAGATTCAGCATTTCAGAGGGACAGTGATGCTATCATCTGGGGGCCAGCACCCCCTGGGAGGGCTGCGGGGCTCTGCCAGGCTCTTTTTGGGGGGTGCAGACCCCTGGATCTGTATGCAGGATGACAGCATGCTGCCACTGCCGGCTGGGCCCAGTGGCAGTACCAGTCTTCCCAGCACTTTGTATCGGGTGCATGGAGGAGACTCAGGTGCTGCCGCTGGCCCCAGCTGCATGCTGTCATCTCACGCGCTCCCCAAGAAGAGTCCATCACAGCCCCACAGTTCTCTGGGGGGCACGGGCCCCCAGATCTCTGTGTGGGATGACACCAGCAGCCTGCTGTTACCCTGCACACAGATCCGGGATCCTGCACCCCTCAGGAGGGCTCCAGGGCTGTGCTGGACTCCTCCCAGGGGGTGGACGTCCCTGGATCTGCGTGTGGGATGAGAGCAGATTGCTGTTCCTCCCACTGAGCACTAGGATTGAAAGGGACCTCAGGGTCAGACTGCAAACGCTGATCAGCTACAGATGTCAATCAGAGCAGTGTGTCCCACTCTCTCTTTCCCCTCCCCCTTCGAGGTTCTGTTTCCCCGCAAGCCCACCTCTGAAACATTCTGAAACCTCCAAAACATTTTGGATGGTTTTGTTTAGTTGTGCAGATGCTTTGGAGCCTTCCATTTTGTTTCGTATTTGGTGTTTTGGGCATCAAAATGGGTTGAGACACCTCTGAAATGAATCGGCTGCCAAAATTTCACACAGCCCTAATAGAAACTGTACAACTAATATACATTGAAGATAATTGTGATTAAGCATTTCATGTGAAAAGTAACTCCTTTTCATCATCCCACAGTTTAATTTTTCTTTCTTTCCTTCTAAAATGACTTGCTAAAATTACAAGTAAAATTTTTTTTTTCCTTTTTGTGGAAATTAATTATTTTATGTAACCACAGAAGAGATATAATTTACATGCAGTGCTGTGAAAGTTTTATCACATTTCTGTACCTCTCTCTTGATTAAAAAAGCACAGTTCAAAGGGTAACAGGGTAGCCAATTGCCAAGGACTCAATCCTTACTCCTTGTTAATATTAAAAATACTGTGAATATGGGGCTAGTTATTACCCCATTTGTCAACCAGGAACTAGACTGAAACCATCAAACTGTCATACAGGCCCAAGAGTCAGCATACAGTAACATTTTTTGAAAATTAAAGCACCATTGTTGGCTTTAGGCAATGCAAATTTCAACCTTGAGCAATCCAGGACTCCATTTGCTTTTATTTTCTTGGTTTATCACTGAATGTTAGACATGGAAATTGCACTACCCCATGGGCAGCATAATTTAATAATAATGACTCATGGAGGCCCACTTAACCTCACAAAATGTATTCACCTTTTGTTCAGCATTGATGCCATACTAAGACAGAAAA
Source organism: Caiman crocodilus (assembly GCA_030014935.1). Lineage (NCBI taxonomy): Eukaryota > Metazoa > Chordata > Crocodylia > Alligatoridae > Caiman > Caiman crocodilus. The sequence goes on along the minus strand of JAGPOW010002673.1, from coordinate 1,451,485 downwards.
ATCATACTTCATTTAATCAGTACAGCTATCAGTACTAAAGAAAAAATGGCTGAGCCCCTAGCTCTGCATTAAGGTCCCTTTCCTGTGCCTTATGTCAGTCATACATGTGCTTAAAACCAAGTACAAACCTAAGCAGTATGCTGAATCAAGGCCTAAAATATATAGAGAAGAAAAACTGCTTCTACTGCATAATACAAAAACTGCTGTTTTTACTGTGGGAATGCCCTGCTGCCCTTTCTGAAAAGTGAGTTGCATTCCCCACTCAATTTGTGGCATCTGAAACATCTGGGAAGTCAAGTTGGGAGGCAAAGGCCTGGTTCCCCTCACCACAATCTTACTCTATGGCGAGTCTATAAAATCTTGATGTATATTGGTAGCCATGGATTATACAGGTGCAATGCTTTGCAAAAGACTCAGAGGCAGAAAGAAGGGAGAAGGAAAGCAAGACTGAAATGGGGGTGCAAAGTAGCCTGAAGAAACACATTTGATTATTTAATTATGACTACCATTAAAACAGCCCTTGTTCTGAAAGCATGTAGCTTCCTTAGCATGCTACCATTTGTATTATCTTTTTCACTTTATTAAATACTTCCCCTCTATTGGTCAAATGGCTAACATGTAAACATGGGCAGGCTTAAAAAACAAAACAAATAACCCAATCTTCAACTGATACCACGTCCCTGCACCAAACCAGTTTTCTTTTATTCACAACAGCACTGAATGAGGTCAGCATAGCTGAGATTAGCCTCAGACTGCTGTTGCAGAACCAGAAGAAGGACCCCAGAGCACTGTTGACATGCTGTCTACAAAATTGGTGGCTGTTTTTCTTTTTCACATTTTCCTCCAAAATACAGTAAAAAAAGCAATGCGGTAAGGGGAAAATCATTGATACTCATGTGACCATTTAGCTTTAAGAGCATTTCTGAAAATGCTCATAGATAAAAAAAAAAATAAGGCAAGAACAAATCAAGTTATATAGTCTGATATTCTATGTAACATGTCAGAGAATTCCAGCACTAGTTATAAATATTAAAAACATTATTTTTGCTTCCTGCACCTTTGATTCAGAAGATATCTTTCAGCCCAGTCCCCTTTCCTTTTGACTCTTTACTCATGTGAGTAAGGGTATAAGTTGGGGGGCACACATGCATAAGTAATATATGCTCCAGTAATAAGGGTAACAGGGACTTGATGTTTGTGAAGTGCTGTATAAGTTTTATAAGAATGATATAGAATATTCCGAGCAGAACAAACACAGTAGCTTACTGGTGGATCCATATACTAAGCTATTAAATAGGGTTATCATACACCCAGGTTTTCCCAGTCAGGTCCTCTTTTTCAGTCCTTCCATCTCCATTTCTGCAGTTTTTTAAAATATCAACAAATGTCTAGGATTTTATTCTGCTTCTGCTCTGCATCAAAGCTTTTTCCAGTACTTCCTGGCTTACCCTAACAAGGAGCTGCTTGTGGCTGGGGGCAGTGGGGGAGGGCAACTGGAGGCAGGGGCATCATGTGCTCGATGTGTAGTCCTGGTAGCTGCCTGTGTAACCCTGGTAGCTGCCTGAGTAAGCCTGTGAGGGCAGGAGTTGGAGGGCCAGGTCTGGGGACTGTTGTGTGTGTGTGTCTTTGTGTGTCTGTGGATTTGTGTGTGAGGGAGGTGGGTGCCTGCCAGTGCCGGGGCTGCAAAGAATGGGGAGACTGGGGAGGTGCCTGCCCCTCCAGTAGGGGAAGGGGGTAAAGGGAATCTTAGGGGGCAGTAGGGAGCTGGGTGGGAAGCAGGGCTAGGGGGGGCAGAGGGCTGTGGATTGGGAGTGAGGGGCACTGGCCAGGCTGGGGGCAGGCAGGGGCTATGAGTCAGGAGTGAGGGGCATTGGCAGGGTTGGTGGGGGGCAGGGGGCTGTGGGTCAGCAGTGAGTGGCACCAGCAGGGCTGGGTGCAGGGGCTGCAGGTTGAGAGCAAGGGGCACCAACGTGGTCTGTGGGGTGGGGTACTCTCCCTCTACTGACAGCGGTAGTAGGGTTACTCAGTTTTACCAGTTCATAATCTAAATTATAACTGGTTAAGACCTGAGGACAACAGTAGATTAGTTATTTCAACATTGTGGGGGTTTTTCACCATAGTAATTCAGGGCTCGTCAGTTCTCTCATTATAAATATAGGCCAGGTACAAACATTACACCTACAGAATGATCCATAACTCAAACCAGAGATTTGCTTTTGTTTAACATAAGTTAACAGGTTGGTTTAGTAAGTAGGATTAGCCTCACAAAGACTAGCAACCCAGAGCTGCTACAACTGGTATTCTGATCTTGCGTGTAGCATGTGGGTTCTATTATGAGGGAAACTTACTCCATTCTGTTTTCAGAATTAAGGCACTAGTGCCAATATGATCAGCAGCTACAACCCAAGTGTAATGTACCTATCTGCTCAATAAGGCTACTTTGAAAATTAGATGACTTAAAGCATTTCTAATATGAAAACCACTTTTTAAGTAGTGATGATGATGATTATGCTGACAGCGCTAAGCAGCATCTGTGTGTAAAGACATGTACATTCAAATACTTTGGATTCAGCTGTGGCTTTAGCTCACAATGCCATACTGGAGATGTGCCTGTTGTGATGGTTCCTTGATCCATCTTCCAAAGCAAGGTGGAAATGCAGCTCTTCTTTTGTTTCTGTATTGAGAAACTTGGACCAAAATTTTCAAGAAAGCTTAAGCACAGTAAGTACTACATGCTTTGCAATACTACCAAAAAATTGACTAGATAGAAAACATGTTCTTCCAGGAAATGTATAATGCTCATCTAAGCACCTTTCTGGCTGTTATCTAGCATAAAACATTTATACACAAAGGCCATAATCTTAAACTTAGTTTCCTAAAATTTGGCACCTGAGTAAAAGCGATCTGAAAGAAGAGCTGAGTATGGATAGATTTTTCATAGGGCTGAAGTGCAGTTAGAGCTATGTTGGTCCAGGAAATATACAAGAGGGTAGGACTTTTTTGGTGCCAAGCGTATAGTTGGGAAAGATATTAGAAAAGCTTCTGGGCACAGACTGCACTTCTTCAGGTGTAGGTTTTTCCAAAGTAAAAGAGCAGCACTTCTGGAAGACTACTTTTATTCAGGAGTTTAAATATTGAATCAAGTACCACACTTCAAGAAAATTAAGGCCTTTACACTTTATATTAAAGACAAGAAGACATAAACATAAGGATAAATTAAGCCAACATGCCCTAGAGCTCCACATAAGTTCCCAATCAGATCCGTGGTAGTAGAGGAGAGCAATGTAGGGTCCAATGTAGGGTTTGTTTCCTTTATTAGGATTCTGTTTAAGTCTAAATTTTGCATGTTGGATACAGTTAGTTTGTTGATGCTGACTCTGTTTCCTAGAATACAATTATCTGTATCATTAAAAATCCTACCACTCTATAAGTTGGGATAGGGAAGTGCCTAAGAAAATCAGAAGTGTGCAAACCTGAAGGCTGAGTCATCTTTCAGCAGTACAGAGTGGTCTTTATATAACAGTTTTGGCAAGAATTAATTATTTATGGATGGATACATTATTTAGTATTCTCGGCCTCTTGAAGGCTCAGATCAAGTGTAGTACCTAGCTCATGGCAAAGGGGAATTATGGTATGTACTAGTAACCATCTTTTACTTGCTATAAAATCTCATAATTAGGAGTAAATCATTGCTAATGGCTTAATAATCAGGAGTACTTAATTTATATTTATTTATGTTGCTTAAAACAAACCTCCCCAAGAAGTGCTTTCACTGAGATAACCAAAGACACTTTACCCTTTTGCTATTTTTTCAGATGTTAACTGGATACAGCAGGACTGAGTATGTGCAGCACACACTCAAAAACACTACTGGGAGTTCAGGGAATGCACCACACGCTGAAAGAAAGGACAGAGCTCCAGCATTTATGAAAGTTTTCTCAAATAAGGAATGCAATTCAAATCCTACTGACTGCCCACTTCCTTCAGTTAAAGAAACACAACAGTAAAATGCAATTAAAATTACAAGTGAGCCAACCATGAGGCATGACTTCAAAAATAAGTATGCAGATTGTCCTTGCTATGGAAGAAAAATCTGGGAAGTATTAAATATATGGTTCTACATCTTCAAAAGTATATTTTCTAATAATTTATTGATATGGACTGATTAATCTCTATGTTATTTCATAGAATCATTGAAAAGTAGAGCTAGAAAGGATAGTGACCTCAGGAGGTCATCTAGTCCAATACCTTGTTCAAAACAGGAATAGCCCTACCCAAACGATCCCATACAAGTGTGTGTCTAACCTATTTCTAAAACTACACAAACAGCTGTGTCACAAAAACTACAAGGCACCAAGAAAACTTCAACCTGATGGAGGTAAAGCAAAGGCACAAGGACACTGTCGATGTTGTGCCACAGCAGGGGTTGTTTACTGTTTCTGGGAGATCTTAGGAAGAGGGTCATGCCCCCAATTACAGAGGAAGGCAAAACTCCCCCAGAGACCATGACATTCGGATTATGGAGTAAAATTCCTTACTGCCCCCAAAATGTGATCATCAGTTTGATCTGAGATGACCCTGGGCAGTAGGACCACAACATCTAACCAGGAACTCCCACGTTTTATCTCTTACAGGAGCAGTGAAACATCCTCACCAAAATCCTTAGCCTTGGCTACAGCCAACACACAACACTTCTTGAGGAAAGAAGAAAAAAAACAAGAAAACAAATCCTATACCTGTAGCAAGAGAAGGGGAAAGAGTTCCTTCCCATTTCTAGAGGTAACCAGCAAAGCCCAGAGCATGGAAAAAACTAAGCACTAGGACAGTGTGAAGCTTTGGATCGCGATTTGGATTCGGAAAAGATCTGGAGGCTGAATTTCCATGTCTGAATTGAATCACTAGCTGCTTTTGGCTTTCCAGATTGATTCGGAGCATCTGAATGAATTTGGAAAAGATTCAGAAAGATTCTGTGATTTGGACATTCGGAGGGCTGTCTGTATGGGGAAATAGAAACTTGGAAGACAGAGGGGGAGCAGGGGAGGAGAGGGAGCAGTCAGGGGAAAGACTAACATGTCTAGGTGGCCAGTGAGCATGATTTCTCTCTGACTGCCTTTCCAATTACAGTGTCTGGAGGGAGGGACATAGAAATAGCATGAAAGCCTCTGTGTGCAGGCCTGCTCTGCATTTTGTAAGCTGGTTCAGTCTCAAGAGCAGGGTCAGAAAGGTGCTGTGCTGCCTGGCTTCCTTCATAGTCAGCAGTTGCAACTTGCCTGCTCTTTTTTGTTGTTAGAAAGGATTGGATAGGATTTAGCTTATCTTAACTTAGAATCACTTTACTTAAAACTATCCAAGTCATTTCTTTCAATTTATATTTGGTCTCTTTTTTTGTTGCAAACTTTGAAAAAAGAAAGCTCAGTGTTTTTCCTGCCAGTGTGATCCATCACTATGCAGGGAGGCACACAGATTGCACACAGACACTTATAACATACATTCATAGAAGAAGGAACATCAGATATTCATAGAAGAAGAGAGATTATATATAGTAGTTATTAGTTATTAATATTATTATAGTTAATTTACATAGAGACTGAAGACAACACAGAAGTCAGATTCAGATTGAGACTAACAGAACTCAGGGTCTTAGAAGAAGGAGATATATCATTTTAGGTACATATTACAACACAGAAGAAAAAGTACAGAATCAGTCATATTCATGTTAATAGAATATCACAGACAAAGACACCATATATAGTTATTAATAATCAAAGTAGATTCCAGTGCACGCACACAATACAGGGGAAATAAAACACACAACAGAGTCGCACTCTACATTCAGAATTCATAAAAAATAAACACATCCCAGCAGAGAAGAAGACGACAGATAGCACACATTTTTACATAAGCCTTCATACTTATTAGTGAATTAAACAATCAAACCAGAGTCCAGTGCACACCCACAATGCAAAAGAAGAAAACACACAACACAAAAGGAGTGACTCACACACACACACCTTTTGCAGCACAGAAAAGATTAATATAAAGAATGCTGGAAAGGCAGGGAAGGGAGAGGGGGTAGGGGGAAAGCTAGAGCTGCATTCTCTTTCCAAGCAGCCAGTAGAAGCAAAGAGATGGGAATAGCATCTGCACCTGACACCCCTGCACCTGCACCACCACCACTCAGTCCAGAAATAGGCACTAGCAGTGGAATCACTTGTCTCCTCCACCTCAATGTCATCTCTCAGCATGAGCCTCCCACTGCCAGAGGAGGAGCTGGAGCTGGAACCAGGGGTGCTGAGTGCCCTGGCTCAAGCAATTCTGGGGACTAAGGGGGAATCAGAGTTTGTGCTCCACACTCCTCAAAGATCCCCTAGACCCAGGTTTCCTCCAGAAAGCAGTACCTCAGAGGAGGTTGAGGTTGTGGAGGCAAATGGCTCAGCTGAGGCAGCTGCTGTTGCTGTTGTGCCTCAGCCTGCTGAGTGGGATAAGAAAGCATCCTCACCCTCAACCCAGAAGTGGGCGAGTAGCATAGTATGGGAGCATTTTGGGCTGGCAGATGATCTCAGATTTGCTATCTGCCAACAATGCCGAAGGCACATCAGCAGGGGCAAGGACATGAAACACTTTTCCACCACGGCAATGCTGCTGCATCTCAGGAGGCAGCACCCTGTTGCCCTTCTTGCTGCTCAGCCTGGCACTAGTGAGAGCATGCTAAAAGGGAAGTCCCTCACTCACTCCAAAGCCCCCTTCGCCTCAAAGCAGAAGCAAGCCACCCTGGACCAGTGCAGGAAAGCTGCAAGCAGATGGGGGTGAGTTGCAAAGGCAAGTGAGATCATGCAGACCATTGGGGAGATGCTTGCTCTGGACAGCCAGCCCTTCTCTCTATTTGTGTGGCCAGGGTTCACATGGCTCATAGCGCTTCTGTCCCCATCTTACAAAGTGCCCACATGCACCACCTTTAGTACGACAGTGATGCCCTCCCTGTCTGAGGCATGCAGGGAGTACATGAGGGAGGAGCTGCACAAGGCAGGACCACAGGTAGCCTTGCACTTCACCGCTAACATCTGGAGCAGCCGGGGTGGCGATCACTCCTACCCCTCCCTCACAGGGCACTGGTGCAATCAGTCAGGCCATCAGTGGGCTCTCCTCCAAGCTAAGGTGCCGGATGAGTCCCACATAGCAAGGGAGATCTGAAGCTAATCCTTGATGATGTGAGTTGCTCTTTGACATAGAGCGCAACCCCCTGCCTTTCCTCTCTGTTCTGACCCTTCTATATAGGGTATATCCCCGAATGCCCACTGCCCAGTCATGGGTAGGGTCCCACCAGGTTTCTGTGAGCCCTACTAAGTCTGGATTCTTACTCACAATCAGCAGGTACAGTTCCTCCTGCTTGCTACCCATACTACGAGCATTGATGTAGAGGCACTTGAGGCCTCCTGAGGGTGCACACGCCTCCCCCCTACTCCCAGGACTGTTGTGGACCCCTACTCCCAGGACGTTGTTGCTTACCTTTCTCTTGTCACCTTGCATGCTGGTGAAGCATCTTCTCCGCTTGGTGCATCCCCTTCCCTGGCCTAGTTCATCCAAAGGTTGTTGGAGGTGGTGCCCCCTTACCTGGCCTAGCTCGTCTAAAGGTGATGATGTAATGTGTCAAGCTGAAGGCTGGTTAGTGGCCTGTTAGCGGCCAGAGGTGCAGGGCCCCAGAAGCCACACTTCCCCTGAGTCTATCTCTTTGACAGTTGGCAGGCTTTATGGCCTGGCAGGGCCTAGCAGGCCTGCAGTACTGTTTTTCACCCCCCTGTGCCCCAAGACAGACAGGCACAGCTGGAAGACTTCATGACCTCAGTAGGGCCTGACAGGTGTGCAGTAGTTCTTTTCACCCACCTGCACCCTAAGAGAGAGACAGTTGCACAAGCACCCACATCATTAGTTTTTCCAGTTAGCAGCCAGAGGTGCAGGGTCCCAGAAGCCAGACTCCCCCTGCACCTATCTCTTTGACAGCTGGCAGGCTTTGTAGCTACAGCAGGGCCTAGCAAGTCTGCAGTTTTCAGCACCCTGTGCCTTAACACACACACAGTGTCACCTATGTATGAGTTTTGCTTGTCATCAGCTTGAGGTGCAGTTTTGCAGAGACCCCTACATCTATCTCCTTGAAACTTGGCAGATTTTGTGGCCTCGGCAGGGGCTACCATCCCTGCGGTTTTCACTTTCCTGTGGCTTAACACACACATGTGACATGAGTTTTGCTTTCAGGACTTTGAGGTACAGTTTCTCAGAAATCCCTGCACCTATCACCTTGAAACTTGACTGACTCCATGCTCTCAGCAAAGGCTAACATCCCTGTAAGTTTCATCTAAATCAGTCACAAAACAAAGTTATAGATACTTAATTGATTCCCTTTTATACTCTGTCCCAGGGGAGCTGGGGTTACAGGAGGACCCCAGGTCAAAGCAAAAAGAAAGCCCCACTTACCTTCTGCAGAGCCTGAAAAGCAGGAAGGAACGCGTGGGGTGAAACCACCACCACAACTTATCAACCGTGCTTATATCCAGCTGGGACCGGGCAGCATGGGCTGGAGATGCCACCCAGCAGAAATAAAACGCTGCCCCGAGGGTGCAGTGGGGGGACAGATGAATGGAGGCTTGAGGAGGAAGCCCACACCCTGAGGGGCTCAACTGCTGCATTGGGCAGCGTGGGGAGCTGGAGGCGGAGCCTGGAGAGGTTCTGACAGCAGAGCCGATGGCTGAGTTGGCAGCAACGCCAACAGCAGAGCCTGAAGTAAAGTCGGCAGCAATGCCGGCGGAGGAGCCGACAGCAGAGCCAACAGCAGAGCCAATGGCAGAGCTGGCAGTGATGCCAACAGCAGAGCCTGCAGCAAAGCCAGCAGAAAAGCTGGTATCAATGCTGGCAGAGGAACCAGCAGCAACGCCTACAGCAGGGCTTGCAGCAAAGCTGGCAGAGGCTCCAGCAGCAACATCTGCAGCAGAGCCAGCAGAGGGGCCAGTTACAGAATCAGCAAAAGCAGCGTTAGGCAAGCCTACAAAGGAGTCGACTTGCAAGCTGGCAATGAAACTTCGGAGAGGAGGTAACAGGGGTGTGGCCAACGGGAACCCCATCGGGTATCGCCGTGGAGGGCGGCAGAAGACCGCAAGTGGTGATGGAACAAGCGGCAGACAGGCCCCACTAGAGTCCTAGGATAAATGACTGGGACTCAATACCCGAGTGGGGCGAGCAACCGGGGCTGGGTACCTAGGTACAGGTGGATCCACGGGGCCCATAGGCTAAGGGCACCTTTCGTGGCCTCCTGGCCCATTGGCCACACTGCTTCAGCTATCACAGTGGTGGGAATTGCATGCTCAAGTCACATGGTGGTTGGGATAGGGCGCTAGGGATTTGGATTAGTGGGACCCAGGTCCGAGGATTTCAAATGCCAGACGTGTGGCTGGCGGGGCTCTGGAAGAGGTCAGGTGGAGCCAAGAACACCAAAGGGCCCGAAGACCGGCAATCCAAGGTGGCGAGTGGCTGGGGTGTAGGGGAGGTCGGAGCCCTGTGAGTGCCCACCAGGGGGCATGGCGACCCTGGAGGCTGCCTCAAAGGGGAACACCTTCACTGAGGTACCATTCAAAGTCGTGGCAGGCAAGTCAAGGGGATCCCCTGCCATCAGCTGGGGTAGTCTTTGGGGTCCACCCGCAAGCCCAGGACATGCTCACAGGTGCCATTGGCAGCGCTTTTTACACGGGTTGCACTGCCAAGCTCAGGGGGTGCATGAACACCCTACGCGTCACCAATGCCTAGTGATCTGTGAGTGGCAGACTCTTGGATTCCCAACTATTGCTCTTCACAGCACTCTCTAGGTATTGCTACTCCTAGATCATCCCTACTACTACTTACCCATACTCTTGAAAATCTCTAAGGAAGGAGTTTCCACAACTTTCCAAGGCAGCCTATTGCACTGCCTCACTGTTCTAATAGTGAAGAAGCTTTCCTTTTATCCAAACTAAACCTACTTTGCTGCAATTTCATGCTGTTGATATGCATCCTACTCTGTCAGGAGGGGGAAAATGTGTTCTAGTTTTGTGGCAGCCCTTCAAATAGTTGAAGACTGCTATTATGTTCCTTCTTAATCACCTTTTCTGCAAGTTGAACAGCCTCAATAGACCAACTGAATATTGGTGGATTTCATGCTGTTGTATGCTTATTAGTTCACTGGATCTATACAAGTGTAAAACTGAAGTAACAATGAGTCAAATCTATAGATTTTAAACATTTCTTTTAGGTAATACCATGTGTATTCTCTGCATTTTTAATATACGTGTATTTATACAGTAGTGTGGTTAATCATACCTTTGTTTGTGCATCAATAACAGCCCCTTGGTTAACAAGAACCTCTGCTACGTTTACTCGGTCCTCTTGAGCAGCCAGGTGAAGCGGTGTCAATCCACTCTGCAAATTAGGTGCAACAAGTGATCATCTTGCAATGGAGACATATTAATATTATAAGCCCAATTCTACCCTGAGTAAGACTTAAGAAGTCCTACTAATTTAATGTATCTTGTAAATGAGGATAAAATTTCTGTCTCTCTCATGTGCTTGTTGATATAAAAAAAAAATGTATACCCAGAAAATACCGAGTAAGTTAACATTTCAAATACAACATGCATCATTTATACAGGGAAACTTTCTTTTTGTTACATTACATTAAGGCAGCATATTATATTCTACCATGTTCAGCCAAAAACCTCAGGTTTATTTTGTTGTTGTTATTCTGCTCCCTGGATATGAATAAGAACAACAAATGCTTGTTGATATATCTGCTATTTTCTAGAGGAAACATGCACACAGTGCATTTAAATCCTTCCATTTACAATTTTCCCACAATTGTTCTATTTGAACAACACTTGGGTTGGAAATGTTTCCCTTAGTAGGGGAAAGCAATCAAAGCTAGAGATTACTAAAAACCTCATTTTAATTTCTTGGGGAGGGTAGAGGTAATTCTTTGATTTCATCCTTGAGCCTTCTTGTCCTGTAAAAACTGAAGTCCTTGCTTTAACAACCTTATAATCTTATCAGCTATGGAGAGTCATTCAAAAAGCCTGAGCCTGAATTGATTAAATCTTTGCAGGTTAGGCTAACCTGGATAGGTTAAAACAGTTTGTAACTATACAGGCTAGGGACAGACATTACACATAAATCAGTTTAAGACTACTCTGAGGGAGTACATAAAGGAAGAGCAAACAGGTTAACTCCCCAAAGAAAGGAGCTCTTTTCCCTCCCCGATGATGTTTTCTCAGTGCATGTTCTCCTCCATTCCTTTCAGCCATAAAGGCCTTTAAATGACTTCCCTCTCTGAGCTAAATCTCTGTTACTTTTCTGCTGTTCAGGATGGTTGTAGGTCATAATGGCTAGAGACAGACATTACACATAAACCAGTTTAAGTGATCAGAAACTGGTTTAAACCTGTAACAGAACAGATGTTCAGTACACATAAACCAGTTTGAAAATGGCTGAAACCAGTTTGAGATAAACCTAGTTGAATGTAGTATCAGACTTAACTGATTTCGCTCAAATGGGTTTTATGCAATGTCTGTCCCAGACCCCTTGCTGGTTTAAGATAAATCAGACTCCCCCAGCATCCTGGCATGATCTCTGGCTGGGCGAGGCTCTCTGCTCCACATCAGGGCTGGTCCCTCCCTTCTGTTGCTTTGCTGGAGCTCAGCAGTCTCTGCAGGCATTTGCCTGGTTTCTGCTTAGGGAGTTGTTAGCATTTATCAGCCCATCAACAAAAAAACAGCCTCTCTCATTAGTTCAAGCTCTTTTTAAACAAATTTTTCCAAGGAAGAAATGAAGGGACATTGCCAGCTACCTGATGATTAGCTTCAAAAGTCCCTAAGTTGACACTGTCTTGCCTGTGTTTGTGCTGTCTCCCACAGCACAGACCACAGCCAGCATGTGATATGCTAGCTAATGCTGAGAGTTGTTTGTGTAAGGCAGAGGGGAGGGGGGAATCCCTGCCTGAGCAGGGAGTGGTGTGGAGGGAGCAGGTAGAAGCCAGGCAGACCCTGCTGTACTGGCAGTCTCTGCAGGAGCTGCAGCCAGGGAGCAGAAGGGTGGAGGGCATCCCTGCTGGGCTGGAGCAGAGTCCCATCCAGAGTTGCAAAGCAACTGGAATGCTGGAGGGCTCTGATTTAACTTAAACCAGGAAGGGGTCTGGGACAGAAATTGCATAAACTGGTTTGAGCCAAATCAGTTAAGTTTGATACTACAGTTTAATTCCCATTCTGTTTTCCAGGACAAATATTAGGCCTGTATTTGCTTTGGATTCAGATTCATCCAATTCAGGGGACATGGATTCAATTCAGTGATTCAAATCACTGTCCCAAATCAATTGGTCTGAATCTGACAGAGCCCTCCATGCAGTGTGGGGCAGTGGGGAACACTCTTGATGGTGCTGGGAAAAAGGGTGGGGGTCAGAAGGTGTTCAGGGTGGCTAGAGGAGCAGGCAGGGGATGGGGCCTGGTGGGGGTCACCCCATGGTCTCCTCCCCCCTCCTCCAGCCCCCCTTCCTCCCCAGTTACTGCTATGGAGCCTGGGTCCAGCTCCCTGAATCTCCAAATCTTTCTCCGAATCTTTTCTGAACCAATTTGGAGGCTTTGAATAGATTTGGATCTTTTTATTGGTCTCCCAATTTGATTTGGATTCAGCGATCTGGCTGCTGAATTGAGCCGAATCACCTCCAAACCAAATCAGCACCTGAAGCTTCACATAGCCCTAATAAATAACAGTAAAACCTGGGGTTTAAAGTTGCATGCCAGAGCAATTCAAGTCACTTTCATTAATTTACAAAATTTCAGACAATCATATTGTCTGAAATCATAATCATATCATTATTCAATGATAAATCAGTTTTCCTTTACAAGATTACTTGCTTAATGGGCAGGCATACGTATAGAGCTTTTAAATATAACAAGCCAACCTCACTAACCACCTGGAGTTAAGAAGAAATTTCCCCAGGGGCATGTTATGCAAAACTGTCTTTTGTGGAAAAGGGAAGAGGAGGGTTTACATAGTAATCTGAAGCATTTGGTATTGGTCCTTGTCAAAGACTGGATACAAGAAAAAATGGACAATTGGTTTGATGTAATATGGTACTTGCTCTGTTCTGTTCTCTCTGCTAGAAGTGATGGTATTGATTCAAACAGCTGCTGTGCTTTTTGAAATTCATAGAATCAGAAAAGGTAAAATTCCCTTTCTAGGCCCACTTGTTATTATGATTCTACACTTTTGCCTTGAGCAGAAAAGAAAGAAAAATTACCTTGTTGCTAAGATTCATATTAGCATTTCTAGTAAGGAGTAATGACACCATGTCCACATGGCCCTCCTGGGCCGCAAGATGAACAGGAGCAATACCCTGTCTGGTTACAGCATTAGCGTCAGCACCATATTCAAGCAATGTTGTTGCTATATCCATCTGGTTTTTCTTGGCGGCTATATGCAGTGGAGTATAACCATTCTGTCAACACAAAACATTTGATTATCTGTGAAATACAGTGATTATTACCTTTCTGTATTTATGTGATTTTACAATGTTAAATAATCAGTTCTAAAAGTTTAGCCTTGCATGACTGAGCTTAACTTTGGACCATACTAAAAGGGGTCACTTTAGAGCTTTAATAAATAGTCTTTTTTTAGAGATTTGCATTAAAATAAGGGAATTCTGGGAAGTCCGAATGACACTGAATGAGAATGATGAACATTAAGGGTATGGACAACCATATTTTTTAGCCGCTTTAAAAGGGGAGAGGGAACTCGTAGCAGCTGTTATGACACAACTTGGTACATATGCATAAGCCTATACTTATACAAGTTAGCTGAACTGCTTCCCCTTTGACCCCAAATGAAACAGGGTTAAAGTTATATTAGTTTTGCTATGGAATCATGCAGATGTAACTTATATCATATCTTTGGATACTGATTCAGTTTTATGTCTGTCTATACCCTGATATAGTGCAATAAAGTCTATTGCACTACAGATATTTCATAGATATTTGCTACTTTTCCTTAAAGGTCCAGATACATTTCATCTCCATAACAAAGTGGGTGGAGATATGGGACCATATCTTCTAACTTAAAACCACTGCTAGGGTTTAGGGAGGTTTTTTGCTTTTCCTGGTATGAATCAAAAAAGTATATATGCAAACTAGGATCAGTCTCATAACACATACTTCACTAAAAATATTCCTCTCATCTTGTTGTTAAGGCAGTTTTAGATACCCTATCCAAAAAAAGCTCAAAGAATGGTTCAACGTGAAATTATTGTTTTGTCTTTATCATTTCATTCTTTTCCTGCTCCTAATTCATCCATTCAGGTAATTCCAGGATGACCATCACAATCTAAATGCAGGGTAAAGGATACAGAATAATTTGAAGTGACAAAAGAAAGGAGAGAACATCTGTAATCTGGTTCATTTAGGCATTCATTAAATCAATGTGCATAAATCAGCAAGATACACTTAAGAATAATGGATCAAATACAGAGATGAAAATACTGGTCGGGGGCATGACCAGTCTTCGAATGCAAATTGATAGTTATAGGGGTGTACTTTGTAGCCATGTTGGTCTGAGACAAAAAGACATACAAAAAATTAGAACTCTTAATTCCAAAATGATACTTTTTATTAGACCAACTGGAAAATGGAAAGAAAACTGTTCTTTTCTGCAAGCTTTTGGGATCAAAGTCCCTTCCTCAGGCTCTGGGAAAAGTATAGATGGTACAAGATGGTAAAAAGTCCCCATAGGTAGGAAATAAACCTCATTTTTGCACAGAGGGAGCTGAAGATAGAAGTCTGTCCCTTTGGGTCCATGAGAGTGTCTTTGTGATTGATAGTTACTGCATCCAATCCTGTCAGTCTTTTGGAAATATCATATTCATCTTCAGAATTATAAGGGAGTGTATTTGTGCGTGCATGTGTGTATGTCTGCATCTGTGTGCATGCATGCAAACTCATTAGTACATACATGTGAGATTGAGGTTAAAGGAATAGAACTCATTTAATATTTTCACAGGTGAAAGCTATCTATGATGTATGGAAACAAGAGTCCTACCTTCCAGACCCTGCTGAAACCCAGTCCTCTACTTGTTCAGTGGTGCTGAGATGAAAACCCAGACCAAGATATCTTTAAACTCTTATGGTTTTAGTTCCAACCTATTACTCTTTCAGATTTTAAGCTGTTCTGGGAGGCATTATACTGCCTATCTTTGATGAGTAATTCAGTGACCTTTTGTGGCTGCCAGTTGCATCTCCTTTGGAGAGGAATTTGCTATTTTACACAGTAGGGAGGGAAGGTAGGGTTAGGTAGGGAAATGGCCAGAGGGACAGCTGAACAGTATTAGATGGGCAGTTAGACCTGTTGTGCTGTGATGCAGACAGGAGTAAGGAATAACAAAGGCATATATAGTCATATCAATACTTAATTATTATCAATCCTGAAGTCAGAATAATTTGCATTAATTCAAAATACAGGAAGTTCTATAACATGAATGTTCGGATCCTACAGCTAAATGTAGGTGATGGACTACAATGTTCACATGAAGCTTCTGTAAAGTCAGACTCTACATGGCACAAAAATCTGCCCGAATTATTCTGTGTAAGTAAGAATGGTTCCTTCCAGGTCCTACATGTGTGCTGAGGTCTGAAAACCTCTAAAATACAATGTTGCCATACATGATATATTCTACCCAAAAATGATGTTAAAAGAACATATTAAAAGTCAAGCACTCAAAAGCAGGAAAATGACAGAATCAGGGTTGCCTGTGCTCAAGCACTATCATCCAATCTTTAATTACATGATCATTTATTGTTGTTCCACAGACTCCTTTCTCAGAACAGGAAATTTTTTCTTAATGAACAACTACCCTATATTTTGTTTTCTTTCTCCTTGTTGTGTAATGTGTGGACTTAGACTCTATTTACTGCACACCATATGAACCCTAAAATTTTGAAGACAGGATTATTAATTTCTTCATTGTCTTTTCTGTTGTGCTTATAACTATAGAATCTAAGTGCTTCCCATACATTAATGAATGTACTTTCATTACATCCCTGCAAGTAAAAGAGGGGATTATGATCTCCATGTTAACTGAGAGAAACACAGATCAAGGTCAAAAGTATCCTCTAATTTTAAATAATCAATCTGTAATGCCTTGGACCTAATAATTGCAGCTATTTAACACTGCATATCACTTTGTGTTTAAAAGCAGCTCTTGTTGACTTCAGTTGCAGCTATGAGAGCTGAACCCTTCTACAAATCAGACCCCAGGGCCTCAATAGTAAATGAGGTACACAAAAGGCCAGACAAAAGTGACTATTTTTGCCCAATCTGGTCCCTAAAAGCACTTTACAGCCATGACCAAACACAAGTGCACAGCTGCAGAGCACTTTAAAAGGGCCCCATCTCACAACAGTGTGAACCCTTATGGCATGAGGGTTCAAACAAAGATGCTCCAAAATGGAGCACCGTTAGTAAATTGTGTCTGCATGTGCCAGGAGTAGGGCTGGCTGACACCGCTCAGCCTTGCTCTCAGTGCTGTCTTTAGAATGGAAGGTGGGGAAGGGAAGGGAGGGATTTTAGTGTGGAGTTTTTCATCCAGTGCTGGAGGGTGGGGTGGTGGATTGGAGCCAGTGCTCTTCTGTCTACACCTAAAATTAGTTTAACTTTGGTTTAAATGAGCATAACACAGAAACTCTATACCCAAAGTCAGGACAGAATTCTGTCCTCCAGGGCTGCCTGTGCTATGAAACCATCCTTTCCCTTCCTGTAGTCCCACAGTTCATTCACATCCCACTTTCTAACTTCTGTAGTAAGTGAAGCAAGAGACCTATTTTTCTTCATTATGCAACCAGATAATGGAATAAATATTGGAATGAATATTTCAAGACATGAACCTTAAAATGTTCTTTTATATAGTAATTTTGTCTGTAACCTCCTCAGTTTACAGAAGAACAAAATTAAAAACCAAACTAGGTGACTTCAGTTGAAACCTTGAGTTCTACTGCACTACATCTGCCACTCAACCTACAGAAAAGTGAAAGTAGTAGTAGGTTTTTATCTTTCTGTGACCTGTCACTGGAAGCGGACATGACATTGTGCTTTGTCAGACAGTGGTGACAGGAGAAAAATAGTAAGATTCCACTATTTTTATTTGGGATTCTGGAGCACAGTGTGTTAGTGGTTATAGTTCCTTCTGTTTGTTTTTTTCACCTGAATTATTTTTACCTCATCCTCTCCAACATGTCTCTGTTGTATCCCTATTCTGTATCCTGGTCTCTTTATTCAGTCCTATTTTGTTACACAGGCTCCACTTTTCATTTTAGGCCTAGCCTCATACCTCAAGACTCCCCAGCACAATCCCACTTTTCCACTATTCCCAGCTCAACCCCCTCTCCAACCCCCTCTCCAAGATTCAATTCCTGCCTCTCTTCCAGCTCCTCCTCAAATCTGTTTGCTCAGTCACTCCACTTCCCTCTCACAGCTCATCCAGTCTCAGGCTTCTCCCATCATCTACTGGCTCTTTGGGCATTTATACATGTGCTCTAGGAGTGGGGAGGTGGGGGAAGGGGATGCCTTAATTAGAGCAGCTCTGAGAGCTACTCTAATTAAAGTGCCTGGAACATCATGTGTATCAGCATCCCCGCTCTAAAAAATGGTGGCAGAGGCACTTTAACTAAAGCACATTGGACAAGCTTTAGTTAAAGCACCTCTACTGCCATTTTTCAGTGCAAGGATGCTGATACACATGACACATGGTAATTGCCACACTCCAGCAGATTCAATCAAGCCTGTTCTGATGCACTGTAATTACAGCGTGTCGGAGTAGCCTTCCTGCACGTGTATAGGTGCCCACAGTTCTCTATTTCCATAACTCTGAATACTAATCTCCTTAACCAGCCAGTCCCAGCCTCCCTCAACCCCATTTCCAGTTTCCCTTCTCACCACTGCAGTCTTTAGTATGGTCCTATACTTAAGCTCTTGTCATAATCTACCCTCTCCCCTCACCACACATACTCATACACTGTCTGGTTCCTGATTTTTTTTCTGTAAGATTAGGCAGTTTTGGCCTTCATCCTAGATTTAACTGGGGCACAGGAGAGAAAATATTCTTGTTCCTAGTATTGGTTCCCAATTCCAAAGCAACCAACCCCAAACTATAGTTGAAGGGAAGATCCCACTTAGACTCTGCCTGGTACATGTTTAGTGAGGGTGGACTCTGAAGAATTTAGCTCTGTGCGTGTGCATGTGTGTGTGTTTGCGTGCGTGCCTGTAAGTGTGTATTTAGACTTGGTTTAAACATACTTTGGGATAAGCTAGTCTCACATGTGATTTGGCACTTACTACAGAAAGGATTAAATAGTAGAACATAGGTTATAAATACTGTTTTAACAAGGTTTTTCCAATGTGTTAGACACTAGTTTAGCTGAGACAGTGGATGAACTGAATGCAAATCTTGGGGTCAATACTCAACTCAGTGTTCTTAACCCTGCAGTAAAAAAATTACTGTACATTTAAAAAAAAATCTTGCCCTGACCTCAGTACTTTAGTATCAGTCAGCACTAAAGAAATGAAATGACTATCTTTGTGCCTGGAGAGCAGAATAATTAATTGGTGCAGATCGCAGTCCTTCTGATAAAAGTGCAATATAATATAAAACTGAACTTTCCGAGCATAGTTGAGAATATGCTCAAAAGTGTATATATATGCCTAATCATCTGCAATGAATCCCTGAATGATCTGGCACAAAATATAAAGCGGGGCGGGGCGATGAGGAAAAAGAAACTAGCAATTCTATTTGCATTTTGAAAAGATAGTACATTTTCATACAAGTCAAATTTTAAGCATTAAAACTGAACAACTGGAAAATTGTATGCATGTGTCTAGTAACAGCATAAACAACTGAGTCTTTACATTTAAAGGTAAAGGTTGTGAAACTGGGATTTTTTATATTTTACAAAATGCCAATGTGTTTTCATATATTTTTCAGCAAAATAGATGGGTGTTACCCAGTGACGCAGGAAGTTCTAGATTGCCAAAAGAAAGCAGAGAGGGTACTGAAAAATTGAAGATGAGTTTATTCTCAATCTGCATGTCACTCCTTATCATAAGGACCACAGTGAATAGATTTAAGGAAAATGTCTGGAGAAAAAGTGTGTTGTTATTCTGCTTGTCAGGGAAAAGGTAAAAAAAGGGATGAGTTTACAGATGGAAGAAAAAAGAGAACAATTGTAAACTGATGAAGAGAAATAGAAGCACTGTAAAATGGGTAATCAACTAAAATGATCTACTACCCAAAACAACTCTGTACAAAGAATAATTAGTACAGTCAGATACAGAAACATCAGCCATAACTGTCTATCCCCATTTTTATATATATTAGGGGTCTGGGAGTACTACTGAACATCTCCCATATTCTTTTTTTGATTAGTTTTTTTATGGAAACACTGCAACACCAGTGACAGGCCAATTAAAAAATCAGTCTTAGCAGGAATAAGAAGAACGGTTGAAAAGTTGACTGCAGTGTTATTGATGAGATATATATATATCTCATTAATATATATATATCTGACATTACACATTTATGTACAAAAGGGTGGAAATTCATCAGCCATCATCTGTCAGTTGACTGCACAGAATGGTGCCTAAAGCAGTAGGCTTGCTATTACTAATTGCATTGAGTATTGTTGTGCAACTCAGTGCATTGCTGTGGCTCACTTGCTGTAAAATATTAACAAATGTTTTGTTTTAAGAAGGATCACAGCTGGTACCAAAACCCCAAAGTGGCAGCTGCTAATCTTTTTGGTTACAGATGGGTGGATATGGTGACCTAATACATGATTCTGCTTATTTTAAGATGTAATTTTATCATTTTGGTTTAGGCTTAAAAAGCCTTTACACAGTCACAGTCCTTTTCCCTGCGGGAGGGCCACACTTCCTTGACGATCATTTCTTTCACTACATCCTAGGTGAAAAGAGAAGAGTAAAAGAGATCACCCAAGTTCATTTCCTGGGGCACTATGACGGAATATTACAAAAGACATTATTGATTTTAGGCTTTGCTATTGCTTCTGTCTTTCTGTGTAATTTCATTTCTGCATTGCAATACATAGGATGTGGCTTATGATTTATAATGGACTACATTTCCCTCTGAGATGGTGGGGGGTGGGCAAAATAGCAGATCTGGCTGGCAGTCAGACACCATTTTCCAGCAGCCCCTGCCTGTGTGGCTATACTGTGATAGCACAAGGCCAGGGTTTCTATGGAGACTGGCTCCAGCAGCACTGACAGGGCATGTAGCAGGGTGCACAGCTGTTTTGAAGTCTGGCTGGGATATTTGCAAAAGTAACTGCGTGGTCCAGAGCTGGAATGGAGGCATGATCTGTAGTCTGCATGCCCTTGCTTGGGCATGCAGGCTGCAGAATGCAGCTCTGCCCCAGTTCTGGTCCATACAGTCACCACCGCAAAATCCCAGCCAGGCTCCGGAGCAGCTTTGCACCCTGCCACATGCCCTGCCAGTAGGGGCAGCCCTGGGTTGGGGGGCAGAGGGCTTGTGGGGGGGGCTATAACCACCCCAAAATTCTCCATAAGCACCCCTCCCAGCAGCGCTGCCTGCCCTGCACAGGCAGTGGCAGCTGAATCTGTCCTACTCCCACTGCAGCACAGCTCCCCATTTACCGCCCCACCAGGAAGAGGCTGGCATCACCGCTGCCTGCAGCACTGCTGGGGCTGGTCTCTATGGACACCTCAACCCCACGCTATCAGAGCATGGCTGCTGCTGATGTCACCATGGAAACCAACCTCGGCCACGCAGGCATTCACTGGGAAATGGCATTCACTGCTGGCCAGATCTGGCCAATGGGTCAGACTTTGCCCACCCCTGGTCTGAGAGATGACTCCTCTTTAGCCATGAAGCAAGATTTTTTCATCAAGCCTACATTTGTTCATGTTGTAAAAAAAGATAATAAAGAAAGCGGTTTTTGTCTGTGTATAACCCACCTTTTCCATAAACTCTTGAGCTGTATTTTCAATGTTTGCTCTTTAGAAGAATGGTTAGGACCGTACCCATAACATTTGGGATGAGGTATTTATACTGTATCTGTTACATAAAACATGAGTCTGCTTCACCCCTATTTTATTTATTGACACTGCTACATTGGTAATTAATGTCAAATGAAAAACACTGCATTATTCTAGTGTCACTGAAGCCACATGATGCCACAGGCAACTCACAAGGATTTAGGGCTTTGGAACATCTCACAGGTCTTCCTCCTTAAGTTTTGTATTGATCAGTCATTATTTTAAGGTTAATTCATTCCCATGTTAATCTCTATGTCTTTTCTTACCTGGATTCTTACATTATGCATCTCCAGTATATTGCAGTCCATTCAGGACTATAGCTATTTTTTTCTATTTCTCAATAATCCAGTTCTATGGAAGTACTTACGAAGAATTTTAACAACTATGGAAGTTACCCTGACAGATCATACTCTAACGTTTTTCTTAAAAGCAAACTGACAAAGTGCAGTCCTTGGTCTCTGCTGATCAAGAGGGTCCCTTCTGTTTCTCCTTGGCATGGATGTTAAAAGGAAGAAATAAAAAAAAGTATAAGAAAAGCAGTACCCCATATTTCATAGATTGAAACCCAAGCCTATGAGTTTTTCTAGACTATGCTGACTCATTTTACCTTTTTGTTATGAATTTTGTCTCTTTGCAGAAAAGATCAATTAAGTTCTTTTCTGCCGTACTGAGTCATTCTACCGGCTTACAGACCCTTATGCCAGACAAATAAATGGGATTGCTAGGGTAACATTGTAACTGAAAGATATACTGAATAAAGGGTAGAAAGAGCAGAGGTATAAGGAACATATATATAAAAAGCAAGCCTGCTGTTCCCTTGTATTGATCAGTACTTGTACCTTTGCAGAAGCATGAGGTGAAGCTCCCTGGTCCAAAAGCAGAAGTGCCACTTTCTGATTATCATAGTGTGCAGCTACATGCAGTGGAGTTAAACCACTCTAAAACACACATAGAACAAACAAGCCTTGTTATAAACAAGCTCCAGTGAAATTCAAGAGCGTGGAAAGTCAAGTTAAAGCAGATAAGTTGAGAACACAGAGATACTATCCATTTATATATTCAAATTCTCCATTAACTTCTGAAACAACAAGCAACAGAACAAATGAAAACATATCTATGAATACCCACCTCATGCACTTATTGAGGATAAGATTGTAACTTTGTCTGGAGTAAGCAGAAGAAAATCTACGTATTTGCACTGTCCAAGGGCAAGCCACATAGGAAACTGTAAATCTCTTGTACTACTCTTTTACTGTATGGCATAAGTAATCCACTACTCATCCACTTCCTTTTTGGGCTAGATTAAGTTCTGATGGCCTGTGAAGCCTTGGCTCCTTTCTTTCTCTGCCCACCAGACCAGGAGCTAAGAAGGAGAGGGGTGATGGTGATGGAAAGTGGGAGAGGAGGGAAGAGTCCTGGTACTTTATGTTCATTATGCTCTGAAAGGAATGTGAGTGGTCTGAGCTAGGATTCAGGGGTTGTTTTTTTTTACAACTTATTTCCCTGTGTGGTCTCAAAAAGGAAGTGAAATTTTGCCCTTAATGATGACAAAATCCTTTGCCATGGGATTGATGACACTTTTTTGTAGAAGTGTATCAAGCCAAATCCAAAACTATGGTTGAAAATATTAGCAGGTGCTTGTGTGACAGACAGTTTTGTATCATGTGCAAGTGGACATTTACTATGACAGTAGACACTGGTTTTGCCTAGCCTACCTTTCCAGCAGCATCCGGAGATGCGTTCTTCTGAAGCAGAAGGTTGGCTACTTCAATTTTGCCATATTTTGAAGCCACATGAAGAGGAGTAAATCCTTTCTGTAAGAAAAAATTATTTATACTGAGGTGATGAACATTTCTTTCCCAGGACATCTGAAAGTTTCAGTTGCACTAGGGGCTCTAGCTTATGACCAGGGATTCAGGTTTTCTGTTTCCCATGGATTCCCTGTTTTTAATCGGAGAAAACATGGATTTCCCCTTTTAGAAGAGAAATAAACTTACTAGGGGGGATCAGTGGAAAATAGGTAAGACTCTGTTCCCCTAGGCACCACCTGGGATAAGAAGGAATAATGGCCACAAATTGATTGACAGTAGATTCAAGCTTGATATTAGGAGGCGTTACTTAAAGGTTAGGGCTGCCAGGCTCTGGAATAGGCTTCCAAGTGAGGTGGTGCTCTTCCCTACCTTGGGGGTCTTCAAAAGGAAGTTGGACAGATATCTGGCTGGAGTATTAAGATCCCAGCACTTGCTCTTGCCCAGGGCAGGGTGTTGGGCTTGATGATCTGTTCAGGTCCCTTCCAACCCTAGAAATTAAGAAATCCATGGATTCTCTGCTTTTGCAAAGAGCTCTTGCAGGCTGGCACAGTCCCAGCCTGCAAGAGCTAATTGCAGAAAGGGTGGGAAACCCTCAGCCCTGCCAGGAGGGGGAGGGAGAGGGGGAAGGGCCAGGCCTGAGGCTCTGAGTCAGCCAAAGATGGGCTCAGGCTCAGACTTGCTCTTCACCCCTGGAGCCTGGAGGTAAGTGGGGCAGGGCTGGGGAAGGAGATGGCTGGGATCTGAGGAAGTCAGGGTGCACTGCCAGCTCCAGGCAGCACACCGCAATGCCTCCCTGCCTCCAACCTCAGCCTGCTCCCAGAAGCAGGGTGGGGGTGAGAACAGGGGTGCCCCTCTGTGGGTCATGCAAGTGCTGGCTGGTTGGGCGGGTTCGCACATGGTGGCCACCATCACAGCACCCCATGCTGTCTTGTCATGGCCAGCCAAATGGCTTTGCAGGCGCGCAGTGCACGGCGCAGCAGTGGCAGTGGCCACTGCATGCAAGCTGCACATGTGCCACTTGGCCAAATGGCCAGTGTGGGGGGAGGGGTGGCTCACAAGTAACAGCCGCCACCACCGATGCTACCTCGCAACCAGCCACACAGCTCTGAGGCCATGGCTCCGCAGTGGCGAGGAGAGGTGGCTGTGGTGGCTGCATGCTGGCTGGTGGGGTGCTCGCATGCAGTGGCCACCACTGCTGCTGCTTGCCTGTGGAGCTGTGCCTTCACAGTAATGCAGCTGGCCATGGGACGGCAGCGGCAGTGTGGTGGTGGCTGTGGCCACTGCTTGCAAGCCCCACATCTGCAGGCATAGCTCCCTAGACAAGTGGCAACAGCGGTGCAGGATGGTGGTGGTGGTGTCTGCATGCCAGCCAGTGGGGGTGGGGAGGTTTTGCATATGGCAGTTGCCACCACCTCACACCACCAGTGCCACTTGCCTTCACAGCTATGCCTGCGGACAGGGGGCTTTCATATGATAGCCACCTCTGCGCAAGCACAGGTCCACAAGGAAGCAGCAGCAGTGCCAGCAACCACATGTGAGCCTCTCCCTGCCCCCCAGCCGGCATGTAGCTACCACAGCCACCACTCCACACCACTGTGGAGTCTTGTGGCCAGCCATGGGACACAAGCGGCAGTGGAGTGGCAGTTGCTGCATGCAGCCTCTCACTCTCTCTCTTCCTCTCCCCGGTCAGGCAGCCAGGTGGCATGCGTGTGGCCTGCACATGGCAGCCACCACTTCAATGCCACTGTTGTGTCCTGCACCACTTGCCTGCAAAGCTGTGCAGCCAGCTGCAGGAAGGCAGCATGCAGCACCATGGCAGAGGTGGTAACAATTATGTGCAAGCCCCCCTGGCATGTGTACAGCCCTCAGAGGGGCACCCCTGCCCTCATCCCCTGCGCTTGCTCCTGGAATCAAGCACAGAGGCACGCTCTCCCCCCACTTCTTGATCTGTGTCCCCCCCCCACAGCACCTTTCCTTTCCCCTGCCCTGCCCTTTCCCCCCACACACACTTACCTGCTGGGATGGATGTCAATGACTGTGCATGCATCTGTGCCTGCATGTCTGTGCCTGCATGTCTGTGCCTGTGTATGTGGGACTGGGTGGCTATTGTGGGGAGTAAGGGGCATCATGAGGGCTGAGCAGGCTGTGGGAGGAATTGAGGGGCATCAGCAACACTGGGGTGGGGGAGGGCTGTGGGGAGCCTTTAATTTTAATCATTGATTTGGAGTTTTTAATCAAAAAATTTACAATTTTTAATCAGAGAATTTGTGATTCTTAATCAGAGAAAACCAGGATATTTGCTTATGACAGTATCTCTTGTTTTCTTTCCTTCTCTATTTGTGAACTACAACAGAGGTAGGTAGCCCCTGATTCCAGCTGGCATAGGCTTGGAGGTTCTTTGCAAGGAGCAGTCTAGACCAGAGGTGGCCAACCTGAGGCTCCAGAGCCAGATGCAGCTCTTCAGAAGTTAATGTGTCTCTTTGAATCTTTGCACAAGCACATGGTGACCAGCTTCCATAGACATGACATTATGTTAAGTCATGTGAAGCAACTGCTTGCAATACTAAACAATCAATAAGTTTTTATCAGTAGACCATATTATAAATCCAACTCAAAAGTGAAAACATGAAGCTATATATCTACCTAGGTAGCAGACTGTAGTTAATTCCTACTTTTTTTTAGAAGCATGCATGACCCCCAGATTATTTAATCTATCTGGAATACTTTGTAAGCATTTCAGATTTCATTTCTACAACTCCTGTACCTTGCCAGAAGGTAGGGAAGGGTGGCACATTAGAGACTAACTGGTTCAGAGAGGTATGAGCTTTCATAGGCAACAACCAACTTCATTACCAGCTAAAAGACTTCAGACTAACATGGCTTAACATCTCTCCCTTACCTTGGTAATTATAGCTAAAGATGCACCATGATCCAAAAGAACTAAGGCTACATCTTCATGCCCTTCTCGAGCAGACAAATGGAGGGGAGTATAACCAGAAGTTGTAGTTGCATTTGGAGATGCTCCTTGTTGTAATAATTGCTGCACTATATCAGCTTTTCCCAGTCTGGCAGAAATGTGTAGTGGTGTTTGGTCATCCTAAATATGAAGAAGACAGTCTTAATAATAAGAATAAGGTTCAGATTTTGAGGGAAAATATCTGTTGAGGTGCTATTATTGTTATTGTAAAGCAACATGAATTCTACCAAGGCTGAAATTATAAAATACGCCATACTAATTTTTAATTTGTCACATGACTAAAGAAGTGGTGACCAAGATCCATGGTCTGGACCTGGCCCATGGGGCTCTATCATCCAGCCTAAAGGGGCTCCCCCAGGATCAGGAAATTCGGCAACATGGTGAACAGTGGCAGCATTAATTGCTGTGGCTCCCAGAGCTGTTGTCATCCAGCCTGAGGGAACAGAAATCAGATGAGAGGAACAGCAGCTGCCACAGCTCCAAGAACCACAGCAAAGAACACCCCTGCTAATTCCAGACCTGCTACATAGCTCTGCACTCCAGATCTGGCCCATAACCCAGCCTCATGTCAGCCAGGTGAGTTGGGCACCCTGGATTAAAGCATGGAGTTCCCAAAGGTCCTTTGCTGATGCTGCATATACTGTTGCAAATCTGGAGTGTGATCAAAAAGAATAAGGTCCACGTCTCTTTGGATATGTTGGCATGGTGCAGTGCAGCACATGTTGCATTAAAGGTCTCATCAAACCTACGGTGCATTTTTCACCTGGCCCCAAGATCTTAATATGGTCTATAGCCCCCACAATCCCTAATCATACCAACAGGAGTTGGACTGAAGCAAGCACCCTTGATGTTTGATCTCCTAGTCTTGTGCATTAAATTACCATTTTATGTTTGTTTAGTAATAAGCAATGCTTTGAATATTTCCCAGAAACTGGAAAGAAGTTTTATATCTATAAAATTTTTAAGGGCTCTCACAATAGAGTTATGAAACCTGGAAATCCACATTTTTATTAAGATTGTAATGGATCATTCAGCACAGAAATCCCACTGGATAAAGTTCTAGGAGGCTGCTGTGTTAAGAGTCTTAAAGTTTGTTTTCAGAGAAGAAAACATCTAGGAAATTTGTAATCTCATGCCAAGAGCCTCATAGCTATTTTCTCCCTTTTTTCTGTATTGGTTTCTGTAAATTCTGTATTGATATTTGTTTTAAACATTCAAGTTACACAAACTTTATTCAAAGCATTCTGGCAGCAAGGCCAGTATCAGTGAGACTAAATGTAGCTGTGCCTTCACTATCATCCCATAAAAATCTATTCAAGTCCCTTTGTCTCCCTCTCTCTTTTACAAGGGTTCAGTTTTATCAGCCACCCCTATCTTATACTCTTAAATAGTGCTATTATATACTGTTATTCTGTATTCTTGCATTTCCCAGGAGTTTTTTTTTTTAACATCTCAACATTCAAGAATGACTGAGGGGACACAGGAACTAACACAGTTAGAGAGAGAAATTGGAGCAGAGATAGGGGTGCTTTAATTTATGGTAGTTTTATCTAGGCTGCTGATGGGCTGTATCACAGCCTGCACCAGTACAGATCTCTGGAGTGTTCAATTCTGTGAAGGCATCTTAACTCCCTTCCTTTGTGATAGCTATCTTACTCCAGTTGGGACATCCACATTCATCTATCCACCTCTACACTAGCTCTCCTGAATTCTGAAAAATCCCTACAGGTGAACTGCTATTCCTCTGATGGTACCAATGACATTTTAACATGTTGGAACAGTGACACTCCAGCTCCCATTTCTATCCTCTCCACAAGGCTGCTGTATCTAATTTCAAGGTATCCTTGAGATGCCAGCACTGTGAGGAGTTTTTTGTGAAATATTCTTTGAAAATATGTTTTAATGTTTAATTTATTGGTAATATGCAGAGTACAAAAAAAATTGCCATTACCCCAGTATAAAGATCAATACCTAGTTTCATTTCCTCATTCCCTCCCCTTGGGTAGGTGGGAGATCCTTTCGCTCCCTGGCTGTGCTATGTGTGCACATCTTACCTTAGCTTTAGCTTCTACTTGAGCTCCATTTTGTATTAGGTATTGAACAACTTCTGTTTGGCCAGCTCTGGCAGCCATATGTAGTGCTGTTTCTCCTCTCTAATAAATGAAACCAAAATATTGTCAAAGATTCAAACAAACAAACAAAAAAAGGATGTTTTATGACTACAAAAGAAATTATGACCCAGTTTAAAACCATCACACCAAGGAATATTTTAGGATCTGTTTGTGAAAATGTGGAAGCAAATCAATATTTGACCTATAGATTTGTCTTGTACAGTGATTAATTCCAGCAACATTTTCCCAATATAATGGTACATTTGTGCTATTTCATTTTGTTGAGAAAAGAAAAAAATCTTGCTCTCTTATAGGGTACTTGTAGCATTAAAATGATGTCAAATTAAATGACCAGTCAGTTGGCTGAACATTTAAAACCATTTCGAGTTTTTTACAATCAGATGTCAGACTTTTCTTGGTTTCCCTGATGTTATGCTGTATGCCCCTAATGTCATTTGGATGAGTAAAGAAGAACTCTCCCCCTACCCCCATCCCATGAGGTATATAAATCCAATTCTTCATTGGTTTAACAAAAGATATAGCTCCAAATAAACAAGAACAATTTCAAGAGGGAAATTGCCTTTTAGATTTTTGTACTTCATAGGGCCTTTTAAAACCTCTCTCTCCAAACTCTCTAAATGGCCTTGCCTGCACATATAATTTAACAAGATGTATACAACAAACCTTTAATACGATACTTTCTTTTAACTGTGTCTATATCAGAATGTTAAAGGGAGCCTTTAATGCAAAATTGTTAAAAAGCTTTGACATCTTTATACTTTTTGCTCTTTGCCTTCAATTTCAGTTTATTAAAGATGCATCTAACAGCAGCTTTATTCTCACAAACTCACTGTGAGCCTCGGAGCATGCAGTGCACATCCAGTAGGAGTGTACTTTTATGGCAGCACGGACACATACAATATGTCCTGACAATCTGCTGCAATCTGTTGCCAACAACAGAACTGGCCTGAAATGGCAAGACCTCAGTGTACTATGGATGAGACACTCAGAGATGTGCACATCTTCAATGATAAACAAAAAGCTCTGAGCGAGTACTAACTCTGTATCTTGGCATACAGGAAAATAAATAGAAACATTTTACAATAGAACTACAGCAGAATTTTTTTTATCTCAAGTAGTGCACAGAATTTTCCACTGTTTTTAATAGGAGCTTTATAGAGGTGGTTGACACATTCCAGTATCAGGTCCCTTAATAAATGTCATTACCAGATATTCTCACTCACTTACATGTTACTGAAAATAAAACTGTTGCTTACCACATTGGTGGTGTTGGGTGATGCACCGTGATGCATTAATTGTGATACAATATTTACATGTCCCATGAAGGCAGCGACATGGATTGGAGTTAGGCCCGACTAAAAACAGACAGACAAAATTAACCATCTAATTTTACGTGGTCTTTTTTTAATACTGTTATCTTAGAGGAAAAACTGACTTGTTTAAAATAAATATGCCTCAATCTCCTTGCCTCATCTTTTAAAGGCCTACACCAGGGCTGTCCAACTTCTGATTGTCCACAGTCTGTGGGCCCCACCATCCTGCCCCCAGGGACAGGGGCAGGAAGTGGAAGATGGAGGAGGAAAGAAAACTCAGAGACCCTGGTAGCAGTGGTAGCAGCAGCAATGGGAGAAGGGTGCCCAGGTGAGGGCCAAAAGTTAACTCCTAGTGGGCTGTATGTGGCCCATGGACCACCAGTTGGACAGCCATGACTTACACAGATTCTAAGCTTTAACTGAAAACATTTGCATACTTAAAAGTAAGTACATGTAGAACTGGAAACTTATATGTAGTTATACTTGATGGGTATTAATAACAAACATTTTGAATGTCAGTAATATTTCAAATATAAAGATTACTTAGAAAGCCAAAATGTTTCTTCCACTTAAACATCTGCTGCTATGATAAATGGTCTCATCTTTAAAGAAGGTAAAAAAAAAATTATCATAGTATCATAGTATCTAGGGTCAGAAGGGGCCTAGAGCAGACCATCAAGTCTGACCCCCTGCCAACGGCAGGAACAAGTGCCAGGGTCACAGGACCTCAGCCAAGTACCTATCTCATCTACTCTTAAAGATGCCCAAGGTAGGAGCAAGAACAACTTCCCCAGGAAGCTGGTTCCACATCCTAGCCACCCTAACTATGAAGTAGTGTTTCCTAAAGTCCAACCTAAACCTGCTCTCCAGTAACTTGTGACCATTGGTCCTAGTTACCCCTGGGGGTGCCCGGGAAAAAAGAGCCTGTCCTATTTCCTGCTATCTCCCCTCAGCAGTTTATAGGCAGCCACCAGATCCCCCCTCAGCCTCCGTTTACTGAGGCTGAACAGGTTCAGGTCCCTCAGACGCTCCTCGTAAGGCCTA
>JAGPOW010002673.1:1401804-1420985 GCA_030014935.1 Caiman crocodilus | reverse complement strand
CACCTTCCAGTCCTCCAGCACTTGTCCAGAGCTCCAAGAGAGCTTGTATAACCAAGCCAAGGGCTCAGCAATCACCCCCGCCAGCTCCCTCAACACCCTTGGGTGTGGGTCATCCGGGCCTGCCGACTTAAAGACATCTAGCCCTTCTGGAAGAAGACCAATTCTGTCACAGACCAATTTTGAACCAGAAAATAAAAATTAATACAATAATTTCTGATATGAACATACAATTTTTGCTAAAAAGGCATCTAAAAGGTGAGTGGAGCCTTTCTTCCTAAATGTTGCCATTAATTTATTGGATTAAGGATAATGCTTATTTGTCATGTAGATCAACTTCATCCCATTGCCTCTATGACAGAAGGGGAATTCAGATCATTGCATCTTAGCTGAGTGGAGGGTGAAGAGTATTACATGTGCAGAGTAGTCACTCCTTTCCTAGGATGGTGCTCTACCACTGGAATTCCATAGTGTTGACAGTCCACAGGATATATAGTTATAGAAAGGGGAGCAGCAATTCACCAGGGTACTCACCCTGCACTGACCCTAGGGAATTTGCATCAGAAATCCAATTAATAGTTAATATTTCTCCAAGTAGCATTAGCACCCTCCAAGTCCCCTTCACAGCTGTGGCTACACAGCTGAAGTGGAAGTCAGCCAGAGGCCCAATATGTCTTGAGGGGGTGTTGCTGCAAGGAACAGAGGAGATCAGTTAATAAGAGGTAGAGATCTCTTGATTTAGGGAATGGTCTCCATGATGCCAGTCCACCAGAGAAGTGAGTTGGAATTATGAAACCTACTGTGAAAGATATAGGATCTATATAAAAAAATTACAATAATAGATAGTTAGCTGTACAGAAAGAATGACAATACCATACCACAATTGGGACTAACTTTTTCAATATCCTACCCCTGAAAACCCTAAAACAGTGGAGCCTGGTTCTCTTCAGATTTCTTTGGGGAAGAACAGTGTGAGTGTCTGGATAATTTACTGGCAGCCCGGTGAGAGACTGTCACCTTTATTTTGACTACAGATGTAGGGAATCTTAAATGTGCTATTTCTAACTTCATCTTGGCAGCTCATTGCAATACACTGGTGACCCATCACACAAGTGGAAGGCAAAACACTGGTGCTGTCAACTTTGTTGAGCAATTCTTGCTCATTCTTTTAAATTATTTTTACTCCTTTGCATTATGTGGAAAAGAGTTGCATGAACTACCTATTTTCATAGTGATGAAACCATAAACAGGGAGCACAAACACAGCATCTCAATACATAATTTTCACTGTGTGTCTCTCACTTACATGCTTAAAGAGCTTAAAGCTAGAACCTGAAGACTGGATCATAACTCCCATGGTGTGGAGGTCATAACTAGAGTACATTCCTTTAATGGGATCAGATGTCTGTTCCTTTGCAGAAGCATTAGTTAGACCCTCATTCAAACCACCATGTCCTTATGTAGAAAAAACTCTCCAATTATCACTTTGTCAGTTAGGTAAGGCACTGTAATTTGCCACTGAACTATCTGAAAACCTGAAATAAATAAATCCACACTTCAAAGCTTTGGGAGGTAAACTGTTGCCAATTATATCTTGTTTAACCAATGGAACAGCTAATCCTTTACTAACTTGACTTGACCTTTGTACAAGTGACCTTTATTGCTAATTGGTGGGGCTTTTGTAAATATGTAAGAAACAAATTTTCAGCGGGTCTCAGTCAGCTTCCAAATTGGTGCACATAATTTTATGTGCACAATCATATACAGGACCAAGTAATAGCACAGCAATAGGCTCTCCATCTGATTTGTCATGACAAATTACTGTGACTGGATTACAATAAATGAATAAATTAAATAACCTTTCAAAACCAGACTTTAGTGAAACACGCACCTTGTGCTGGCCTGCTGCATATTTGCCAGTTTCATCCCATATGTTAAAACTGCAGATACAAATGCGGAGATCTTATTTTTTTTATTTGCCCCATATGTTTGATTAACTATAATTCCTGGGAGCTGAAATCCATTATTTTTGCAAGTGTTCTGATATGCAACAGTAAGTTACTTTCTAATTTCAGTATTTGTTAAATCACTTGCATTTTGTTAAAAATCATTTTAAACAGTAATAATGTATGTTCTTCAACCAATGTTCATGCATAATATAGTTGGATGGTATATTTGGGCTAGGAACAAAGCAGCATGTGCAAACAATGCCTTACCTCAGTTACAGCTTGGATAGATGCACCATGTTTCAGGAGAAGCTCCATAACTTTAATTCTGTTCTTCTTGCAAGCAATGTGAAGAGGTGTGAAGCCATTCTGTTAATGAGAAAGGATGTACTTTCAGGCAGGTACATGGCTTTTTCTGAAGCTGAAACATTTTTCAGCAATACCAGAACGTACAAAAACTTGTTTCAGTTTAGCTGAATTGCTCATGTAAAACAAAAAACCAAAGGCAGAAATACCTAGAAAATATGCAATGTTTCATTTTGACATTTTCAAAATTAAACATTTTGTTTTTTCCATTAAGAGCATTTTTTTGTTTTGAAACTTTCTTTCATTTCATCAAATGTTTTAAAAAGCTCATTCTACCCATTTTCTTTTCACGTCTCATTTTCCTACACTTTTTTAAAAAGTCATTTTGGGCTAACCCAAAATATTTGTTGTGTTTTGTTTTGTTTTTAATTTTTTATAACCATCACTGAAACAGAAACTTAGATAGCTGCACAGATCTATTTCTTTTAGGGTTATTTATTGAAATTTTTGCCCCTCATGAATTTTGTGCCACTTAATTTCAGTAAGATTTGTTTGTCATGTGATAATAATATGCAAATATACTTTTAAGGAAAAATAGTTGCACATGTAGCACTGTGCACATTTAAAGCTAGTACCTTGTCTGTGGTGAAAAAATAAAAACTCAACTGAAGCAAGAAAACAAGATGTCCAGACCATCCAAGAATGATGCAGCATTGTTTACAACCTTCTCTTGAACATTGATGCCATTCTGAATACATATCACAGAACAGTTTTAAAAACAGCTGACAGAACTGAACCTCATATCAGATCAAAATTAGCTACATTACTGACTAATAAAGAACACTAGATACTTCATAGCATGAGGTCACTGTGACTGTCTGCTCTAGTTTAAAGTAAACATTATAATTCATCCTTCCAGCATAGCATAACAACCAGGCTAAGACTAGACTAAATTACTGAAAAATGGACAGAAATGAAGACAGTCACAACATATGTAGGATAGAATTGCCTGTTGAAGAATATCTTAATGGAAGGAGGCTCCTTAGCTAGTGAATTACTCAAGTAACTTTAACGTTTTCCCTTGTTTTCTAAGATATTGGGCATGTTAGGAATATCTAAGTAGGAAAAGGCTTGGACAGAGTACACCGGATTCTACCTACTTTTAGTCAGGCCGTGTCTTTAGGAAATTGTTAGAATGTAGTGATTGCTCAAATTATACTAGGGGCTTGTCATGGAACACAGGAGGTGCTATTAAAGCATTAGTCCCATCTCGTCCTTTATGCTAAGAAATCAACTTTATGCAAATGAGTTAAGGAATAATAACATGTAAGCTTTCTAAGCAGAGCAGTGATCGAATACATTCTTTTAGGGCTGTGCAAAGCTTCGGTCGCTGATTCGATTTGGAGGAGATTTGGCCCAATTCGATTCAGCAGCCAAATTTTCGAATCCAAATCAAATCAGGACACCCATTAATCACTCTGAATCAAATTGGAAGCCTCCAATTTGATTTGGAGAGATTAGATGATTCAGCCACAGACACAGCTTTATATGTTTTTTCCACATACCTCAAGGTACCAGGCACAGCTTGTGAATGCTGATCTGGGGGGAGGGTGGAGTGTCCCACAGGAGCACTAGTGGGGTCCCTCACACACTTGGCAGTGGACCCAGAAGTGGACCAGAAAAACTTCTGGTCCACTTCCAGGACCCCGACAGAGCATGCAGGGGACCTCCCCTTCTCCTCCCCCCACCTCAGCTCAGTGACTGGTGCCTCTTAGGTCTGGGGGTTCCCCGGGGTCCCCCTCATGGCTGATTGCCAAGCAAGGGGGTGTGGTGGGGGGTCCACTTCCACTTCCAGGTCCACCACCGAGCGCACCGCATGCTCCTTTGAGACACTCCATCTGCCCCACCACCTCAGCGTTCACGAGCTGCACCTAGTACATTGAGGTACATAGAAAAAACATATAAAGCTGCATCTATGGCCAAATCACTGATTCTCCAAATCAGAATCAAATCTTTCAATTCAAATTCAGCTGAATCAAATCAGATCAGTGATCTGAATCAGCGAATCGAATCACTGTCCCCCAAACTGGGCCGAATCCAAATCCACATTGAATACCGCCCATTTCACGCACCCTTACTCTCTTTCCAGCTTGCTCCAAATGTTCTGAAACACGAAATGAAACATCAGTTATTTCTGAAGGCAACACTAAGTAATATAGGCCTAGGAGCTCCCTTACCAATGGGAGAGAAAAGGAACCTATATAGTACAATGCTATCACTCTTGCAACACAAGAAAAGTAAGATGAGGGAATAGATAGAACTGAGCAGCTAAAAGAAAAGAAGCTTTTGAATCAACCATTTGTAAAAAGAACTCAAACCCACCCTGATTTTGCATAGGTTTGGAGTTCTATACTCATGATGTACTTAGAAAAACAATACTTGCATAGCAATGACATGGGTATAACAACATATAAATATAAAACCAAAATATAATTAATGCAAGAATTAGAATATGTTTGGGATGGCTATTAAAGATACATTTATAAAGACAGATTTTTTAAGATGGTAAGCCATCAGTATATTTCAGGACAAAGTACAGGCATTTTGGGAGCTGTTTCCTTGTAATGACAGTTGTAGCGTTGGGTTGGCTGGCTGTTTTTTTAAATATAGAAAAGTTATCAAAAAGATGTCACTCAGTAAGTCATAGAATGCTGTGGATATTTGCTATGCTACTTTTCCTTATTTCATAAGGGCTGCAGATTCAATTCCTCTTGACAAATATTAGAAAATCAGTATCTCTTTCAAACTAACTGCTGTATTAGTTAAGATGTCAGTCCCCCTGTCTATCCTAAATCCCAACAAACCATCAAAAGGTAAGGACGGCTCTTATTTACACCAGAAACCCAATACATCACCCTGAACACAAATAAAGCTTTATGTAGATAACACAAAGAAAGTCAACAAATGAGAATGGCATTTTGTTTTTGTGGACTCCATGCAAATACAGTGTATTACCCTCACTGAATGGCAGTTCCTGTCAACTTTCAAGAAACAGAAAAAACACATACAAATATTAGGCATTACAACTTTGAAAGAATGTTTAGCTGTGAATAGTAAGCCCCTGTGTACTCACCAGTGCTTTGGCATTAGGATTAGCTGTTTTGTCCAAGAGAACCTTGGCAACTTTGTAGTGGCCACAGTGGGCGGCAACATGCAGTGCAGTCAGATAGTCATTAGTGACATCATCAACAGGCACGTTGTGCTGAATCAGAAGCTGAACACAGTTTAGATGATCTCCTTGTGTTGCCATATGCAACGGAGACAAACCATTCTGTAAACAAAAAGAAACTAACTGAATAGACAGACATATGAAAACATTTGTGACTGAAAACTTTCTTTGAAGCACAGCTTTACAAGCTCTATTGTTATGTGAAATCCCACACTACATCAAATGGAAATTAATGCACTGGACCAAATTCTGAAGTCTGCTTAAAGCAAAAACTATGGCCAGGTCTATACTAGTCCCCTCCTCCTCAGCTTGTACTAGTATAAAGTATCAGCTTTTACTAGTATATGGGTGTCCTAAGTCACATGAATCTAACAAGCAGGAGCATTTTTATGCTAGATCATGTATACTACAGGTTATACCTGTATAGAAACACCATTACAATTATATAACTATATTAACATCACCCTTACTATACCAACAAAACTTTGGACAAAGTAAACATGGACAAAGTAAAACCTGTGTAAGGAATTTTGGATGTAGCCAAACAGAAAGAGCTATGATTTCTATGGAGACAATAGCTGCATTTGAGAATTGTTTTTTGCACTGCATACAACATTTAGGAAACTGTCAAATATGAATTTATCTTTGAATCATTAGTCACATTAACATAAATTAAACACATGCACACACACCAATGACAGAAACAAATTATTCTCTCAGACAGAATTTTCAGTGACTGATTCTGTTTCATAGAAAAAATACACAGGTACAAGTGGATGTTGTTTGAAGAAATGCACATTGGTTTCTTAAGCTAGATACAGTACCAAAAACTACCATCTACATTTTGAACTGCCAGTTATTTAGCTTTATCATTCTAAAGCCAAAAGCATTCTGTAAATTTTTAAGATTCAATGATTCAATTATGTATACTTAATGAAAACAGATTCCATTTCACTTACTATCATAGTAATGAATTATCTTGGTGATAATGTAATCCAGATGGCTGAAATATGGCTTTCAGATCTAAAAATATGGCAGACTCACTGCCAAGAAAAATTTAAACTCTTTCTCACAGATGTGGTGCCCTCATGTAACCATGGATAACATAAGCAAAACAGAAATATAATACATAACCCATAAATGCTCAGTAGCTGTATTCCTCAGACTTTCTGAAACCAAGGCCTTCTTTTTTCTAATAGGCCATATGATATGAGAAATGACAAAAATTACAAAAAAGGAGAAAATGCATGATGAAATACATGTTAAAAAGCAGCAAAGAAGAACGAAAGAAGGTGAAAACAAGCATGGCATCTGAATTACATAGTTTTAAAGCAGTCTCAGCTGGATCACATCTTAGCATAGGACTCATGAGCATGGTTCTTCCTGTACACAATGATGCAGATCAGCTCCCTTTCCATTTCCAGTGGGAACTACTGCAGTTATTTACTTGATATTTGAAAAGTATTTGATACATTTTAGTTGTCTTTTAATGTGATTTAGCAGTTTAAAACAAAGGGGAGAGTTAGCACTACATAACAAAGCTCTCCAGACAACAGCTTGAGAACTGCTGATGTGACAAATTCCTCTAAGCGATTCTGATTACAGCGAGAATTACCTAGAAGATGCAGGCACCATTAAATATTGTGCACTGTTAAATATTTAGTGAAATGTAAACAATAACAGTGAATCCATCGCACATGTATAATCCATATTTGAGTGAGACAACTTGGAAGGCATGGAAGGTATTCAGAGTCTCAAGGGTAGCTATAAGGTAAGGAACTACGTATTAAAGATATAGTAGAAATGTGTGGGAAGGAATCAGGGAAAGATCAAAACATCCAGCAGAAAAATGTGAGGAGCAGAGGCCAAGGGAAAGTAGGAAGGGAGCAGAGGTCATCAAGGAGCATACTAATATGGGAAAGTTAGCAGAAAACTGGAGAAAATCTTTTGAGGACCAGAAAAGTATAACTAGGAGCAAAAAGACCAGGGTGCAGACCCAGACGGAAAAGAAATTTCACAATGGACAAGTAGAGGATGATGGAAGACTGGTGTTTTGGTTAAAGCACAGGACCCAAAATGGGGTTTATTCTCAGTTTTGCTAGATTATCAATAAAATGTGATACTTTAGACAAATCATTTAAGTATTTTTGTGCC
Organism: Caiman crocodilus; assembly: GCA_030014935.1. Classification (NCBI taxonomy): domain Eukaryota; kingdom Metazoa; phylum Chordata; order Crocodylia; family Alligatoridae; genus Caiman; species Caiman crocodilus. The sequence goes on along the minus strand of JAGPOW010002673.1, from coordinate 1,413,354 downwards.
TGTGCTGCCCATCTGTAAAATAAAAGTACAGGGCAGAAAATTATTCCTCCTTCCACATCCATGTTGCGAGACATAATTCATTAATGTCTGTAAGCAGTATTTTGGGATCCCGAGATGGAGCAGCTATGTGAACTCCTGTGATAGTAGTATGACTTTTTGGCCACCCTTAAAAGGATCTCTCTCTAGATGAGAGTGACCAAAGTACTGGACTGCCACTAGGAACATAAAATCTGAAGGAGCTGAGCAGAAATCAGGGAAGATCACAGGCCAACTATGGACAAATGTGCATATGGAACTTTTTTTTTAAAAGGGAGTCATGCAGTACCAGTACTGTTAGGTTTGCGAGCACCAACACAGAATACTCAAGACTAGAATCCTTGTTCCCAGGCTATTAGGCCATTCTGCCTCCTCTAAGAAGAAAACTAAGGATATGGCAATGTGAAAATGGCAAACACCACACTAAGCACTCTGCTAGGAGCTATTAAGAACTTGTTTATGGATCAGCCTTCAGGCTTTTCTCTTATAGTGAAAGAGTTTTTTCTATCACTTGAGAAGTATAAAAGTTAACATGATTTCTGAAGACTTATTTATCTCCAGGAAATTATGACTTGATTAAAAGAGAATTATTCATCCTACGGTGTAGTGTGGGTAAGATAACTAGTAGGGTGGAAGTGCTTGACTTTAGAAAGGCTAACTTCCGTTTGCTTAGGAGTCTAGTCAATGATGCACTACAGGATAAGAGTATTGGCAAAATGGCAGTCCAGGAAGGGTGGTCATTTCTAAAGTAAGTGATCCTTCCAGCACAGAGGGAGACTATCTCAGTATGAGAGAAAAGGGAGAGCAATTAGTGACAGACAGGGTGAGAGTGTGAGAGGGGCATGGCTGATCTATTCAACGGTTTGTTTGCTTTTGTGTTCCTGAACAGGGGTCAAGATAAGTCTCTGGGCTCTTAGACTGGCATCAGAGGGACACCAGATCACCAACTGTTGAGGGTGACTTGGTGCAGAGTCACTTGGATGGACTGAATGTGTTCAAGTCAGCAGGCCTGGATAAGCTGCATCCAAAAGTACTGAAGGAATTGGTCGGTGTCATAGCAGAACCACTGGCACGGTTGTTTGAACACTCGTGGCACTCGGGTCAGGTTGCAGAGGACTGGAAAAGGGCCAGTGTGGTCCCTATTCTCAAGAAGGGGAGGAAGGAGAATCTGAGAGCCCAGTCAGTGTCACTTCCATCCTTGGAAAGGTCTTTGAAAAGATTATGAAGGATCATATTTGTGAGAGTCCAGAGGGAAAAATAATGCAGCAGGGAAACCATCATAGCTTCATAACAGGTAGATCATGCCTGACCAATCTGGTTTCGTTTTATGACAGGGTCACAAAATGCTTAGATACAGGAGTAGAGGTGGATGATGTTTTCTTGGATTTTAGCAAGGCCTTCGATACAGTATCACATCCCATTCTCATAAATAAATTAAGAGACTGTGACACAGATGTTTACATGGTACGGTGGGTGGCAAATTGGCTTAGTGGTCGCACCGAGAGGGTGGTAGTAGATGGGTCAGTATTGACCTGGAAGGATGTGGGTAGTGGGGTCCCACAGGGTTTGGTTCTTTGATCTGTACACTTCAATATCTTCATCAGTGACTTGAATGTGGGTGCAAAGTGTATTCTGTCCAAGTTTGCGGACGATACTGAATTGTGGATTGAAGTGTACACTCTGGAGGATAGGGAATGATTGCAGGCAGACCTGGACAAGTTAGAAAAGTGGTCAAGACACAACAGGATGCAGTACAACAAGGACAAGAGCAGAGTGCTGCACCTAGGGTGCAGAAATAACCAGCACACCTACTGGCTGGGAAGTGACCCTCACAGAAGCACAGAAGTAGAAAGGGATCTTGGAGTCATAGTGGACTTCAAGATGAACACGAGTTATCAGTGTGACAAAATCATCAGCAAAGCTAACCGCACTTTTTCATGCATCTCTACATGCATGACAAATAGAACGAAGGAGGTGATACTTCCCCTCTATGCGGCATTGGTCAGACTGCAGTTGGAGTACTGCATCTAGGTTTGGGCGCTGTACTTCAAGAAAGATGTTGATAGACTTGAGAGGGTCTAGAGAAGGGCCACTCGTATGGTTAGGGGCTTATAGGACAAGACTTATGAGGAGAGACTGAGGGCCCTGGACCTTTTCAGCTTCCACAAGAAAAGGCTGGGAGGTGATCTTGTGGCTGCCTACAAATTCATAAGGGATCAGAGATGCTCTGTTGACCAGGGCACCTCTTGGGGTAACAAAGAACAATGGTCACAAACTGATAGAGATCAGATTTAGGCTAGATATCACGAAAAACTTCTTCATGGTAAGGATCGCTAAAATTTGGAACAGGTTTCCAAGGAAGGTGGTGCTCTCTCCTACCTTCCTTGGAAAGAAGGCTGGATAGGCATCTGGCTGGGGTCATCTGACCCCAGCACTTTTTCCTGCCTAAGCAGAGGTTGGACTCAATGATCCATTGAGGTCCCTTCCAACCCTAGCATCTATGAATGTATATACTGAGCCAAGTGTTTTTTCCAGAGGACAATATTGCAATCCAGGGCCAAATTAATAGATGCATTAACATCATTCAAAGGTATTCTGCCTCTCAGTTTACCTCACAAATCCAGTCTAAATTAACATATCAGAGAGAGAATGGAACAAGAAATACTTCTCTTTTCTTATGTTCATTTTTTAATGTCTAGTATTGATTCTCTCTCCCCCGGATAAAGGGTTGTGTAGGATTTTAGTGTTTGGTATTATATTGCCATGGAGAATCATATAAGCACATTTTAAGCCAGTTCTGTAGCATGTGGCTCTACAATTTCAAATCCTGAACACATACTCTTACTTTTCTGATACATTTTTTTTTTAGGTGAGGGTACAACTTTTGGGGAAGTTTTGCAGATCTTGCTCTTTAAAATGACTATGTTTTTGAAGGGACATTGGAAAGAAAAAAAAACAGAAACAAAACGAGAGGGCTAAAGTTGTTTATATGAATTTAATCACAGGCCCACCAAAGACTGGGGAGAGCTATTGGAAGGGAGGGCAGATTAAATCTGGGCAGGGAAGATGATTTGGTTTGGGGGAGGTAAGTCTATAGAGAAAGGTGCATAGCCTTCCCTCCACATAAACATACTCCAGGCTTGGGTACAGATATTCAAAAAGCCTGAGGTGGAATTGATCTACATTATGTGTTTTCCTGTAAGCTGCAAAGTTTAGATCGTTACAGAACAGAACACACGCCCTTTGGTGGTGGAAGGGAAAATCTTTAACTGGGTTCTGCCATTTTACACCAGTCTGTGTATGCCAAACTTCTGTTCTGTTACGGGTATAGACTGGTTTCCTATCACTTATACTAGTAAAAGTATAATATCTGTACCTGGCCCAGGTATCTCTGTGAAGGCTATGTGTATTCACACCCTGCTCAAACAGCTGCACATCATATCAGCAACAGTACAAGGCGCTCACATGTGCAGGGCTACAAATTCAGGACTTTGGGAGTCAATGGCAATTCTGCATACAGATGAAGGGAAGATCTTCTCACTTGCTCATGTCACATTATCTATGACAGGATATGTCAGGGACATGAGACAGACCAAAGATGATGCCATATCCAAACTAAATGCTAAATATTCCAGTGGGAGGGTGGGAGGAAAGGGGTCTACCAAGGAGAGAGAGAATAAAAGGAAAGATGGGAGATGATAAGAGGACAGGATAGGAAAAAAAAGAAACAAAATAACATGTGGAAACAAGGATTCCTTTAACAAAATGCTGTTGCATTGCACAAAAAGAGAAAGAATTGCAAAAAAAGGGGCTCCAAAAACCTGTACTAGTACAATGAAAATTTTTATAGCAGTGTTCCCACCCATACATATCAACTTCAATGGAAGGAGGCATACGTAGTATTGTAGTGTCATTAGAAACTCAATTGCTATACATATATCAGAGCTAACCCTGGTATCTGAAATAACACTATGCAGGGAACAGTATCAAATGCTCATTTTAATGATAATCCTTGTACCTGAAAGTAGGCTGCCCACCCTAATGACTGCGATTTGAAATTTCCATGAAGAGCCTCATGAAAGCAAAACAATGTATTTCATATATTTTAACAAAGTATAGGGATAAGAAATGGAAAAAGTTAGTAATCAGCCTAACAGCTCAGAAAATGGGAGCTCCTCTGTAGAGAGACATTACTTTATTTTTATCATTTAACTCTACTGTGGCCTTGTGGTACTTCTGTAACAAGTTAAAGCCTCAATGTAATCTGTATACCTTCATTCCAAGCAAATATTTTCTATCCATCCAAATTCCAATGGTTAGAAATAGTATTGAACTTCTGTGCTGTAACATCATATAATCCTCTTCACAAATGAAAACACATGAACAACAACAATGTGAACAACATGAACAACATCCATGAACAACAACATTCAATACTGATCTTTAAACAAAGGATCTTCCATGCACCAGTTTAGGACTGTCCAATTTCTATGTGGCTGGGTGCATGCTATGCAGGTTGCACCATTGTGGGTCATAGGCTCCCCTCTCACAGGCCACATATGGCCCTTGGACCATGAGTTGGACAGTCCTGTGCTAGTTTATGTAGATAATATGAAGATAGGAAGTTAATATCCAACCGCTAACCCAGCTAAAATACACAGCACTGTGAAAACAGAATGATCAAATATTATTTAGCAGACAGTTAAAGAGTACTAGTTACCTTGGTCTTTGAAAGAATAGGGGCACCACGATCAAGCAGCATTTCAACCACCTGTTCATGGCCACTTCTTGCTCCACAGTGGAGAGGGGTCAGTCCATCCTATTAAACAAAAACATTGTAATCCATTTACTTCAGATATAGTGAAATATCATGCACTTAAAAAATAGAAGCATTTTTGGGTGTGTAAGTCCTGTATGCAGTGGGCCAGGTAATATTGTTTGAATCATTTATTCCACAAATGAAACAATATTTTCAAGTAAAAACGATTTGATCTTTTGTATTGCATATTCAACTGTAGTAGACATATAGCTAGGATTATAATGGTATGATCAATCTGTAATTCAAACTACAATTGCACTTTCATTCATTGAGACTGCTGCTCAATCTAACTCAACATACTGAGGACAGTTTTGAAAGAGGCCAAATCACCAGAGCTGTGTTTGTTGACCTAACAGTATCCTGTGATACAGTTAACCACTGATGACTCTTCCACAAGACCCTGGAAATGACAAAAGACCTACGCCTTACAGAGCTGACATGAACCCTGAATGTAAACAGATTTTTGTCAAACTGAATGGGAAGTGAAATGGATGCAGCCTAGGGCTATGCGAGGCTTTGCTTACTGATTCAATTTGGAGGAGATTCAACCCAATTCGCTGGCCAAATCTCCAAATCTGAATCGAATCAGGAGACTCATTAAAAGGTCTGAATCAAATCCAAAGCCTCTGAATTGATTCAGAAAAGATTCAGAGATTTGGATTGGCTGGGGAGAGGCAGGCATAGCCAGATGGCTGCAGGTTCTCCTGCAGCTTCTCTGGCTGTGCCTGCCTTTCCCCAGGCAGGAGGACCTGCGGGAGAAGCTGCCATGGCTGTCCTGTCTGGTCCCATCACCCCGCCCAGCCCCAGCCTCTTGGCACTTCAAAAAAAAAAAAAAAGGCAATTAGTGCCTCTGAGGGTCATGGCAGAGCCCCCCTGCACAGCACAGGGTAGTGGGGGGCAGCAAAGATTGCCCCCCCACCACCTGGCATCTGTGCAGTAGCTGCCCCATGGTACAGTTGCAGTGCGGCTCAGCAGGACTCTGCATGCTGTCTGGGAGCTGGGACAGCTGGGGCTGAGTGGTGCCAGGCTCCAGCTGACCTTATAAGGTCTCACTCATCTTTTGAGCAATTGGCAATTAGTGTCTAACACCTGCACCTCAGAAGTGTGTGTGGCAGTGGGGAGTTGGCCCTCCCCTGGGCAAGCCACCCATGGCTTCATCCTGCTCCCCACTGGGGCCCTGCAGCCATACATTGTGGCCCTGGGCCCCAAGGCCCAAGCACCACCTGGCTGGGCAGCAACCCCAGGTCTACCCAACTCCCTCCCCGCCCCACTACAGTGGCCTCAATCCTCCTCTCCACCTCCCCCCATTTACCTGCTGGAGCTGCTCTTCAGGCTGCCTTGGGCCATGTGCATGTACATGTATGTGGCGCCCCCTGTCTCATCACCTTCCTCCCGCTCCCTCTCAACTCCCTGCAGGCTGGAACTCTGACAGCCTGGAGGGAGCTTATTGCATAATTGAAAAATCCACAGGTTTGTCTGGTAAAATGAGAAATCCATGTTTGCCTCCTGTAAAAGTTAAAATCTACAGTTTACTCCATTTTTCCATGAGAAACAGAAAACCCGGATCCCTGATCATTACAGTGTACCTGATTCCTACTAATCTCTTCACTCCACAGACATGAATGACCCTTTCTCCTTTTTAATATTCTTGATAACCATCCTTATCTGAAGGTGCATGAGTTTGCTTAATTATATAATCTAACAAACTTGCGGACCTTCGAATAAAGTCGGTTTTGTTTTGATCTTAAACTGAATAATATGGTGGGAGGCTGCTCCTGGCCTGCTCCAGCGAGGGGGTATGAGTATTGGCTGTGCAGGGTACTGGGCTCACTAGGGGACAGGGGTGGCAGGCAGATGCCCCTTTCTTGCACCTGACACCTTCTCACCCTTGAGGTATTCAGTGCTGGCCTGGGAGCTCCAGCAGTGCTGGCCCCAGCTCCTCTATGTTCAAGCTGTGACGCCAACATCTGTTATACCCCCTTTTTTGAAATCCTAGATCTGCCCACGGTAGTATATAAAAGTATTTTGAGGTTATACGGCTGGGCTACTGAGTCTGAATTTTGACCCTTTAACAGGACAGTTTTTATCATAATTTGTTCATTTCTAGTTACATTTCTAATATGAAAACATTTCTTAAATAACATGATAATATCTACAACTTACAGGGGGTTTATAAACAGTTTTGATTATTCTTTGACCTGTGCCTTGTTTACAGTGTTTAAATAAACTGTCTCATGTGCTGAACACTAGGATGGAACCTACTGTATATCTGTCTTAAGCAATTCAGAGTAATGTCAAAATGACTTTTTTAGTGCTATATAACATTATGCCTGTTACAAATAACAGTCACCGATTCAGTTAAAAGAAGAAAGAAGAAATGTTTTCAACAATAGTCAATCTTCAGTTGGTTACAACCAAGAAAAAATTGGTCAAGTTGTAGCAGTGCAGTAATACGCTGACTATGCACTAAATATACCAGTGAAGATTTTTCCATGAAAAGGATGAAGCTAAACAAACAACTAATTTTAAAAAGTCTATTATATTTTCATACAGTTAATGAAAGAAACAGATTTTTCCATTTGTCTAGTAAACATTCCCTAAAAACTATATATAAACTGTAGTGACCAAAACATATTATCATTTATAAAATTATGTCATCAAACTATTTCACATGCATACTCTAACCAGAATAAAGTAGTAAATATCTCAACATTACTAAGATAACTCCTGATCACTTGAAACCTTGATGTTTCTCAGTTTCCTTCTTTGGGCTAGATCATCAGCTTACAATTGCTCAGTGCAAGAAGCAGTTTGGGAGGGGGAGACTGTGACTCAAAGAACCTTAAAATCTCTTCATTCTTTGCACTCACAGGTCCAGCCCATAATTTGGCTTTTTATTTGGCCATATATTTAACTACTTTAATTTTACCACACTACTGGTTCAAACTCTTACTTTACTTCTGCAAGTACTGGTTAAACTAACTGGTCTGATTTGGCTTCCAATGAAGTCAAGGGATGTTTGTTATTGATCTTAGGCTACACAAACACATTCAAATGATCTGGGAAAATATGCCATGTTTGGTTTCATGGTAGAAAAACTTATTCAGAGCTGTGTGTACAGACATTCGAATACCGAGGCCCTGATTAGTGGCGAGCTTGCAGTGCTGACACTGCAGCCAGGGAAGGAACCTGTGCCCACACTATGCTCTGTGGACTCCTTCAGTCTGTCTGGCAACAGATGGCAGCAGTGCATAGGGCAGCCCTAATTGGCTAACCCAGACTGCCCATTGTCAGCCTGTGTTGTACAGACATTCATTCTACAAAAAGAAACTCTCTTGCAAGTAATTTAACTGTGATTGTTCCCAGGTTATTTTTTGCCTGGAGTGACTATTTGTACTTTGGGATAAGAAGCCTGAGCATCTGTAGGCACGTGGTTTCTCCTGTTTCTCCTAAGAGAACAGTGACACTCCCAGGAGAACCTGTATGAGACCGTAATTAGAGCAGGATGCAAGGAACTATTTGCATATGTAGGAGGAACAGAATTTGGCCCAAGCCATCCTTATGACACTTTCTGTAATTTCTATATGCTATTTTTTTTTCTGTTACTGAATTCTGCAAAGCATTTGGAGACACGGTTCAAACAGAAAAAGCTGTACCAAATAAAGTTTTACTGATCTGTAATATATGGCTACAGTTACAAGAAAGAGGTAGCATGTAGCCATAAACTGTAATTTTATCAGCTATAATACAAATATTTATAATGTAGCTTAAAAATACTGCACAGAAGTGCTGCACACCTTCCATGGCAAGTTTCAATTAGATAAATGCTTCATGTATACAACATTAAACACAGTGCAAGCAGCCAGTGGTAGAAAACAAATATAATCCATCCTAAACAGTTCAGTGAAAGGAAAGTGAAACTCACTTAATGTTGGGTTCAGACAGAAGTGCAACTCCCCACTGTGACTGAGAACACTTTGCAGGAAGCATTCTGAGTTGCAACAATCTCCCGGACCAAACAGAAGTTCACTGTTGAACTCAGTGGGGGGCTGAAAAACCCCAAGACTGAACTCACTCTGCTCCCTGTCCCACCTCCCATTCTGAAAACAGTGACAGGCTGGGAGGCAGTGCAGACAGAAGTTACAGAAAACACTCTGTTTTGAAATGTCTATATCTGACCCCTCATGCAATGAGGGTTCAGATTTTCACCTAACTGGCCATTTTTGAAGCTGTCTGCACTTGTGTTTTGTCACAGACAGCTTTCTGTAGCCAGATCACATGAAAATTGTCACTTCTGGCTCTGCCCTCCAGCTAGTTAGAGAGCTGTAAACAGGAACCAAACAACATCTAATTTAAATAATACTCTGGCATGCATTAATCAATGCATCTCTAGCACAACCAAGGAGGTGATTCTTCTGCTCTGTTCTGCTCAGCACTGGTGAGACCACAGCTGGAGTACTGTGTCCAGTTCTGGGTGCCACACTTTAACAAGGATGTGGACAAGCTTGAGAGAATCCAAAGAGCCACCTGTATGCTCAGAGTCTTAAAAGGCAAGCCATACAAAGAAAGGCTGAGGCATCTGGGACTTTTCAGCCTGAAGAAAAGAAGGCTGAGAGGGGACCTGGTAGTAGCTAACCACTACACTACGGGAGAACATCAGGGGATCGGTGAGCAACTGTTCATCAGGGCAACCGAGGGGAAAACCAGGAGTAATGGCCACAAACACTTGGAAGACTGATTCAGGCTCAACATTAGAAAAAACTTCTTCACAGTCAGGGTGTTCAGACTGTGAAACAAGCTTCTTTCCGAGGTGGTGCAATTGCCTATCCTGGAAATTTTCAAGAGTGCACTAGACAGTCACTGTGCTGGGGTCATCTGACCCAGAGTTATCTTTCCCACTTGGTGCAGGGGGCTGGATCCAATGATCTTTGAAGGTCCCTTCCAGCCTTATAAGCTACGAATCTATGAAATGTAGTCAGAAGCTCTCATAGGCAGCCCAGCCAACAGTACTTTCTGTAAGCCCCTTGAGATCCTGTATTCATGGTTTTCTGATGTTTGATCCTGCTCAGCTTTCCTTCTGGACTCTGGCAACTTGGAAATTTTCTTTGGCTTTGGTAACTCACCCTTTTATTCTAGAACCCTGATTCAGCCTGTGATTTGGATTCTGCCCCTGGATATAGCAATCTGGCCTCCAACTCTAGAACCTTGAACTGGCCTATAACTGGGACTCTGCTTCTGGTATTAACCTTTGGTTTGGATACCTTGAACTTTAGCTCCTGTACACAGTTATCACTTGACAGCCTGCCCACTAGGCCAGACTGCCTACACTTTTTTCACTTTATCAATCTATCTTAAGTATTTACGTAGTGCCAATCACTATATCCTTTAAACATAAGGAAGCTAATTTTAAAAGGCCACTTAAGTAGTTTAAACACAAAATGTACCCAGATGACTTCTTAGGGCAAGACAGGGAACAGTTTTAGAGTCTATGCCTTTAGATACTTACTCTGATTGAACTGTTGCATTGGAAAACATAGTCAAACAGAATTACAGAACTGACATCCATGGAAAGCAGGGCATAATCAGTGAAGCAGAAATATGGAAGAGGAATGGTACCTAAGCAGGGCTGGTGTCAATACTGCAAGCAAGTTATTATTTTATGAGTTAGTGATGCTTACAGTTCTATTCTTTAATATCTGTATATATCTTATTTCCTTCTGAAGCCAAGACTTTATCTCTCAATATTTACATAGGGCTACTGCTAACTCCAATACTGCGAATATCACCCTTACAAATCTGAAATATATGGGTCAGCCCAGCTACATTGGTGAGTTATAAGGACTACTCTAGTATAGGCAGCTTATTTTTTAAAAGCACCTAAAGCACATTTTACTGATGATACAAAGGTCTCTGTATGTGAATATATTACCAAAATGAAGATCTACAGCTGACTGGCATGAACATAACCTCATACCTGACTACTTTATAATCCTGGAAGCCAAAAGGCATAGTACAAAAGCATAAAAAACACTGCCTCAAAGTACAAACTGTAGAATGTACCTTTAATAACAAAGACTTGTTTCTCAAAGACCTGTACAGCTATGACAGCAGTGCTGCCCTACCAGTTTTAACCTGCAGAAAAAAATGTATTTGCCCTCCACCTATCTCACCTAACTCACTAGACACTAACGAGAGAAACTGGCCTATCCTAGGATGGGAAGGGACGTAAGTTAAAAGTGCAGAAAGCCTTTCCTTTTTATGGATGACGCTCAACAGAATCCATCTATATCACATATAGATATGCCTTCAATGCCCGGAAGACCCTGTGGCTTAATAGGGATATTCAGGGGACCCTGAGGGCAAAGTGGGAGGCTTACTATCTTTGGAAAAGGGGAGCAGCCTCCAAAGAAGAGTACTCTTCTTGTGCTCGGGAATGTAGGAGGGCTATTAGGAAGGCCAAGGCGGGAGTAGAGTTTCGCCTGGTGACTAGAATCAAGGACAAAAGGAAGGCCTTTTTCAAGTATATGGGGAGCAAAAAGAGAGCCCTGGGCAACGTCGGGCCCCTGAGGGACTTGTCGGGCAACCTGGTACTCGTGGCCGATGGGAAGGCAGAGATCTTCAATGGGTTCTTTGCCTCGGTCTTCCTGAGGGGGGACCGGGACTTCCCTCCCGTTGGAAGCCTGTATTCCCCCTCG